>JAOXOE010000698.1:6687624-6719613 GCA_028565055.1 Phoeniculus purpureus
CGGCGGCCCCGTCCCCCCGTGCCCAGCATGGAGGCGGCGGCGGGCCCCGAGGCGGCGGCCTGGGCGGCCGAGGCGTTCGCGGAGCCTGAGCCGGGTGCGGAGGAGCTGGAGGCGGCGGCGGGCGGCGCGCTGGACCGCGTCCTGCTGGAGTCGGTGTGCCAGCGACAGGGCTGGATCCGCGTCCACGGTGAGCGGTGGTACCGGCAGGGGCGGGGGTTGCCTAGGGCTGGCTGGGAGCGGCGGCGGCAAACTTACCGCCCGAACTTTTCCTTTCCTCCGGAGCAGCCCGAGTCGTGGTGTCCCGCCCTCTACTCCATCCAAGCTGCGGGATGCCCCGCTTTACGGAACCGGCACCTCGGGGATGTCCCGGTGTCACCGGGCAGGGCCCGCATCTCGGTCTTTGTGTGTCGGGAGACCGGTCCCGGCTGTGGGCAAGGCAGCGCTGAGCTCCCGCCGCCGCATGTTCCCAGGGTACCCAGGCCTGGGAGGTCCCGGTACCGCGGGGTGCCCGGTGTGTTACACCGGCCCCTTTGTACTGGTTCCCAGAAGGATGTGGACGCCCTAGAGGTCCAGCAGCCTCGCAGAACCCGGTGACTGACTCGTTCACCCCCCGGCTACCCCCAGTCCATAACCGGTTAAGTGAGCCCCATCGATGTGCCCGGTCTTTGAGCTCCCCGCCACCGAAATCCTCTCGGGCTCCATCTCCTCGCCAGCACCCACAAAGTGGAAATTCCCTGTTACCTTCCCCTTGTGAGTCTGGGTAACCCAACGTTGAGAAGATCCCTGCAAGCACCATCTTCTCCCTCTTGTAGCAAATGTGGTGGCCCATCCTTGGAAGGACAGCGGTTTGGGGGTTTGCAGGCAGTGTTACGGAGAACCCTTTTATTGCTACTTTGTCGATATTGGATCCTGTCAGGCCGCCGTCGGTTGTCCCTCTGCTCCAGCCCCTCCTTGAGAGGTTCCCCAGCTGGAATCAGATGCTGGAAACAAAGCTACGTGTTACCTGAATCTTCGATCTGTTACCGGCTGTGTTATTCCTGAAACACAAAGATGAGATCAATGAGTTGTCCACGAGAACTCTGCTGGGCTGGTGGCTGATGGCAGTGAATTATCATGAGTACCGCTGGCGTTAGGCTTTGCACACCTCAGATGAGGGAGATCAGGCTGAAGGTTTTCTGGAGAGCATAGTCCTGTGCAGAGACCTCTCTTTATTTTGGAAGCTTGAAAAGCTGGTGTGGGGGACCAGGTTGTCTGATTGCTTTCAGTCTGCTGCATCAGTGAGCAAAGTTGTACTTAGCACAATTAATTCTAATACAAGTTTGGGGTTTTAAAGTAGTTTCCACCCACCCTGCCTGGGTTGCTGCTTCTTGCTGGCTATGGTTACTCTCAATGCTGCATCTGTAAAACACAGCCTTCTAAAAAAATAAAATCACATATCTCTGTAGTTGCCAAGGGGAGCTCCAAAGAAAGCAGACTGCCTTGGGATGTTTGTTTGTTTGTTTGTTTAGAACACTTTCCGAAGGTAAAATGAGAATGCACTTAAGGGGAGGATGTCTGGCACCAGCCTATCTGATTGTTACCCAAGGTTATGCCTTGTGAGTGGAAGCAGGAATGTGGGTTCCAAATTAGCCACAGTGAAGAAGCGTTGTGTGTTGATAAAGTAATATGTAGTGATGTGCTTTAGTCTGACACTAACATGCAGATAAATGGGGAAAGATTCCCTGTGACAGAGCAGGGAGCTTGCGGGCTATAAAAATCCGCACAGACTTCAAGCGTGTAAAAATACATCTTGTAGCCTAAGGACAATAACAAATTATTCCCTGTCTGTGTTTAGAAACAACTCATTATCTCTCTTCCTCATAAAGGATCTGGTGTGATAGTGTCTCCTCTCCTTCCCTGTGTGAAATTGCAGTGGGATTAGCTAGTTTTTGTTTTATCTTCTCCTGCTTATTAGCCTTTTTTCCTTGCATGAGCACTTCTGGAGAAGTTGGCGGACAATGAATCAAGCTGAAACTGTGCCATGTCTGGGCACAACTAAATATGGGTTACAAACCTGTGAGTGACAAGTGTTATTTATAGGATTAAAAGTAAAGCCTTGCACAGTTGTTTGAGGAACCACAGCAGCACAGTGAAAGAAAACGGGAGCTTTATTGTCTACATTGTCTGATAAACAATGAGAACACTAGCACTAATTATTTCACCATGAATAGCTGGGGGAGGGCAGGCATATCTAGCAGATGAAAAGCGGAGAAGCATTTTCCAGTGCAGCAAGAAGTGTGGGGCGTTTGATGTCGTAATATTTCTTTTCCATGTGTCTCTGTGATCGTGACCTGCTGCGTGGGGGAGCTTGTTCCCAGAGAAAGGTGACGGACTGAAAAGAGGCTCAAGTGGTGGAAGGATTTATTTTGAAGAAAAGGAATTCATCAGGAGCCTGAAGACGATGGTTTGCTTCCGCGTATCTTTTGCACACTGGTGAGCCATCCACTTTGTCTTGACTCAGGGAGGCAATTACTGATGTGAAGGGAGCTGAGCTGCCTGCAGAGCATGTAAAACTTTGTCCGTAAGCACAGAGAGAAGAACTGAGAGGTAAAGTGCCACCATTACTGGTCGCTGTGTCTTGCCAGCAGCATGACAGTGATGTGGATGCAGCGACTGAACAGCGACTGGGATGTGATTTCAGTGTGACATGGAGGTCTTGTCTGGCCTCACTACAGAATCTGAATCACAGCCTGGCTATTTTTGCATTTCCTGCGTTAGCTGCAGGAGTTAACTAACACATAGCTTTTCCATTCTGCGTTCTGGAGGTTCAGCAGCTTCTGATTAAGCACATTAGGGAGGATATTAACCAGCCATGGATGTAGGGTTTCCTTACCGAAGGGCAGCATTTGCAGTGTAAGCAGCTTCCTCTAACCCTGTGTTTGAACAGCGAACAGGAAGAGCAAATTTGCTTGTCAGAGTGATAGGTTTAATTGCTCATGAAACGCAGATCATGTGAGTGTTGCTGGATGATGCTTCCAAGAATCAGTTTTGACACAGAGCTAATGCGTCTGTAAAATATGTATCAACATGTGTCTGGATGATGGTTTCCTTTCAGGCCTGTGGCACTTGTCTGAGGGGTAGGAGGGGAGAGGTGTCTCGCATTGATTAATGCTGTGATGTATTTGTTTGGGAGTTTGATCTGTACGAGGGATAACTGACTTTTGAAAGCTGCCACCAGTGCTTCCAGGTCTTTATCTCTGCTCTCTGAAACAGATTTTTGGAGGGGGAGGCAGGGGTGTAACTGAATTTTCAGCATTCTGGTGCTAACTGTGGAAACAGAGCAATTATACAGCGTGAAGTGTCTGACTGAGCATCCACAGATTCTGTACCAGTGAATTACAGAGCCAGTGTGGAAGCACTGATGTTAAATGTTGCATGTGATGGGGGCAGAATCATGTTCTCCCTGACTTACAGTCTGTGTGTCTAAATAGATTGTAAACTTATGTAGCAGCCAGTGATTGTTGTATTTGTTCTTAAGATGCCAGCTCTAAGCTTGCTGCAAATGCTCCTGTGCTCACATTTCATAGCGGAGGTGGCTGAAACACACAGAAACCAACATGGGGAAGGGTCTGTTCTTGAGTATTCAACTTGCGAACGGACATTGCTGCTCAGGGTCCTTACCTGGGCTAGGAACCATTTCTCTCTTTTAGCAGTGGAGCTAAAAGATGACGGTAGTTGTACAAACTCGAGTGCAAATCAGACGTAAACATTTTCATCACCTCGTCCTCTAATCCCATAGGCAGTCTGGAGACATTCCTCACTGCCAGAATGAGCCTCCTCTCCGCCTTCTCCTGGCAGAAAGGGAAGGCTCTTCAAACATAGGCATGAAGGGCTCTGTGGTTTTTCATGGGTATTGATCTGCAGGCAGGATTGTGCTGGCTCTGAGTCCAGAAAAAGCTCTAGAACCTGCTGCAGCCAGACCAAAACAGCTCTTGGCTGCTTTCAACTTAAGTTCCAGACTTTTAAGTATTTGCTCTCAGAAAATACTAGACTTTTGCTCAGAACTGAAGCCTTGGTAACACACGTAGTGCCATGTGAAGATTAAAAAAGATCTGTGGCTCGAGCGCTGAACAGAAGCATCTCCTAACCACATGAAATGCAGTTCAAAACCCCAACTTCTGTGAGAGACTCATTCCAGCAATCTGTCATCTGTCTTGCTCAACTCTTACGTGACTCCAGCTCTGCTCTCAGGCTTTTCTGCTTCTCTGCAGTGGATTTGTAGGTACCTTGATACCTCCCTCACTTTTTTTTTTTCCTTTTTGTTTATTCTTTTCTTCTTCTACTACTTGCAGTTGTACCTAAAAATGCAAAAATCATAGAATCATCCTGGCTGGAAATTACCTCTAGGATCATCAAGAAAATAACTTCTTCCTAAGATCCAATCTAAACCTCCTGTGATGCAACTTGAGGCCATTTCCCCTTTTCCTATCATTAGTAATTTGGTAGAAGAGACCAGCACTAGCCTCGCTACAACCTCCTTTGAGGTATCTTTAGAGGGCAATAAGGTCTCCTCTCAGCCTCCTCTTCTCTAGACTAAATAACCAGTTGCCTCAGCCACTGTTCCTAGGGCCTATTTTCCAGCCCTCTCCCCAGCCTCATTGCTATTCTCTGGCCCCACTCCACCACCTCAATGTCCTTCTGATCCTGTGGCACCTAAAACTGGACCCAGTACTCAAGGTGTAGTCCCATAAGTGCAGAGTGCGGGGGCACGATCAGCCATTTCCAACCTATCTCCCTTTGGATGAGCACTAACAGGCTTTGGTAATGAATTGTCAGCAAATTCTCTCCTTTTAGCCCTGCTTCTGCTGCTGGCCAGCCTTTTCTTCTGAGATGTCCATGCGAGGACAATGAGTGTGAGCCTCAACTCTCCCTGGGGGTCTAGCCTTCCCCTGGCCTCCGCCCACGCTAGTGGACATCCCACCAGGTGGCGGCATCTTCATTGTGGTGCTGCAGGAGCTGCTGGGGACACTCAAACAGGCTGTCCTCTCCTGCACCTGATTGTTCATCTCCAGATGAGGTAGTAGTCTGGAACGGGTCGGTGGGAAAGGTG
This sequence comes from Phoeniculus purpureus, assembly GCA_028565055.1. NCBI lineage: Eukaryota > Metazoa > Chordata > Aves > Bucerotiformes > Phoeniculidae > Phoeniculus > Phoeniculus purpureus. Next base: position 6,692,714 of record JAOXOE010000698.1, read on the forward strand.
TGTTTGATGGAACAGCAAAAAAACCCTGGTGGGAAATTGAAAGGTTGAGGCAACCTGAGAGTTGACAGATACGGGTTGTGGTTGTAGGGGGTTGCTTCTCCTGGAGTTGGGCACAGGTAGTGTGACTGGGGTGGGTTTTGTGTGCTGCTGTGGTTGTGAGCATGTCCGGTCCCCATCTGCTGTCACGGGAAATGTAGTTGGAGGTAAGTTGGAGGAGTGGATGGGAACCTTGGGAAGCTAGAAGAGAGCAGAGAGCTGCATGGCCTGTCTATGCAAGTGGACTTGTATTGTGCAGTGCAGAAGGTCAGTGTTCATGAGTGCTTCTTTCCTTTTTGATCAATAGGTTTGTTTTTCACTTGCTTAGAAAGTTGGTGCTGGGCTGATGAACCTTGTTCTTGGGCCAGGAAACATAATTTCCTGTGTACTTGGACCATGTCTGCTCCAGTGATACCTGACTTTGGCGTGGCCTTCAGGTACCACTGTGGCATAGGAGATGCAAATGTTAAACAGCAGGGGCATAAAACCTTTTAATTTTCATTTCTTTGAGACAATAAAGAATGATGATTTCTAGTTGGTGCCACATTGCAAAAGGCAGAGGGTACCAAGTTTTATGTGTCGGTGGCATCTGCTACATGGGTGTGTGGCAAGTAGAGATCACAGAATCACAGAATGGCCAGGGTTGGAAGAGACCTTAATGATCATCTAGTTCCAACCCCCCTACACAAGCAGGGGCACCTTCACTAGATCAGGTTGCTCAGGGCCCCATCCACCCTGGCCTTGAACACTGCCAGGGATGGGGCAGCCACAACTTCCTTGGGCAACCTGTTCCATCATCTCACCACCGTCCTAGCAAATAATTTGTTCCTCATGTCCAACCTAAATCTCCCCTCTTAAGTCTGTAACCCTTTCCCCTCTAGCTAGCACCTGTGTAAAAAGCCCTCCCCCAGCTTTCTTGTACCCCTTTTCAGATATTGAAAAGCTACTAGAAAGTCACTGTGGAGCCTCCTCATCTCCAAGCTGAACAACCCCAACTCGCTCAGCCTGTTCAGATGCTTTCTAAGGAACACTGACATTAATTTATCTGCAAATGGAGTTTTTAAACTTTTTTTTTTTAAAGGAGCTTTTAGCTGTTGTGTTTTTTTTTTTTTCCCAGCTGCCTGTGTTGTTGCAGATGTTGCCTAGGTTACTAATTTATTAAGTCACTGAAGTATGTGGAGGCATCGATGATACAAGAGCGCTTTGGGGAAAAGGAGGATGACATTATTTTAAAACACCCATTTCCTGGCTCCTGTGTTTCAGTCCCACGATTTATCTCCGGTTGAATGTTTTCATCTGGTGCTGTATCCTATTTTTAAACAATAGTGGGGGGAAAAGGGAAGATAAGAGCAGCATAACTGTGACCCGTTAACTTATTGTGAGATCATGAGTTCCCTTCAACTGATATTTATAGATTTTTATAAAAAATAGCTGAGATTTCAGCATTTTCTGGCATTTAGGCTGCCTTAGCCCCAAGGTCACAGACTTAAGCACTCATCTGAATTCCGTTGAAATCCTCAGTAAAGACATGTAATAATCACGGAAACAAAACATGTTTCTGCAAAGGAAGTAACCGAGTGAAGAGAAAAATTAACTGTTTTGGTTTGTAAACTTACCACAATGTCCTTTGCTGGTTTTGACACTCCCTCTCCTCAGAAAGCCTCTATAAAAGTGATCAGGAGGGAAGAACGTTTGTTAATTCTCTTTAATGGGTTTCCTAAAGGTCACAAAACCATAGAAAGGCTCTTCTCCATGAACCGGGATTATTTTTAATTATAAAACCAGTCGAAGTAGAGTGAGTAATGAGTTCTTGGAGGTGAAGGGGGTCTTTGACCTTAAGTCAGTGTAAACCCCAGTCCTGGATTTAGATCCCTTATTAGCAAAAGGGATGGTTTTTCTTTTTGTTTTGTTTGGTTTTTTTTTACTGGCAGGCTCTTATTTTAACACATTAATTCTGCAAACTGTGGGAAAGTGACACCCATTTCAGTTTGAGCAGATGTGCAGTGTCTGCTGTAGATTTGCATGAGAATGCACATGGCTCTCTACTTTCTGCCTTGATTAAAACTTACAGGCACCTTCCCCCCTCCTGCAGTGCTGCGTCTGCATTCTTGGACATTAGAGGTTTAATTGGAAATGCCCCATTTTCTTCTGTGTGGAGAGAATTTGTTCTATTAGCCCAGTACCACACTGGAGATGCCCTCTTGATGGCTGCTGGGATTTGTAGCCTGGAAAGGAAATAGAGAAGATGAAAAATGGCCAGTGTGTTTGGAAGTGGATGGAGCATTGCATGGTTGAGTATCAAGAGGTTTCAGGGGTTGTCTGTATTCAGTCCTTGCTCCCCAGGAGGTTGGTAAGTGGAAGCTCATGTTAGGCTTTCACAGAACAGTCCAAAGGATTCAGTGGAACCTCGGTCCTATCCCCGGCCTGGGTGGCAGGACAAAAGAATACAAAATTGGCTCAGGTGGACTATCACACTGAGAGAGCTTTCTGTGCACTGGGTAGCAGGAATTTTAAGCAAGGTACTGGGAAGCAGGATATTGGAAAGGAGGACTGTAACTTGAATTTTGAAGTGTCTCAACAAGGTGAGGGAAAATTAATTAGGAAGTGATGTTTTACATAGATTTTATCTCTGTGTGACAAATGTTGAGTGCCCACCACCAGGATCTGGGGCTTTGGGATAAGAAGTTTGTGTCAGGACTGTTTTTAGAGGGGGTTTGACAAGCAGAAATGAAAGACAATTTAGCAGTGTTGCAGACAAACCTTAATGCTGGAGGAACACAGTTCTGACACTGTGCTGCCCTGTCTCTCCTGCTGGCCATGGTTTTCATAGGCCTAGTAGCCAGCAGAGCACTTTGGGGTTGGCCAGTACCAAAGGCAGCATTATCTGGCCAGAGAAGTGGTTAGTGCTGCCTGGACACAGCACCTCCAGTTTTGCCATTTATCAATCTCAAGGTACTTTGTGGTGTGGAAGTGAGAAGGGAAGAATATGGTTTCAGTGGTGGCAAGGGGCTGTGTGCTGTTGCTAGATGGCAGTGAGCACCTCTTGTAAGGGGTGTTCCCCAGCTCTAGAACAGCACTGTTGATATTTGGGCTAAGTTGGAAACCCTAGAAATTTGTTACACCATTTTTTTGGGGGGTGGTGGTGGTGGTGTCCTTTACTGAAGAACTTAGAGTGACTGCCTGGAATGTAACAGTACAACTGCGGTTTTCCTCTTAGAAAACATCTTCTGCCAGTGTGTGTTTGGGGAAAACACAGATGGGGCTGGGATTTCTTGTCCATTGTTCTTGCTTGCATGGCAGGTACAGATAAAAACCTGCTTGCTGTCTTCAGGTTGTCATTACTTAAGCTAGTAGATTGACTGCAGATGAGTGGAGGCAATTGTAGTATGAAGCTTGGAGAAAAATGTATGGAAAGTAGAATCCAGTCCTTGAATCTCATTAAAGAATGAAACCATCACCTTGCTTCATTTTTTGTGTAGCATTTTGTGATGGCAAAAGGTGACCTCTCCATCAGCAACTCCCTTGCTGCCCATTGGGGTGAAAGAAGCAAGTATGGGTTTCCCCTCCTTGCACTCATTGCCTTGCTGTGTGAGTGCGTCCAGAGCACTAGCGGTTTTATTTGGGAGTGCTCCTGTGAGCAGGGAGGGTGAAGCAACAAGGCACAAGTAGGTCAGGTAGCTTGCCCAAGGACATACAAGAAACTTAGCAACAGAAGTGAGATCTCCCGAGACATCTGCAGTGCTTTGGTTGCATGCTCGGGATTGCACTGCTTGGCACTGGGACACTTTTAAGCCTGCTTCTTTATTTGGATCCTTTCGCAGCTATTAATAAGCCTCCCAAATACCCTATGAGCTGTCAGACCTATAGGTCAGCATGCTCTCAGAGGGCAGGAAAAACCTGCATTCAGGTGGTTATGTCTGCTTACTCCTAATTTTTTTCAAAGAAGAACCAAACAAACAAGTTTTATTGACCTTCAAAATATAGTAATCTCGTCTGCATACAGTGATAGCCGGCTGGACTTGCTGCTCCGAAGGAGTTTGAAGAGCTGGCACTGACTAATTTCTCCTAATTTATGGGCCAGGTGTGTGACTGAATCATTATTTCCAAGTTGGTAACTCTTCACAGTAGGCAGAGTGAGGAAAATATATTGCACATTGAGACTGGAAAACCATAGAGCAATGACTGAAGCACCTGAAGTTCCTTTCCATGACATTTGAGACTGTGCCATGGTGTGACACTTCTGGGTTTATTGGCTTTGCCAAAGCTGACTGATGTGTCACAGTTTTCCACACCAGTGTTGGGTGTTTTCTCTTGATGTACATAAGTGTGGCGTAGTGCAGGCACTATGAAAGGAGGCAAACCGCTTCCTGAGGAGGTGTTTATTTACACAGTGAGGTTATACCCTAGGCTGTACAGATGAGCTTCTGCCTTTGCTGGGTTTCCCAGCTTGCTGGAGTATGTGGGAACATGGACATCATGCACCAAAAGCAGAGTGTGCTAATGCTTGTGAGGAAATTATTAGACTTACTCATCAAATAATCACAGAATCCCAGAATTATTGAGGCTGGAGAAGACCTCTAAGATCATCAAGCCCAGCCAATGACCTAACATCTCTGCAGTCACCTAGACCATGGCATTAAGTGCCATGTCCAGCCTTTTCTTAAATGTCTTCAGGGATAGGGACTCCACCACCTCCCTCAGCAGTCCATTCCAGTATCTGATCACCCTTTCCATGAGGAAGGGCTTCCTAACATCCAACCTAAACCTCCTTTGGCACAGCTTCAGGCCCTGCCATCTCATCCTGTCACTAGTTGCCTGGGAAAAGAACCTGACCGCCACCTGATTACAATCTCCCTTTAGGTAGTTATAGAGAGGAATATGGTCCTCCCTGGGTCTCCTCTTTTCCAGGCTAAACAATTCTAGCTCCCTCAGCCTCTCCTCGTCAAACTTTCCCTCTACTCTTTTCCCCAGCCTCATTGCTCCTCTGGTTCCACTCTAGCCCCTCAATCTCTTTCCTGAAGTGAGAGGCCCAGTGCTGCCCCCAGTATTCAAGGTGAGGCCTCACCAGTGCTGAGTACAGGAGTAGAATTACATCCCTAGTCTTGCTGGCCACACTACTTCTTATTTGCTGGTCTGAGGTACATTTCTGTAATTACTTTCTATCTTTTGGTTCTGGATGGTAGGTAGTTGACAGGTCTCTTGCAAAATAAGAAATTGGGAAAATTGGAGTGGTACTGCCAAAACAGAAATTGAGCACCATGGTGAAAGGCTATGGTGCTTAAATAAATTATGATAATTTAAAAAGTCTACATGCTTTTAAACCTGGCTTGAGAAAATTTCTCTTATAAAGGCTTATGGAGTCTCCTTCTCTTTGCTCTCTGGCAGAACTTGTGTAGGATGTCAGTGGGGTGTGGGTTGATTTATTACCCCACTGAATGGATTTCATGGAGTTCTTCTGTAACTCCTTCCATTAGCTAAGGCCCTTCTCATTGAAGTTTTCAAATAGCGCCAACTTCTCAGAGGTAATGAGTTTTATATCCCATACTGTAAAGGAAACAAAACATTTTATGGTCTTGCCATAAATATTTACTTCAGTTTTATTTCATGTGCTGATGACTTTCCTCTGCTTAAAAAAGCCCCCATGGTTGTTGACATTGAGATCTGTAAGTAATGGCCAGGCAGTGGGAACTGAGGCCATGTCCAACTCAACTGTCCTCATTTGAGTTCCAATGGCTGCTAATTTCTCAGTTTAAAACCATTAAATCATTATAACCATTAAATCAAGTTAAGGAAGAAAGCCTCCATTTTTTTTTTTTGTTTGTCAGATAGCATGTAAACAATTTCCACTCAAATTTTTTTTCCCCTCTTCTTTTCTTTTCTGGGATTGCTAATAGGGAAGTCATGTATGTAAATGAAAAAACCTCTGTTCCCCAAATCCTCAATGTCTAGGAGAAGGGAAGGATGATAAGAAGGAAACAAACATGATGGAAATAGAAGACTGTCTGAAAATGGCTATCGACAATAAATACATGTGTAGTATAAGAGCATCGTTTACCTCGAGTCTTGTGTCTCTGGAGCTTGGCTTTGTCAGAGTTCTTGTCCAGTTTTCTCACACTGTACATTTGTGTAATTTGGGTTCAGTATCTCTCTTGGCAACTTTAGCCTGATGCTCAGAAACAGGTGGCAACCTGTCACATAGAATTTTTACATGCACAAGTCAGTAAGCAACTGTGAGATACCCATAAATAACCAGGAGGTTATCGCCTTAGTCCTATATTCTGACAATATTTTAAATATCATAGAATCATCATGGCTGGAAGGGGCCTCCAGGATCATTGAGTTCAGCTGTCATCCCAACATTTCCCTAACCCCTAGACCATGGCCTGAAGTGCTCTAGCTACTTGTTTTTTTAAACACTTCTAGTGATGGGGACTCCACCACCTCCCTGGGCAGCCTGTTCCAGTGCCCATCCACTTTCTCAGGAAAGAACTTCTAACTAAGATCCAATCTAAACTGCCCCTGACGCAACTGGAGGCCATTTTTTCTCATCCTATTGTTAGTAATTTGGTAGAAGAGACCAGCACTAGCCTTGCTACAACCTCCTTTGAGGTATCTGTAGAGGGCAATAAGGTCTCCTCTCAGCCTCCTCTTCTCTAGACTAAATAACCCCAGTTCCCTCAGCCGCTCTTCATAGGGCCTATTTTCCAGCCCTCTCCCCAGCCTCGTTGCCCTTCTCTGGCCCCCCTCCAGCACCTCAATGTCCTTCTGGTACTGTGGCATCGAAAACTGAACCCGGTACTCAAGGTGCAGTCTCATATAATTCTCATTATATTCTATGTATATTCGACACCCTGTCTAGAGAAGAATTTGAAGTGCAGCAGCTGTTGCTATCAAGAAACAGAAACAGGTTCTCAGAATGGCTTTGAAACCATCCCAGCCCTGGACACATTAATGGGAGTTTCCCGTTGGAGTAGGTAGGTGTTTTTACAAACAGATGCCAAGAGTTAAACCAATCCACTTCTTCCTCACTGAGGAACTGTTTGTGGTTTACCCTGGCTTGGACTAACATTTTCAGAAGAAAGGTGAGAGTGGACTAATGGACCCTCATTTTTTCACGTGTCCAGGCTGATGACCTTGCTTGGCTGGCTCTGCAGGATTAGTAAAGGTATCTGCTGGCTGCCTGTCCAGACCATGAGATCTCCTGGCTAATACAGCTGTCCAGTTGTAGAACAGAATCACCACATCTGTTTACCAATCAGTCTGTATGTAGATAGCTCTAAGATAACTTTGGAGTGAGACTTAAATTAAAACTGTGGTGAGAAGAAGGTTGGAGTGGAAGGTAGCATACATCTTTGCTGTCAGGAGTTGATGAAGGAGTTTAGAAGGGTTACTGTGAGTTCAACCTAAAAAGCATGAAGTTATGTTTAGAACCTAGAGTAGCTCTGCAGGAGACTTAGGAAGGACAAGCTGCAGTGTTTCACTTGGTGTGTACTTACATGTCATCCACCAAGTGGCTTGCATGTTGAAAGGTTCTACCTGTACTCTTGGTGTCTGTTTATAATAACCACTCAGTTCTGTAGCTGACACAGTATCCCTCCCTGTTTTGTTTCCAGACTTTATTGATGTGGCTTCTTGGTGACCTGCTTTCACCGCTGTAAGATTGCTTTTGTCATTCCCTTCCAAAATGAAGTGCCTTCCCTCAGAAAGACTGGAAACCCACACACCGTTTTCTAACACTAGAAGCCCACATAAGTTTTTAATCCTAGTAGATGGATCAGGCAGAGCAGCCCTTGCCCCTAGGGCAGATGGCATGACTGACTCCTAGGTACTTGCTGCAGTAAGCTCTGTTGCTAATCATTTTGGGACCCTGGGGGTGGGTGTTGGAGGGTTAGGGAAGGAAATGCCTATATTTCCTTGGACCTCTCATTACTCATGGATGAATTGGTCAGCCCTGTGACTATAAGGTCATCACATCCTCTTGTCCTTGCAAGGGGCCAGCAGTTTGTCATGTGCTTATTGCTTAAGCACTTGCCCGGCTCAGGGAACGCTCCTAGTTCTTACTCCATTTACTCATCCTAAGTATTTTCCCCTTGCATGGCTCCTTGTGGGATTTTTCTGTAATTTCCACTAATGGTGACTCAGTTCAAGGCTTAGCTGTGTCTCTCTAGTGGTGCTTTTGCTTTGTACGTGGGGCGTGAGGTATGTGCTTTCTTATTTGTGGGGACACTTAAAGACCCATTAATGTGATGCAGATGTGCAGTTTTCTTCAGACAGGCAGCATTTAGCTTGGTCTTACGGAGCGATTAATACCTCATGATATTACATATCACTGGAGAAAATTCACTTCTGTCGTGTCACAAAGTGACCATGGCTTAGTGTTTCTAATCGTCATCTCATCAGACTTGCTGCTTTCCCCACTCTGGTCCATTTCAGTGGAGTGCCATGTTGGTTAAAACACTGTTTACGCTCAAGAAAAAATCCATACCAGCCCTCTTCCTGGGACCTCGGTGGCTTTCTGCTTAACAGCACAAAGTAGCCAGATCTTCTCTGTGTGTGTGTTTCTGCTATAAAATGAGTGTGCTGTTAATTGTAACTGCACAGGTTTTGCTTGGGACAGCAAAGAAAACCACGATGGAAATACTTTGTGTGTGCGAAGGTGTGTGAATGTTAAGGGAGTTTCAACAGAGGTGACATCCTGCTCCTGTTGGGTTCCAGAAATGAACTTGGCTTCATTCCACGTTGTTGGGTGTGCAGTGCTGCTAACCCTCATAGGAAGACCCTCAGCAGAAGATGAATGAAGAACTTAAACTAGCAAGAAATGCTTTCTAGTGGGGCAGGTAGCAAGTTCTTCTCATAGCCCCCTGCTCTAACTCATAATCCTCCCTCCCTTGTTGCCTTGTACTGTGGTGGAGGGCTGCTTGGAAGTGGAGTGCTGGGTTGGAACAAGCTGCTTTGGTTGGAACAAGCTCTGTACAGAGGCTGTGCTGTGGCCTGAGAGAGCTTTTGAGGGTTGTCAGGTTTTCCTTAGGATGTTCTTTTTCTCTGGTTGAAATATCCAGCAAGGCAAGTGAAACACTGGTACCTATGAGGCAAAGCTACTGAGTTCTGTACCTTTTTTTCTTTTTAATCTTGCCCTTCATCAGCAGATAGGAAACAATGAATGCAAATCTATGCCCCAACACGTGCAAATGCATTTTGTTGCTTGGAAGCCAAGCAGGCACTCTGATGAATTATCAGCATCTGATTCCAGAGCCCTGACAATCTGCAACCTCCTTAATATTCTGACGAGCTGTGGTGGGTATTATTCCTCTGTGCTTGCTCCCCTTTTGTGTTCTTGAAACCCAAACTGCAGTCTGAATGCTGTTGGCTTTAGACTGAAAGCGATACGTGTGGCTGGCTCTGTGCTTTGCTCAGTTTTCCTTTGACAACAGTGGGGAGAGTGGCTATGGTTCTTCTTTCCCAAAGCAGCCTAAATCAGAATCAGCTTTGAAAACTGAGGGGTTATCTCCCATTCTGATTGCAATTGTGCCTCTCTAACATTAAGAGTATCCAGGCACATAAATTATTCATGCCAGGAAGAAATCCTCCATCAAGTAGTCCTAAGAAATTACAGCACTTTCAGGGAAAAAAAGAAAAAGCCAACAACTTTTTGCCTCGTCAGCCTTTGAGCACCTCTGCTCCAGATTCTCTGGCAAATTGACAGCTTATAATGACTGCAGATTCATTTACACGGATCTTCTCCAATGCAGCTTGTTACCCAGATGGTGATTAGATTCAGGGTAATGGTAATGTAAGCCAGCAGGATGGAGACCAGCTCCCCAGCCTCAGAGCTGACCATTTTTACTGTCCAGCTGTTTTCCAAATGATTTATTTCACTGTCCCACTTGGTTTCTTTGCCTCACCCCTCAGCCTCAGCCTTGCTCACTGCACAGGGTGGGTGGTGGGGCCAGGGAAGGACAGCTGAGCTTAGCAGCTCCAGTAAATGACTTTATTAGAATGAGAGCTGTGTCTGCATTGCTCTGATACCAAACGTCTTAGTTCATCTTGTAGCCTCTGAAGCAGATTGTCATCATTTCCACCCTGCTTACAGTGGGGGAAGCCGGCTCTGATTCAACCCCTGGATGAATGGGGGCATGGTGAATGAACTGCGTGCCGCTGCCCAGTGATTTAGGCAGGCTTCGTCAGTGGCCAGAGATGTCCTGTTCCTGGCTTTCTGTATGTTGAGCATAATATGCGGGAGAAAGAGCATGCTCTCAAACAGCTCAGGAATAAGGATGAGCCACCTTGCTGCCCAGGTGATGCCAGAATGTTCTTGTGCTGTGTTTCTTGCTTGAGGATTTAAGGTGGAAATTCAGAATGATATGAGTGTTATCTTAGGACACAGCAAAACCAGTGCTAATGCTCCATCTCAAACCTTTGAGCAATTTGGCGTTCCTGTTCCTTGCTGACAGAGAAAATAATATGCAAAACTGTATGCTTTTCAGGTTTTGCAACAAAGAACAGGTTCCAGAGTAGGGAGTTGCCTTCTGTTTGTTGTTCAGTAGCTTATGTTTTCTATGGCAAGATGAAAACCAAGTTCTTGCTTCTTTTCCTAATTCTTTGAGTTCTACAGAAGTTGGGGCATATGCCAGATGCGGCACTGTTGTATGCAGTCCCAGGGAAGCTGCAGTGTCCTGGAGATGGAGCAGAACACACCTTGGAGTCAAACTCAACTTTGCTACTTCTAAGTCTATTTGAAAGGAGGAGGAGGAGGAGGCGGTACTTAAAGGTGCCTGGAGCAGCCTCATAACAGGCCGTGCTTGCTCAGGAGGATCCAATTTGAGAGTCTGCCTCTAGGCTTCACTTTGAGGCTTCTCATCTTTTCATATCTGCTGGTTAAATGTGAGCTGCTGTTTGCATTTGTCTGGTCTGTGGAGCCAAAACATTGCAGAGCACTGCAGAAGCCCTGTGCCCACGTCCTGTTATTTCTGAGAGTAGTAGGAAAAATCCTATTTCTTCTGCTGCATTTAAAACTTTATTGTATGTTTTATCTGTAGCTTATTTTTCCAAATGATTTTTTGTCACTGATAAACCTGCCACGAGCTCCTGAGCACAATTTTATCTGTCTGTTAACAGGGTTATAGTTTATTTTGTTTAGGATGAGCTAAAAATGGAACGATTTGTGTTTCAAGTCTCGTCAAACCTCATTTAGTATCAATACTTAGTATTGTGCTAGACTGTTTCCCCCTCTGTCATAAGTAGGTGGATTTTTGTGTGGCTGGTGGGCACAGGATACCAGTCACACATCTCTGCTATTGCTCCCCTTCCTGCAGTACCAGCTGTTTCTCTTGAGTAGCCTGTAGTGGCAGACAGGGTGGGTAGAATAAATGTCCATTCATTTATGTACTCTAAGGAGTGCCCCTGTGTTGAAGGAAAGAGTATTCGGTATTTATAAGCAAAATACTGTATGTTTAAGTGCAGTGCAGGTGGTTTTTCTAACTGTCCTGCTATTGTGCTGGTGAAGTGCTGGAGTGAAACCCAGCAGTTGGCTGCTGTGTGCCTGCTTTCGTGGTAAAGCAGAAAGAAAAGTACCAAGGAAGCTGGGGAAGTGGGTGGCAGCCCTAAAAATCTGAACTCTTGCTAATCACTCTCCTGTTCCATTGTGTTACTGTGCTCTCAGGAGTTCACAGGCAACCAGAAAACAGAGACCGAAGTACTTCAAGGGGGCATTTGACAAATCCAGCTGTCAGTGTCACCAGACAACTGATTTATCATCTTGGACAAGTAGAAAATTGCTTTGACTTGTCTGAAGGACAAGGAAAATCTAGTACTGGTGATGGGTATTTTAGAAAATGTCATGATCATGTAAATCCTATTCTCTCTGTAACCCAACACTAGCAAGTTCAGAACTGTAAAATGACATTAACTTCCTTGAAAAAAAGATCTCACATTAACAGATAACTGGACACTTTCCCCCCTCAGTTCATTTTTAAATCCTATTGCCTTTCAAAAGCTGACACTTCTGTCTCGTAGCCCTCTTCCTCTGGTAATAGAATATTGATGTATTTTCAAAACACCCCAGTAAAGCACAAAGACAGCCAAATGTGTTTAATCTGACAAAGCATCAGCATTTAAGCTCATTATAAGGCCTGTGTAGTGGATGCTGAGTTTTTCAAATTAATTTCTGTGTATTACCATAATAAACATTTTAATAATATTCTCTCCTTCCCTCATATCCTCAGCAGCTGCATATTTCAGTAAGTTATCTGGTCTTTCATAGCAGCCTTCATCCCCATCAGCCACGCATGATCTGTTCACAAGAATCCTTAGAGGTATTTCCAGTTTAATTTAATGTTCCAGGTTATGCTGCTTCAGCAGCTTCTCTTGGGGCATTTGGAACGTTTCCAGAAAATGCCTGAGGAATACTGAGACTTTTTCATTTCTAATTCTATTTTGTGAAAGTGCAGAGAAGTCTCATCTTATTCCAGTTAAATCTATTAAGTGTCTGGAGAATAACTTGCTGTACCTGGGAACCAACACCTCGAAAAACAAGGTTTGCCCTGAGATGTTTTGTTCAGTAGCTGGTTATTTGCTTACAGCCAGAAGTAGAGCCTTGGGTTCTGCTGACTACTATGACCAAAAGTTCAAGAAGGACACAGAACTGCTTGAGACAATCCAGTGCAGAGCCACAAAGATGATGGAGTGGAACATTCCCTGATGAGGAAAGGCTGAGGGAGCTGGGTCTCTTGAGCTTGGAAAAAATAAGACTGAGGGGTGACTTCATTAATGTTGATAAATATGGAAAGGGCAGGTGTCAGATGGATGGAGCTGGGCTCTGCTCAGTGTCATCCAATGATAGGACAGGGGGCAATGGGTGTGAGCTGGAACATGGGAGGTTCCATATAAATATGAGAAGGAACTTCTTCCCAGTGAGAGTGACAGAGCACTGGAAGGGGCTGCCCAGGGGACTTGTGGAGTCTCCTCTGGAGATGTTCAAAACCCGCCTGGCGATGTTCCTGTGTGACTTGGTCTAGGTGATACTGCTGTGGCAGGGGGATTAGACTGGATGATCTTTCAAGGACTCTGTGAAGTGCTTTCAGTCCTGGGCTAGCTACTGGCTCAGTACTCACCAACCATTTCCTGTTCAGCACATTGCCCCATCTCTTCCAAAACTCCTGCTTCCTGTGGTTCTTTCTCATTGGTAGCTCTGAATATTTGTCCCCCCTGCCTTGTGTGTCATTCTGTGTCTCACACTCTACCAAGCAAGTTGTCAGCAGGAGTCAGAGGTGCGACATGCTGGTTAGAGATCTGCAAAGCCATGTGTAGGATTGATGGCTGGATGAGCAGTGGAAATCAAAATAAAGCTTCCTGGCAAAACATTAGCTTATTCATGAGTTCTAACAGAGCAACATGGGTTTTTTAGCCTGTCTCTTTCGCATTGTCAGCTCCTCTCACCCTTCCTTTGACCTTTCTGTGCCTGCTGGGATTTTTCGTAAAAAGACAATGCATTAAGTGCTGCAGCTAGATGTATTGGCCTAAGAAACCTGCAGAAGATGAAAGTAATGATTGCCAAAATCTCCTATCACAAGCTCTGTAATGGGAATAAATGATGGATAAAATGGTTTGCAGTGATTACACTCACTAATGCTATGGATAGGAAGCAAGATGTACCTTGATTTTACTTGTTTTTCCTTTTCTGAAGCCTCTATTCAGTTGCTGTAAGCCTCAGGAATAGTTTTTGATGTCAGCTTGTGAAGAAATTAGGTATTGCCTAAGCTGTGCTGTTTTAAAAGCATGGGACAGAGGATTGTGTGTAAATGAGGAAGTCAACAATGCGGCTTTGGAATTCCAGTGACATGCAAAGAGGAACGGATCCATTGCTGCAGGAAGAAATGGTTGGTAAGTTCTAAGAAAGTTTTTAAAAAAGCAATGAGAAAACAGCAGCGCTCAAGCCCCTGACCTGGTGCATGCTGTGAAAAGTACTCAACATCAACACAGATACAAGCAGTAAAGATGGAAGATAGGAGCTAAAAGCACCTCTAATGGAAATACTGATAAGACCAGAGAAGCAGGTTTTGCTGTGAAGATGAAATGCTTCTTGCCGCCTGCATTCAGGTTTTTTAAAAGTGTTTATGAGGAAGGCAAAGATAAAGCAGTAGGAGATGCGATAATTACATGAAGAAGCTGTTTTGCTTTGAGAGTATTGCACCAACCAGTAAGTCAGGAGATATGGCCAGAGCTGGTTTCTAAGATGGTTTTGCTAAACTTGAGCTGTCATTGTTATTCCATTTTATTTCACTTCTAATTTTGTTGTATAATATCAGTGAAGGCATAAAAGTCTGCAATAACCCTGTGGATTTAACTGCCCCATTTCCTAACAACTGGTGTGGGAAGCTGGTGCAGTCACCTGACCCTGTCTCTCTGGATGGTGGTTTGTGACTCAGTTACTGTCATGTGGAGTTGAAGAATGTGCTTTAAAAAGTCTTAATTTTTAAAATACCAATAATAACGGGATTTTTCCCCCCCAATCTCACAGAATCACGCACAGAATCACAGAACATTAGGGGTTGGAAGACATCTTGAAAAATCACCCAGTCCAATCCCCCTGCCACAGACAGATCACCGAGACCAAGTGGCACAGGAGACTCCATAGCCCCCCTGGGCAGCCCTTGCAAGTGCTCTGTCACCCTGATTGTGAAGAAGTTATTTCTCATATTTATATGGAAACTCCTATGTTCCAGCTCACACCCATTGCCCCCTGTCCTATCACTGGAAGACACTGAGAAGAGCTTGGCTCTATCCTCCTGACACCCACCCTTCACATATTTATAGACATTAATGAGGTCACCCCTCACTCTCCTTTTTTTCCAAGCTCAAGAGACCCAGCTACCTCAGCCTTTCCTCATAAGGGAGGTGCTCCACTTCAAACTAAGTTTTTTTTTACCTTTGTTTCCTGTCAGAATGTTTTTTGGAGTTTTTCCTGATGTGGAGAAATTCTAATGCCCAGTGAAGACAAAATCCACTTTGATTTGAAAACTGATCACCAGGAAGCAACGTTTTTTTGGGTTATTTTCAACTATGCAGCACATACTCCTTCCATGTTTTTTCTGTTCTCAGCTTCAACTTGCAATATCTCAGCTTCGTCCCTGTTTGCTCCAAATACATCCACACATGAAGAAAAAGTGTTGTCTTTCCCCCTTGCAAGCCCTAAGCCTTTAATAAAGCTGATGTTATTATTATCACCACACTGAAGGTCACAGGGAAGGAGGGATGCTTAAGTGAGAAGTGAGAAATAGAGTGTAAGGAATGGCTTTGTTGTGATTCTCAAAGCTCTTTCTGGAGTAGGAAAATGAAGTGTTCTCTTGGAAGCCCTGTATGTGTCTCATCACCTGTGCCTGCTTTCAGAGATCATAGAATCATAGAATGGCCAGGGTTGCAAGGGACCTTCAAAATCATTTAGTTCTAACCCCCCTGCACAGGCAGGGACACCTTCACTAGATCAGGTTACTCAGGGCCCCACCCAACCTGGCCTTGGACACTGCCAGGGATGGGGCAGCCACAGCTGCTTTGGGCCACCTGTTCCAGCATCTCACAGCAGTTTTTTAATATCACCTTCATTCTTCATATAACCTGTGTGCATCTGCTTTCTGTAGTGATAGCATATCATAGCTTGCTTGGTTTTGCTTTCCTTTTTTTGCTTTTTTTTCCACCCCTCAGTGCATTGTAGCCTGTGCTAGATGAATCAAGAGCAGAGACTGCTTGGAGCTCACTGTTGGGGCTCAGCACTTCAGTAGTGACTTATCTGTAGCCCTGCCTGAGTAATGGCTCTGTCAACATTTGCTGAAGTGGATAAATTTTGCTTCCTCCGTCACAGGGTGCCAGGTCCACTTCTCTGTTCACACATTTGACTCTTTCTTTGCTGGCAGGAAAAAGCCCTAAATCTTCTCTCCAGTAGCCTGTAACCAAGTTAGAGACTAAGATCCAGCACATCTTACTCCTCTCTTCATTTGCCCACTATTTTGATTACAGGAGATGGAAGATTTAATTGCAGTGTGGCTGCTCAGTGTAGGTAGGTGGCAAACATTTTATTAATGTGCCAAAGAAAAATACTCTTCAGTTTTCAGTTGGGGTCCTTTTTTCTTTTTGGCTTGGTTGGAGAACTGTCTGGCAGAAAGAGGCCTGTGGGTTCTAATGGAGAAGCAGCTGAATATGAGCCAGCAGGGTGTCCAGGTGGCATCCTGGCTTGTATCAGGAATAGTGTGATCAGCAGGAGTAGGGAGATGACTGTCCCATTGTACTGGGCACTGGTGAGACCACACCTTGAGTACTGGGTACAGTTGTGGGAACCTCAATACAAAAGAGATATTGAGATGCTGCAGTGAGTGCAGAGGAGGGTAACGAAGCTGGTGAACAGCCTGGAGAATAAACCTTACCAGGAGCGATTGAAGGAGCTGCAACAGGTTAGTTTCAAGAAGAGGATTCTGAGGGGAGGCCTCATTACTCTCTACAACTATCTCAAAGGAGAAGTGGATGCTGGTCTCTTCTCATAGGTCATTAGTGATAGAACAAGAGGGAAGGGCCTCAAGCTGCACAAGGGAAGGGTTAGGCTGGACATTAGGAAAAAATTTTTCTCTGAAAGAGTGGCCAGGGATTGGAACCGGTTGCCCCGGGGAGGGGGCAGTCACCATCTCTGGATGTGTTTAAAGGTCATTTAGATGTGAGATTGAGGGGAAATGGTTTAGGAATGACCTTTGTAGATGGTTGGACTCAGTGATTCCAAGAATCTTTTCCAACTTGAATGATTCTGTGATTCCTTGTTCTTCCTTGTGTTCTGAGAGATTGGGGTGTTTTCTTTCTCATTTTGCTCCTTCTCCCCAAACTCTCACAGTTTCTAGACACTGAATGATAAACCAGGGAGATAAAAATTGCGTTTCTGCTTTGCAGAACGATGACCTGGGAGTCTGGGCGCCTACTGCCTCCAGACTGTTCTGGCTCACTGACCTTGAATAGTGTGTTTGTAGAGCATTCACCTTCTTTATGAAGCAAATGCAAATCTACCAGATCCCACATCTCCCAGCAAAAGGCTTTCTGCCACTCTAATTCCCTTATCATAAACACAGCAACTTCACTTGTCCCCAAATCCTGGCCCATCTGTCTCGGATTTACTAGAATAGTCTCATGGTTTAAATAATGTTCTCTCCATCTGTGGAAGCAAACATTTATTGTTTTATCTGCAGGAGGAATTGATGAATATTAGTATTTGCAGAGATAAGCAGCATTTTCTTGTGGGCTCGTAGCAATAATCCACCTGGCTGCACCTGCTGTTGGAGACAATGTGCAGGAAACAGATGAGCTAGTTGGCTTCCAGGCTCAGGACAGAGGCAGCACTGCTCTCTCTCAAAGAGACACATATATAGATGAGGTTTTTTTCTTAATCTTGGATGTCTGTTTGAATTTTGAGGTTTAGTTTTGTGATCAAATACTTACTCTGCCTCCTGTTCCCCACTTTTCTCAAGCATTGGGGTTTTTTTTGACTCTGGGGGGAATAAGAAATGGCATCGTGATTCATTCTGCAGACACGTGCTTGTTTGAATCTGCCCCATTCAGTGAGGCATCCTCAATGTTTTTGCTTGGCAAAATTTGGAGTTGTTGGTATTGGTGCTGATTTTACACATGGCAAAACTTTATTTCCCAAGTTTACAAATATTAGGAGGAATCACCCTGCTATAACTAGTCTGAAGGCTTTTCTGTATCTTTCCAGCATCTTTCCTGCTGAAGTTTCTTTTGTGATATTTCTGTATCTGCTTTATCACTAGCTTGTAGCAGCTATGAGGACTTTTAGAATAAGGACAGTTGCTGGATCTGATGAGTTATTAATTCACAGCTAGATAGTTTTGTCCTGCTCCGGCAGAGGGGTTGGACTCGGTGATCTCTTTGGGTCCCTTCCAAACTCTAACATCCTATGATCCTATGAACCACTTGCATGTGCAGGAAAAAAGAGCTTTTTGTGGGGAGGGAAGAGCAGGAGTCGTTTCCAGAGTCATTCCCCACTGCTGGATTCCTTTCTGCATCTCCCAGGTACAGTCCAGCACTGACATCCTGTGCAGCACAGATTACCTGAGCCCTGCAGTCACTTTGAGGACTTTGTAGGTCACTGTTGTAAGTCACATTTTGTACCTGTGCTCTGCTATACTGGAAAGGTTAGTTCATGAGAGGCCTTTCATACTGCTCTCAGTGTGATGAGGCAGAGGCACACATATACAGGTGGGCTGTGGGCTCCTGTCATGAAGGGATGTTTTCTAAGCCAGAGGCAGTGCTCGTATCTCTTGTGTCACTCACAGGAGGTGATTCCCAGGGCACAGCTGTCCAGCTGCTAACCCCACTGCGAAGTGCTGGACCCAGGCTGTTGGGAATTCTGCTGTGTTGGTGAATCTACCACTCCCAAAGCCATGAGCAAGTCTGTCCTTGTTGTATCTCCTGTTGACCAGCCAGAGTTTAGGAACAGAAGGAACAAGAGGTATTTATGCTTCAAAGCACCTGCTAAATGCTTGGAAAGAAAATCCTAAGACAAGAAAGCATAAGTGCATGTAACACCGGTGACTGAGGTCCTTCCTCAGCTGATTCATATGCTGTTTGCTCCAGGAGCCTGGCAGCTCTCGCACTCCTCACAGGGTTCACTAGCTTTGGGGTTTCCTCACATTTCTAATTTACTTTTTCTATTGCTAGAAATCACTGCTGAGGGCAGCCTTCCCGTTTAGCCTAAAGCCTGGTACTTGTCCTTTGCCCAGGCTTTGAGTGCAGGAGTGGGCTAATTGTCCCCTTGCACTCCCAACTGAGGTGAGAGATGCTTTCCTTAATTTTCCTGCTTAATTTGCACATTAATCTGACTTCTGTTGGTTTATTGCATGTCACAGCACTTGTGAAGCTTCAGCCTGTCTTTGAATCTTTCTCAGGTTTGGGCTTTGGTTATCCATAGACCTTACATGCTTGTACTTTCCATCATCCTATGAGAGCTGCAATAAGGCTGAGCATGACAGAAACACGACAGGTTAGCCATTCCCTGTTAGGGTTTTTTCCCCTCTAAGCTACCTCCTTCCTTTCCCATCATATCTTCTTTAGCAATTTTAGCCACTCTAACATTTCTGCTATAATTAGCTCTGGACATGACTGTTGTTACCTTTATGGACCTTAATTTTTAAGAGACATTCTGGAGGAAGTAATGCTTGTTTGGCTGACATCCTTTTATTGTTCTAGCCCAGCAGACAGCTTGGCCATCAGAGCATACAACTGACTTTTAAAAAAGTTATCTGCTTCTCCTCCAGTCTAGGCAGGGGACTTGATGTACCTTGTGATGCATTGCTTAAATATTATATCCCCCTGCCTCCAGTGGATGCACAGGTTTGCTCTGATTTAGTCTGGATGTGTGTCAGTATAATTTGTCTGTCCTCATCACCACTGGCAGTAAGCTCAGGGAATTATACCCAGCTCTCAGAAGTATGCAAAGCAAATCTTACTTTTAACTTGTTTTGTGCTGAAGAAGAGTTAAATGTCAGTTGTAGGTGCTGCAAAGGTTGGGGCTCAATTGTATGGAGGAAGGAGTTTTTCTTTGCTTTTCAGCTCATCCCCCGTTAAACCTGAGCTACACTGGTGATACAGTATGGTGGGAGCTCTGCTGTAGTGTTACCCCAGGCTGCCCTAACTGTGCCCCATTAACTGGGAGAACACAGGGATCCTGAGAAACTCTGCTCCGTCTTTTTTGCCTGCAGGTTCATGTTGCTATTGATGAGCTTTGGGGTACTATTTTGTAGTCAGTGGCTGGTATTGAGTAGCCCATATCACCCTTGTCCTTCTAGCGCACATAGGAGACAATTTTGTCTCAGTGTCTGAGTGTGAAATTAAAAAAAATTACATAAAATAATTAAGCAGGATATGGTTACCATTAACTTTGACTTCACCTTACACCATCTTGCAAACAAATCAGCAGCTCTCATAGTGCCCTTCCCAGAACTGGGTGTGGTGGCTGAAATAAAATATGTCAGGAGTACAAAGAGAACAGAGTCCTATTGTCTCAGGGCAGGCAAACGTATGAGTTCTGAAGGTGAAAGTGTGGGGTTGGGGTTTAGGGTTTGGGTCTGTTTTTTTTAAAGTAGAATGTTTGTGCTGCTCCTGCCACTCTTTCTCCACCTTTATGACGTTGATTATCTAAAGAAAGAGCCTTCAGGGCCACCTTCTGTAATTTGAAGCTCCTTTCAAAGTATCTGCTGCAATTTAATTGAAGAATTGCAGCAAGTGGTATTTGAGTTTGAAGTGGCTGCTCTGCACTGGTGAAGGAACTCCCTCAGCAGTTCCATCAATATTTAGCTTCAGAGAAATGCTCGTATCCCTTTCTCTTCCTTGTCCTCACTGTTTTATGCCTACAGCCATCTTGAGCTGGATTTTTAGGTTGCAGGTCAGGATCTTCCTTACATGTTTGATGAATGCAGTGCTGTGCAGGACTCGGTCTTACGCATGTGTGGGGGTTTGAGGTGTATCTGGTGTGAGCACAGTATCTGCGTTCATCTTGGAGAGACAGAGTCACAGAATGGCTTAGCATAGGAGAGACATTTGAGATAGCTGAATCCAACCATTAACCAACCGAGATGCTGCCTGCAGAACAAAAGAGCTGGGCTTGGCACAAGGACGACGTGCTGGCAGCTTAAGGGTTTGTGTAACACAGGATAAAAGCCTTATGGACTGTAAGATAATCCATTGGATATTGGAGTGTGAGTCTCCCCAAGAACCCTGGGGAGTGGTGTTATGTAGCTAAAGTTAAAAGGAAAATCAAGTGTAATCAAAGCATGATTTATGATTGTGGCTTCCTCATGCCAAGCAGCATGTGGAGATGGTCATCCTCAGCAGCAGAAGGAGTGGCCTGTGTGTTTAGAATTTAATTTACTCAAAGCACTACTGAGACCTGAGCGTGTTGAGAAGGAAGTGATTTCACGGGGGTATTCTCCTGAAAGCATGGAGCACTAGCTTCAGCCTTTGCAAAACCTACTTGTGTGGTGCACTGGGGTGCGTGAGCACTGCCCTGGGTTCAGCATCTTGGTACAGCTCTGACTGATGCCAGTTTGTGTAGGGTAACACTGACAGTGCAGAGCAGCGTTTTGCTTTGTTAATTCCACTCAGTATTGTTCAGTGTGGGAAATGAAAATATTTCCCTTCAAGACTCATTGTTCCTCCTCTCCCATCTGACGTTTCAGATGAGATGAGAGGAAATGGCCTCAGGTTGTGTCAGGGGAGGTTTAGATTGGATATTAGGAAGAAGTTCTTTACTGAGAGAACACTGGAACAGGCTGCCTGGAGTGGTGGTGGTGTTCAAAAACTGAGTAGCTAGTGCACTTAAGGCCGTGGGCTAGGGGTTAGGGAGATGTTGGGATGAGGGCTGGACTTGATGCTGGAGGTCCTTTCCAGCCATAAATGATTCTATGATTCTCTGTATCTGTGTGTGGCTTTTCTGACTTCTCTGGGTTTTCTTTTGGAGCAAACCTGATAAAAATGGTTGATTGAAAAAATAAAACTCAAAATAATTTATAATTCAAGCATCTGGCTTCACTACAAACCTGGAGATAAATATTTGAGAAAGTTAACTTCTTGTCAGAGGAATCCTGTCAGGTTGTTTACCGTGGTGGACAGACCTTTGATCCTTCGTGCTCCTTTGAAAATACAAAAGTACTAATTTTAAACCATCCTCTCTGTTTCAGACTGAAAGCTTAGACAGTGCAAAATCTTAAGTTCGTTAAAGCAACATGTGCTGATCAAATGGGATAAATATTTGATGTCCTTCAGCTCTGCTAACAAAAGGACCACAGTCTGTGGAATCCCCAGCGCCAGCTGTGCTGAAAACTGCTGACTGTGGCTGTTTGCTGCTCAGGCAGTGTCACACTTCCACAGGCACAGCCTGAGCTGCATGCAGTGTTCTGCTATTTTTATAAAGGCAAAATAAACATGTGAACAACTATAAGCAAAGAGGTATGTGCAAGGGAGGAAGATGTGTGTTTGTTTATGAGAGTTTCTTTGTGACTAGTCTTGGGTTTGGCTGTTGTCTACAGCACCTTCATTTCTTTATCCCTTTTTCCTGTTGTTCATCTTCACAAGCACCACAGCTTTGCTCAATTCCTTAAAGAGGGGTAATAGGGTGATAGTATTCCCAAGGAATGCAGTGTCACATCTCTGGGTGTGCAGTCTTCCTCATGTTTGATCTTTGGCTTCTTGGTCTATGCTTCATGCAAATAATCCTCCCCCTTCTTAAAGGGCTTTTCCTCTGAGTTGAATTGCCTGTGATGAACATACAGCAGCTCCTGAGAGCTGGGTTTTAATTTTACCCAGTGGTAACAGGGCAAGGTGAGTAATGGAGAAGTATTTTCTCTTTTCTAAGCTCTGGTAGAAAAACAGGGCAATGCCTGACATGTCCAGGGTGCAAGTAGGGCTGATGTTTGTGGAGAATTCCTGTGCTGTGCCATAGTGTTTGAACAGGGATGATGTCTTCATATAGCGGCTGCGCATAGAAAGAAGACATGGTCATCTTCTCCAGAAAAGTTAAATATTTCCCCCAAATTTTCTGATCTCCACAATCATGATCCTTTAAGACAAAACTGAGTTAGTCTGAAGTTGTAGAAAATATGGTTGTATTTTGTGTGATCGATTTCGTTAAACTTGACCTGAGAAGATAAATATCTGCTTTACAGTGTCACTTACACAAGAGAACAGTGAGGAACATGTTTCTTTGAAGGATGACTCTTTAGGATTTTATTAGGGGGCTCTTGGGTGTTAGTTTTCTCTACAAAATACACCATGGGGTTAGTTTGGTGGGGAGAAGGACTGTTCGTCTGAGTAATTCACTGACACCTCTGCTTTCTGAAGTCTGAACCATTTTCACAACAATAAGACTGTTAAGAACTGCGGGGCTGTGATTTGCGCATTGCTTGTGCAGTTGGGTAACCCTACAATTTAGACACAAGCTGGGAATTTCCATTGCTGAACTGCTGCAGAAAGGCAGCAGGGAGTGAGCTGAGGCACTTCTGACTGCGGCCTGTGTGAAATGAAGTCCTTTGTGGTGCAATTTATGTTTTTTTAAACAGCATAGTTTATTATTCCATAAGTAGGTAATTTCTTGTGGCTGATAACCACATGGCCTGCCTTTCCTTCTGCTGCCGCAGTTCCCTCACAGCAGCAGCACTTCCTTTTGGAGTGCTGCTGACTGAGCTGTAGCCCCTTGGGGGGCTGTATTTAGACTTGCTGTTAATAGATCTCTTCGTTCATGTAATTACTGAGCTCCAACACAGCAGCTTCTGCAGCTCCATGCACATTATTGCTTTACATTTGCTTTCCATGAACTGCAGGACAACTCTTCGTGCTTGGTGAGATCACAGCTCTAGAAAAAAAAACACTTCCACAGACCTTTCAATAGATTTTAGCAAAGTTCTGTTTATCCATGAGGTAGTAGGAAAATATGTTCCTGTCTGGTAATGTGTCATGACTTCACTGGCTTGCAATGGCACGTTTAGCTGTCAGCCCAAGCGCCTCTCTGCATGCATCGTGAGCTTTGGTTCTTGGAGAAATGAGTTCACTCCTGATTGTGTTGGGTTGGGGCTTCACTGGAAATTCTCATTGCAGGGTGATACGTGAAGCTGTACCCGGCTCTACCTACCTGTACCTGGCTGTGCAGCCACTCCACTCACTGAGTTGCAAGAAAGAGTGACGGTGTTGAGCCAGGATTTTGTTCTCAGGCTTTTTCTATTACTTTAGTTCCGTTTCAGCATTAGGAGCGGTATCAATGAGGTGGTGTGGAGAACGAGAGGAGGGCTTTGTGGTTTTTATTAGCAGCAACTGTGCAAGCAAAGTTAACTTGGCATTCTGAAGGGCGCTGGTGCTTTTCCAACGTCATCCCTCAGCTGCTGCTAACTGCATTGCAGGCGACTGGGTAATCTGGCAATTTCTCATTGTCTCCAGCCCCTGCTGTTTGTCACTGGGGAGTCAGATTGCATAGCAGGTTAAGGAGGCCTGGAGGATTTGTCCTGTATGTTTTATAGAAAGGAAATAGTCATATACGCTCCACTTATGACTATTCCTCTATTTTGTCACTTCTCCCATCCCCAAAACAACCAGTCTGGCACTTTCATTCTCTTCTTCTTCCTGTCATTGCCTTTTCTATAGGTCATAGTATATATCACAGAATTACAGAATTACTGAGGCTGGAAAGGACCTCTAAGATCATCAAGCCCAGCCCATGACCTAACATCACCACAGTCACCTAGACCAAGGCACTCAGTGCCACATCCAGCCTTTTCTTGAACACCTTCAGGGATGAGGACTCCACCACTGCTCTGGGCAGTCCATTCCAGTGTCCGATCACCCTTTCTGTGAGGAAGGGCTTCCTAATATCCAATCTAACCCTCCCCTGGCAGCTTCAGGCCCTGCCCTCTCCTTGTTGTTAGTTGCCTGGGAGAAGAGCCCAATCCCAAGCTGTCTACAACCTCCCTTCATGTAGTTGTAGAGAGGGAGAAGGTCCCTCCTGAGGCTCTCTTCTCCGGGCTAAACACCCTCAGCCTCTCCTCATCAGACTTTCCCTTCAGTCCTTTCCCCAGCGTCATTGCTCCTCTGGATCCACGCCAGCCCCTCAGTCTCTTTCCTGAATTGAGGGGCCCAAAACTGCCCCCAGTACGGTTCACCAGTTCCCCGTACAGGGGGAGAATTACATCCCTAGTGCTGCTGGCCACACTATTTCTGATACAAGCCAGGATGCCATTGGTCTTCCAGGCCACCTGAGCACCCTGCTGGTTCCTGTTTAACCAATTGTCCACAAGTATTGCCAGATCCCTCTCGTTCCATCTCGTCCATGTGTGTCCCTTCCCCAGCACTGTCCCACACGGAGCGGTGTGCACCCTGCTGAGTCCTGTGTCAGCATTCACATCCTTTCAGTAGTGTGTTCACCTGCGCTGCGTGGGAGAACTGGAAAGGTTTATGGCAGCTGCCACAGAGCGGTCAGGCCTTCCCTTCTGTCTGTGCCAAGAGGACATTCTTGCTTGTCCCCTCCCTCAGCTTCCAGTTTGTACTTAATACAGGAGAAAAAGGCACAAGAGGGTTTGTGGGTTTTGCTCACCCTACCCTGTTCCCTGAAACCATCATTTTCCATAAAACAATTTTACTCTCACTGTTGTGGCTGGTTTTTGACATGTCACTGGTGAATTGGCATTTGAAGCCTTGTGTTGGGAGTTTGGAGTGCCTTTTGCCTGTCCCAGAGCTGCTGTACACCTGCAAGGAAAGCTTCCCTGTCTGTAATGATTTTTTGTCTGCTTAGTGCTTTCAGTGGTTGAGGTCTAAAAGCCAGTCAAACATCTGGCTTACGCCTCCTAGCAAAATCTGGGCAGCTTTGGCTACACCCTGAACTACAATTGCAAAGCAGATAGAAGGGCAATCTTTACTCATTTTCATTCATTAACAGGCTGGAATCTGAGGCAGTGATATGATTTGCTTTTGGGGGCTGCAGTATCTTGTACCTTCTTTTTTCCTCTCACCTACTCTGACATACAGCTGCCTACTGATGTGAAGACCTCTGGGGGAAAACAGATGAGGAAGAGTTGTGGAGCAAATGGAAAGCAATTACCTTTCTGATCCTCTGAAGAGAAACAGTTGCTTCATTAACTGTGTGTTGGGACTTTCATGTAGCCGATGCATAAATCCACACTTTTTCAGAAATGGCAGTTCTGATTCCATGATGACGTGGGACTGAAATGCTCAGTTGAGGTTTTGGGAGGCAAAACACATCCCTTTGCATGTGGATTGCTATGGGCTTTTAGGGTTATTTCAGAGAGCAAATTACATGATTCTTATGCGGTTCTGGACTCTTCTGTTTTCCTTATGAGTGTTCTCAAGTTTAGGATCAGTGGTGAGTTTGTGGCAGCTGCCTGCCAACTGCTGAAATGTAAAATCTCCTGTGCTCTCACAGCAGACAAAAATGTCTGCTTTGTGGTGGGGGGAGAGGAACAATCCATGATGAAAATCTTTTTTCCCTCTGGTAATGGCTGCAGAGCTCAGCAGTCCCATGTACTGAAGGTCTGGGGGTGGAGGGCAGAAGGTTGCTCAGTACAGAGATGCTACTTGAGTCAGCTGGTGGGGTGCACATTGTGTTGGACTTTCTTTCTTGGAGCACGTTATATGAAATGGTGACAAGCATGAGACCAAAAGGGCTGTACCTCTTGTGTTTTTAGCACTTAACCATAAGACTTCAGGAGTGTTTTAGTGATTATAAGAGCCACATGAATTATTTTAAACATGTGAGAGGGAGACAGATTGCTGTGTGCTGAGAACTACTTTTAAAAAATGCTTGTTTCAGTTAACTGACTTCCTTGGTAAAGAAAACCATTATGTTGAAGATGAATATCTACATACTCCTTAAATACTGACACCTGCAATAAAACTCTTCCACACACCGACCTGCAGTTTATCAATAAAGTTGATAACAAGTCTGGTATCACTGAGGACAAACCTGGTATCAGCAGGAGATGACTGAGAATGAGGGAGATGAGTGTTTTGGGTCCCTCTCATCTTGCAGAGGAGACAAAGCTCCAGTTGCAGTGATTTTCACAGTAGCGGGATTTGTTATTTATACAGATAAGGTACTTCACTAGCACAGTAATGGCACTATGTTGTTATTTTAACTTACAGAATCATTAGGGATTGGAAGGGACCTCGAAAGATCATCTTCTAGTCCAATCCCCCTGCCACAGCAGGATCACCTAGACCAAGTCACACAGGAATACATCCATGTTGTTTTCTAGAAGTTCTAAGCACCTGCAACACAGGCTTTAAGATGAAAGTACCTTCTCCACCATAAGTCACTACAG
>JAOXOE010000698.1:6719713-6749697 GCA_028565055.1 Phoeniculus purpureus
AGGGGCTGCCCAGGGGGGTTGTGGAGTCTCCTTCTCTGGAGACATTTAAAACCTGCCTGGACATGTTCCTGTGCGACAGGATCTAGGCGATCCTGCTGTGGCGGGAAGATTGGACTGGATGATCTTTCAAGGTCCCTTCCAATCCCTAATGTTCTGTGATTAAGCTGAACAGACAGCACAACAGGGCGCTGGGCAAGTCAGGCTCGAGATTTACAGCACTGCCTCGAAAGCCAAAGTGTGCTGTTGATCTCTCGGGTAGAAGAGCAGAGAGAAGCCTGTGTGAGCTTTAACAACAAATTCAACACCTTCTACAGACCAAAAGGCATCTCCTTCCATCTGCCACCTCAAGCAGTTCTTGCAGCACGAGGAGCCAGCCAACACCTGAGTGTGTTCTGCAGATCCTCCTGTGATTCCGCAAACTCACCCCACACCAAGCGCGAGCAGCAGTGAGCACCAGTCTGGGCTGCCTTTCCTTCTCTCAGTGAGCAGACTGACTGCCTGGCTTCCGACTCTGTCATTAGAGACAGGAGTTGTTAAGAATTCATGCCCGCTGCCAACACGGCGTTTTTGGAGAGGTCCTGCGCTCAGGCAGAACTAATGAGCAGGCGAAGCAAGGGAGCGGCAGTTACAGCAGGGAACAGGCACACAGACACAGTCAAATGAGAACACAGCTTCAGCCATCAGTCTTCTCCCTTCCCAGGCACCTCGGCAGTGTCACCTAACGCAGCACTCACCCAATGGAGGGGATGGTGTTGTACCTGGGATATGCACAGAGAGGCTGTGGTGAGGGAGGTTGAACTGGAGGGCTCAAACTGGGTCTGGGTTTGAGAGTACCAATCCCGACATACTCATTCAGCCAAGACGACCGCAGGGTGAAGACTGCACCACTGCTGAGACGGCTCTGAAGGCTGCAAATTCTCAGCTGCAAACATAGGCCAGATAATACCTGTCTGAAGGAGATTCACCCCACCACACTCCCAAAATACTCTGCAGTCATTGCATAAAGGATTTTATCAAAATACAGCCAGAGGCCAGCTGTGATATTAACCTCCCCCTCTTCCAGCTACTGCAAAATACAAAATCCTGACAGTTTCCAGGAGCAGAAGGCAGCGCCTGCTCTGCATTTCTGTGCACAGCAGCCATCCCGTGGAGCATGTGCTCACCGCTAATAAGAGCCCTAACTGCAGTGGGAGAGCAAGGAACTGAATCAAATACAGCAGCAGCACCTGCAGGGAAAGGATTAGCGGGGGAAATGGGCTCCCCCTGCACCCCGAAAGAAGGATGCTCGCGGGGACACATGCACCCCCTGCACAGCTTCACTGAGCTCTGCCCGCCGGGGAATCGGAATTAAAGCATTTCTCACTCACGCCTGTTTGTGTTGTAAGCCATAATGTCACGGCAGCTTTCATTCCTTCTCCCCTTCCCCTGCCCCGTCTGCTCTTTCCCCAAGCATCCAATTTTTTTGGCTTATAACCCTGAAAATGATGGAAGTCTCCCATTGATTTCAGTTGGCTTTTAAGGGCTTGATAGTAGAGCAGAGAAAACTGAGAGATCATTCACTAAATAAGGCAGATTTGGCCCTGGTCCCCAGATGGTGTAAATCAGCATGAGCCCACGCAGCTCCCTGCCCTCCGCCAACAACATGGCCCACTTCTGTGCACGCAGGGAACATTACCGATGCTGTGCTGATGGCACACAGAACCAAAGCTGCTTAACAGCTCTGTCTCACTCAGCCCCGGGACACCAGCTAGGAGACAGCACTGGAGCTGCCAGAGAACTTCCCAGCGGGACTTTATATCGCCAAGAGGTATCCCAGTCCCTTGGATCTTCCCATCTAGAACATAGCTCATCCTATACTTGAGCCAGGATGCTCTCAGTGCTCTGGACTGGGGTGCAGAAGGTTAAGCAACAGGCTCAGATATTTATTTGCCTCCTGCCTTTCCTTCCCATCCATGGGGAATGAGCCTGCCTGGGGTGAGAGGATCCAGCCTGTGCTGGTGAAAGGCACAGGGAGGCTTTGCAGCAGCACGTGCTGAAAGCAAGACAAGAACACCAGCACAACTGCTGAGCCATGCTGCAGTTGGAAATACCCTGGAATTAGCTAGTTCTTGTGACACAGATAGTTCTTCTCTCCATAGCTCACCTGTAAGTCTGTCCAACCCAAGCAAGATAGTCCTGAGACTCACAGATCACAATAAGAGGATACGGTCCACCACAGCACTGCTAGCAGCAGTTTTCAAGTTTGAATAGGAGTGAGGAGACAGGAGATGAGGTCAATGCCAGTTAAAACTCTGCAAGAACATGTTTTTTCCATGAGTGTTCACTCACCTGATTACAGATACACCAGAGCCAGGCTCTTCTCAGCGTCATCTAATGACAGGACAAGGGGCAATGGGTGTGAGCTGGAACATAGGAGCTTCCACATCAATATGAGAAGGAACTTCTTCACAGTGAGGGTGACTGGAAGGGGCTGCCCAGGGAGGTTGTGGCATCTCCTTGTCCAGAGACGTTTAAAACCCACCTGGCCATGTTCCTGTGCAACTGGATCTAGGGAATCCTGCTGTGTCAGGAGGATTGGACTGGATGATCTTTCAAGGTCCCTTCCAATCCCTAATGTTCTGTGATTCTGTGTGATCTCCAACCCTCTAGCACTGATCAGCTGGATCTTTCTTCCCCCCCCCATAAAAGAGATGGCTACAGTAGTCCAGGAAGGGAAGGGGAAAGCCAAAGCAAAGAAACACTTAAGTGAACAAGAGGAACATCTCTGGCTGGCATGTCTTTGCTCAGCTCAATTAGTTTGAGCAGGATATAGACATAAAATTACAACTGCTTCCTTCCTCCCCACCTGCCTCCCAACTTTGTGTGGGGAAGATGTACAAAGCGTCAGGCTTGATTTACCCTGACATGCTGACTGACTGACAACAGCCCGACATCCTCCCCACCAAACCAACCTCCCTACCTGCCGTGTGGCTTCGGTTGGCAGGGGAGGAGGAGGGGAACTGCCGTCACACCCTCTCACTGTGCACATCAAGCCCAACAACTCCTGCTCCCACCCAGCTCACGGGAGGAGACAGGCAGCTTTTGTTCGAGCTGCTCACGCTTTGGCACGAGTATGTTTTAAACCAGGCAACTGCGATCCCTCCCGCCCCACCGCTGTCTCTACTCGTTTTTATCAATGTGAAAACGGGGGGATGTGCTGGAGTCCAACCTGACCACTGCCAGCTTCTCCAGAGTGATTAGCTCCAAAGGGAGGAAAAGAATAAATATGTCTCTATAAACACCAACCTCTCCTTGTGCAAACTTCCAGGGAAGAGGCACAAAAGGCAATAGCTGGAGCGTGGTTTGGGTAGCATAGCAATAGAAAGCTCTAGCCAGGAGGAAAGGAAAAGAGGGGGATAAAAGGAGAGCGGGGAAGATCTAAGAGAAGAAGCTGATGCGGTGCAGTCTGGGATATGGTAGTGGCATGTCTCCAGGGGCCGAAGCAGTTCCTACACGATGGAGGTTTTCTTTTAAAAATACTAATGGGCTGATTTGCAGAGCTGCCTGGCTCCCAGATCTCCCACAGAAACTGCTCCTCAAACATCATTAGCATGTGTGCACTGCTGAGAAAGCCTTCCAGATAGGACCCCGCAGCTACACCACCCAGCTGTCGCAGCCCCCTCAAGCAGGACCCGCAGCAGAGATGAAACAATCTGCCTTCCCTTGCCCAGCACTACACACTGTTACATCTCATAGCTGGGGCGAGGCTCACGTTTGGCTCCTGCCTCTGCATGCCACTGCTAAACCCTGGCCTTATGGGCTTGTGGTGTCCTCCACCCCTCCTAGATTAGATGTTTCTGGTGAGAACCATGATGTAGCCCAGCTTAATCCCCTGCCCTGTGCTTCCTCATCCACTAGACAAGGTCTGGGTAGATCCATCCCTGAGGAAAGAAGGTGCCATCAGATGAACCACAGCAGTGACAGCCTCCAGCTGAGCCTCCAGCCGAAGCCCCTATTTGAAAACAAGAGAATACAGCAGGGATAAGCACATGGCTATGGCCTTGCCAAGGTGAGGAGGGAAGAAGCAAGTGAGTGATGCGATATCTGTGCCCCTCTTCTTGCTATGACCCCTTTGGTTACATTCAGCATCCCCAGAGAACTGCCTTCCATGATGATCTAGCCCCACTTCACATCCATTCTCCTCCCTGGGACTCCAGAGTAGCCCATAGTGATGAAATACACTGCAATTATGCACCTGAGAAAAATGGACCTGCCTTCATTTTCTTTAAACCTTCAGCTTAATGAGTTCACCAGGCAACCCTCAGAGCTTCAATCTCAAGACACCACAAACAAGCACCTCTGCCACCTCTTCTATTCTGCTCCAGACTGTGTGTGGCTTGATCTTAACCCTCTCCCGGCTGCCGCTTTTCCCAACACACCTCAGCACGATTAATCAACCCATGTGTGGCAGCTCCCTCCTACCTTTGATCAGGGTCTGTATCTTTTTGAGGTTTTCTACACCCTTCCCAAGAGAAGGTGGTCACAGCTGCAGTGGTGGCAATTTTGGCGTGACAACCCCACTCTCACCCTCCTAGTAACACCACTAATTACTGAGTTTGAGCAGCACCAGCCATGGGTGAGCCATCCAAACCCCATGCCAAAGCCACGGAGCACTGGCCACCAGCCAGAGCGATAGATGTAGCCCAGATCCCTCTCGCCATGACTGTTTTTGTGAGGGATCAACAAACCTGTTCACATTGTACTTCCAGGAGGCTGC
Source organism: Phoeniculus purpureus (assembly GCA_028565055.1). NCBI lineage: Eukaryota > Metazoa > Chordata > Aves > Bucerotiformes > Phoeniculidae > Phoeniculus > Phoeniculus purpureus. The sequence goes on from JAOXOE010000698.1 coordinate 6,724,470, forward strand.
TGGAAGGGTTCTTTGTCAAATTACTGGAGGGACCAACACGACACATTCTGGAGCTTGCGGCTACTTGTATTTACGAGCAGAACTTGTATCCCGGGGTTTATACGTTATCTGCAAAAACAAACCCAGGAACCTCTCCATCCCAAGAGGGACGGCACGCAGTTTGCACAACACGATGCAGCGATTCCTGGTGACACCGGCAGGCTGAGCTCCCTTCCCCAATCTCCCGGTTAAGAAAAGTTCTCCCAGAAATGTGTGCTGTCTGATAAACAAAAGCAGCACAGCTGGAACGCCCAAGATATGGCAGCCCGTTCCTCTGTAGTTATTTATAAACTCTACTTCCCAATAGTCGGGAGCTTCATAAACTAGAGCAGATCAATACCCCCGAAAAGTTAGAGGCAGATCAGAGGGAACTGGCTGACACTGGTTTATGCGGCTTTGGAAATCACAGGAGGAAGGCTGATCAGGAAGTGCAGGTCAAAAACGCTTTGTTTTTTTTTAGAATCGGGTATTTTCTCCATTTCCATATACATTTTCCTAGGAGTTGGACACAAAAAACCTCTACATTTTTTTCTCAACCCCAAACCCAAGCAATTTCTGATCTTTCCTACTGAAATCAAATTCTTACTGTGGTTTTGGGGTGGGGATCGGACCTACCCCGAATAACTCCAACACAGGTGATTTTATCTCACTTCTTAGTTTTGCTCATTTGTCACTCAAACTCAGCCCCTGCTTTCTGAAGCTGCTGAGAAAAAGAAAAGTCATTCTGTCCTCAGTGGAAGCACCACAGCTTCTAGGCAGGCACTGTTATTCTCCACGTATGAAAAGCTTCTGGGCTCAAGGCTGCTGAGCCACACCAGAGAGATCTCCCCCAGCCATGAGAATGCGGAAGCTGCGTCAGAGCTTCTCCTCCGCCAGTCCAGAAGGTGAGCACAACTCTCTCAAGTCCCTTCCCTCGGCTGTCTGCAGCCCAAGCCAAATCACATCTGACTCCAGGCCAACTCCAGGAAACTTGATTATCTTTCTTCCCTTATCCGATGGGAGATGGGAGGTTGAGAAGAAAGAGGAAGGGAGGAGTGAAAAATTAACACAGGCACTTAAGATGTTATGAAACCACAATACACATCTCCAGCCTGCCCCTTGGTCCTCTAGCCCATACATTATTTAATAGAAAAGAAAGCAGAAATGAACCAGAACAACAGCTGCAGGGAGGGAGAGGAAAATATATATATTTAATTGTATTATTTCCTTTAAATCACTTAAACCGTGCCGGTTAGTTTTGTTTCTGATTTCGGATATCGCACTCGCCATGCTAATCTTTTACAGCCGGGCGGTGCACTTGAGCCAATACTTTAATCAAAGTCATCAACGCACCCAAGAACATGCTACCGGGTGGGAATAGCTGCTGCCGCTCACCGTTAATTACTTTGCATTTTACAGCAATCAGCAGCAGGGGTTGAGATCATAATAAATTCATGACTTATGGGTCCATAAAATCATTACCATAGGAAAATATGTTTTATCAGGCATTTGTCGGGCTGCTGCTCAGAGAGAGATTTCTTGAAGGAAATGACACCCATGAAATTAAACCAATCCTCGCAGTCAGCAGAAATGCTAATGTGGGCACAGACAGAGCTGAGGCTTGCGTGCAGGGAAGGGGAAGGTGGAGAAGGACTTTGCCAGACTGGAAGGCGGGGAGGTGCTAGGGGAAGACAGTTTTGCCCCCAGAATGGGGAAGATGTGAGGGCAGGATGTGGGGCTGCTAAGGAGTCTCAGCACCAAAGCAGCCAGGACCTGCAGGAATGTTGCTCCATCTAAGCACAAGGACAGAGGGAAAGTTTCTTCTCCCTTCTATTGGAGGGATCCTTCCAGCTCAGGACCTGCTGATGAGCTGATGTGAGTAGTTCAGCAGTGCGGGCTCTGCTCCCTCTCGATGGCAGCTTTCCGGAGACACAGTCATGACTAATAACAAAATCCTAGCTCAAACCACGTGCCTGTGGCTCTGCACACAGGTAATGTCAGCTCAGCCAGAGCTTCCTACCCCCAAACTGGGTCATCCAAACCCAGAGGTTCTACCTCAGCCATCAAAAAAGCCCTCACAGACTGCCTGGGGCGTTACAGACCTGTTGATGCCGTCGCAGGAAAACAGAGCAGCAGTGAAACCGAGCAGTGTCAGACCAACAGCAGGCACCAATAACACAGCATCACGATCTGAGAAGCACTAAAGGAGCCTAAATGAACTTGCTGAGTATTTTCTGAGTCTTTTCACTCGCATAAAATCCCACGGCACTTGCAGGGTCATTAGCCCTGCCAGCTCCTATCAAACAAACAATAAGTTCACTTTTCATTTTTATCCCCTTCTTCTCTATCTGTTTGCCCCCAGCCTAACACCAAGCTCTCTTTGGCAAGGAGCCACTGGCTCCTGCGCTTCCTGGCCTGTGAAAATGAGAAAGTGGAATCAGAGAATCATAGAATCATAACGGATTGGAAGGGATCCCAAAAGATCATCTAGTCCAATCCGCCTGCAACAGCAGGATCACCTAAACTAAGTCATTTCTAGTTGGAATACCAACTAGAAAATGCCCCCAAAGTGTTAAATTGGCCAAGCCCTTGTTTTTTACTGTTTGTTTCACTTTGGAAACGCTAAGGAAGCTCAGCCATGGCTGGTTTGTTTGGTTTGTTCGCCTCTTCCAATTACACTGTGCAAACAGGGAACATTATTTAGTGTTATTTAAGCATGAAATTATAACAGATCATTTTAAATATCAAGGTCCTAAAAATAAACCTATCAAGGCACAGCAGGTCTAGATCTACCAATTTGTTAACATACACCGAGGTGGGCAGATGGCAGGAGAACCATGGTGGGGAGATCTGTGTGTGCAGGATTTGTTCTTTCTTTTCCAGGGATCACGGAAACCTGGGAGGCTCCGCTCTAGCACCACATTGCCAGGGCTGGTATCAGAAATGACGCAGAGCAGAGCCAGCAGCGTGGCCAGAGCAATCCTGATGTCCCACCAGAACATCACCCTGCTCAGCACCCTGGGTGGGCTCTTCCACTTCTGCACAGCCCAGAGGAGCAACGTCAGCAAAGAGTTGCCTGTGATCTCCAGGGAAGACCTCTCTGAGTCTCACCTTCATAAGACCTGGTTTGTAAGAGGTTTTTTGTTATTCCTTCACTGTGGGAAGTTTTCCTACAGGACAAGCATGCCTGCAGCACCCCACACAGCTCTGCGTGGTATCCACACCCCTGTTCCACAGCCTCACAGTTCAACCAGGTGTCAGCTACAGCTGATCGTGGCTGCCTGTCCAGGCTCTGCACCTGGACTCCCTCCCCTTAGAAATCTAGGAGACATGGGAAAACACAAAAAGACCAGCCCATGCTGGCCAAAATAAAAGGGTATGGACCTCCCATGCCGTGGGAGATGCTCCTAGGTCTAGATCAAGCTCATCCACACTACACATTACACACTACGATCCAATGAGCCAACACTACACAGGGCCAACAGTCCTGCCCTAGGACTGTATCAGGCTGACATCAACCTTCACTTAATTGCCTTGTGCCACATCAAGATGTCTTCAGAGTTATGTGGGACCTCAGAGCAAGCCCCAGGGCTCAGAGTGCAGAGGTGGTTAGGCCAAAGCCTCCTGTGCAGCCCCATCAGCCACAGGAGACAACCACAACCTCACACAGGCTGCAGCAGAGCCCACCAGCCTCACCCCTGCCTTTTGGACTGGTGGTTGATTAGGTGTGATGTGCAAACAACCACTCTTTGTGGAGGACAAGCAGAGCAAGTTGTGGCAGAGCTGTGTGTCCCCAGACATACCACTCGTTCTTTGCTAGTTTTCTTTACCTTAAAAAACCCCAGTCACTCTCATCCCTGTGAGTGAAGTGCTCCAGCCGCAGCCCAGACAGCTGCTTGGCATCGCTGGCCTGGCTTCAGCCCTGGTCGAGAGGGAGCCTGGAGGAACCTGACGTGTGGCCAGGTGCTATCTGCCCCTCAGCAGCCCCTAACCTTCCAGGGCAAGCAAGCTACAGCCTCTCCCCGTGATAAACTGTTTTCCTTTGGGGTTGGCATCTCCAGTTAGCCCCTTCCCTGACTTCCCGAGGGACAGAAACAAGCTGGATCAAGATCTCTCTGTATTGGCACTTCCCAAGATTCAGAAGGGTGACAGAGCACAGTGAGCCCTAAGGAAACCCAGCAAACACCACACTACAGCCAAACCTACCTTCCACTCTGAAGGAACTAGGACAAATTACTAATGTTAAACCCAAATGTGTGGCCCAGGGCTGGACCATCACCCTTTTGCTTCCTGTAGTGGGTTCTAGGTTGGGTCTTACTTTTGGGGCCATAAGTAACTTCATCTGACAGGTGCTGCAGCCGAGAGATTTCCCTGGTATGGTCCTACCCAGCTATAAATATCCTTTTCTTCTTCAGGGAAAGAGCGTCTGACCCGAAGTGTATGAAGCTTCCTGACAGGCTGGGAAAAGAGAAGAGGTTTAAATGTCAGCTAAAACAATCTTGATTTTCTTTTCTAAATTTGCAAAGCTCCCCGAATCACTGGAGTGAGGCATTTGCCTGTTTGAAGTTCAGCCTGAAAATCCTCTTGCAAAATATTTGCTGAAACACAATAATGTTGGAATTGCAGGGGATTAAAACAGCTTCTGTCTTCGCACCATTCCCCCCTAAAGCCCCTCCTGAAGAGGGATTCTGTAGAGGCGAGGACTTAGGTCCCTGTGTCTTGAGGGTACAACACAAAAGAGAGAGGGAAAGAAATAAAATCATAAAGCTCCTAACATCACTATTATTGAAATGCCTCATTTGACATTTTGACTGTTTCAATTAGCTAACACGGAACGCTCCACTTAATCCACCCTCAGATGCTGAAAGGAACTAAATCCTTCCCTTCCCCCATCCCAGATCCTGCTACTTCCCAGCCTCCAGAAAAATCCCAGCTGGGTGATGGCTCCTGCCCCAGGGGAGCCATCAAGTCAGAGCTTACCCAGCCCAACACCTGCTGACACCAAAGAACATCCTTACCCCAACACCTACAAGCATTCAGACACACAACAGAGAGCCCAGGGAAGAAGCAGAAGGAAGCCTCACCCTCGCCTTGCACCACAGAAAGGCAGAGTGAGAGCTGGGAAAGTCCGTCATTGCTGGGAAGTACAGCTGACATCCCACCAGCTCAGCTGAAGGGACCTGGCCACAACTCCTTACTGCCAGGCAGGTGCCCAGAGGACGCACAGGCACAGAAAACCTGGTGCCTCCCAAGCAGAGGCACCTCTGTTGGTCACAGCCCTCTGCAGTTATTTAATTCAGAGGTGAGGAGCTGCTCATCTGTTTATGTCCAAGGGTTACACTGGCCCCAGCCACACACTAAACACATTTTACAGTCTGGCAGGGATCCTGGCCTGTTAAGCATCTCTGGCTTCAGAGAAGAGGTATTGATTTATTTCTCTTTTATGGCTGGAGGTATTTATTCCTATTTGTTTTCTCACTTCACCCCAGCTAGGGTGAGGGGATGAGGAGACAAAGAAACCCCACACACACACACAAAACTACAAGGCTGGTGGAGCCAAGAGGTGATGGGTGTGTGATGGAGGGCACTGAGGCTGGGATGAGGGAGGAGGGGACCAGCTCCTGGGCTACACCGGGCTTTTACTTGCCTGATGGAAACAGGAAAATACGTTGCTGGAAAAAAAGGAAACAACATCAAACTTCAGAGGGAAGGTTCCTATCAAAGTTATGTCCCCATAGGATGCTTTGTGAGTTAGAACTGGATTGATTTGTACCAGCTAAGGACCTTAGCAAATCTCTCCTGTGGGAAGATTGTCAACACCTTCCCATATCTTAAAGCCAATCTGGAAAGCAAGGTAAAACCACACTGCTGCAAGAGAGGAGCATGGACCAACAGCCCTGATTTTAGCCCACCCTGCCACAGCCACCCATTTCCAGGCACCCATTTGCACCCTTCCAGATGTTCCTTTGCACAGAGAAGATGAGCCATGAGGTGCCTTGGGACATTATGAAAGCAATAGGAGGACAGTTCAGACCATCCAGGGCAGCAGATACTCTGGCTCACTGCAAGAACCCTTCTGTGCCCAGCTTGTTCTGCCTTCTGGTTGGGAGTTTCCTTCTCAGAAACACCAAGAAGTCATTCACTGTTAAAAAATCCCAGTGGGTCCATTTCCAGCAGCATCCAAGGTCAGTGCCTCAGCCTGCAGCTCTGCCACAGAAAGACCTTGTGACACAGGACAGGACCCAAAGGACTCTGCTGGGACTGCCCAGACTGTCTTGGTATGAGGTGGGTTTGGGGACAGGAGGTGGTGCCTCGCCCGTGGTCAGTAGGCACCATCTTAGAACTTCTAGAAACACAGTTTGTACCTCGGTTTCTGAAATCCCACAGCACAGGTTTTGAGGACAGAGAGAGTGAGGGCCTGGTTGCAGCACTGCAAGCTGGGAGAAGAAAAGGAGGTAAGGGGCAGGAGCACCTGGGCAAGGAGTGATGGAGCCGAGAGAGGTGGAGGAGCTTTGAGGGATGTGGGAAATGTTTTTTTGAAGCTGTAGGGTGAGAAGGATTAGGGGTTCAGGATCCTGTACAGAGCAGCAGCTCCCTGGGGCACAGAGCACCCCAAAATCAGGACCTGTGGTCAGGGATTAAAAAAAACCACCAAACCAGTAATGATTACTGGGCAGTTAGGAGCCACTCAAGGACCCCATCTTTGCACCTCACTGAACCTGCAAAGTCCAGGGTCTGAAGTCAGCCCCAAGGTCCCATCAATAGTAAAATCCCCCCCAGACGCCTTGTGGATCCTCCATCACTGTAACCGAGTGCTGGGAAAGGAGAATTTGTGCTCCCACCCTACCTGCTCATGTGCCATCCCTCTTGCTTCAAAGAGAAGCCCACATTTCCATTCATCAGCCTCCTCATGCAAACGGAGAAGGCAGGGGAGGCAGAAGCAGGCTGGTGGCAGATAGCAGAGGAGCCACGCTAAGCTAAGCGCAGCCGGTTCACGCTTCATTAGCATCCTCTCTGCCAAGCTGTGAGCTCAGCCTTCCAGTCTGGCTGCACAGACACACGGGGAGGGGAGGAGACACAATTTCCATTTGGAGCCCATCTCCTTCCTTCCAAAGCCCAGCTAACCCCATGGAGGCTTCCCTGGACTCCAAGGTGCTCACTTCTGCTTCAGTGTCGCCCGTGCTAGTTAAATATCCCTTCAGGCAAACGTCAAGAGCGAACCCAGTTTGAGACTTATTGTGTTGTCAAGATGACAAGTGCTGTGCCAGGCTGTTAGTCTCTGCTGCCATTCCTGTGTCTCTTCCCCCTCCCCTTCTGCTCATTAGAAGCTCCCTTGATAAACCAAGGCTGACTTGTTTTTTTTTTTTAAGCATTTAAATGTTTTCTTAACTTCAAAACATCAACAGCTGCGGGACTGGCAGAAGAACAACACTTTCCCTCCAATACAGATGGAGACTCAGCCTGCTGAGGGGGGCTGGTGGGCTCAGGAGAGCCCTGATGTGCAGTGAAGTGTGGCACCAAGCCGGAGCCCAAACTGGTGGTTCCAGTTCCCCATGTGGATTTGCTCCTGCAGGCTCACCCCAGCTTGGGAACTGGGAAGCCAGTCAGCACATCCTGTTGCAGTCTCATCTACTCCAGCTCTCTCCAGTCTAACTATGATCTTCAAATCTTCCTACCCTCTTCTACTCTCCATACAACAGCCTTCACAGGCACCCCAAAGCCATGTTTATGCAAGGCCAGAGCCAGGGATGGATCGAGAGTCTGGGTGATGCTCATGAGCACCAACAGCACAAAGAAAAAGTCCTGACAATGTTTTTTTGTCCTGACAAAGTCCTGACAAAGCTAGGGCTTTGAGCCCAGGAGCCAGCCAGAAGCACAGACTGAAAGACAGACAACTGGAAGTTCAAATCACACTCTAGAGAAAGGGCCCAGCAGCCAACAGTTCTGTTGTAAGCAGCAGCATGGGACCATAGCAACCCACAAGACAACTTGTCATGGGGTCCCCTTTACCTTTAGGAAAGTCTGCTTGTGGCACATTGCTCCTCCCCACAAGAGGCTACCAGATCTCAGGGCAGGGGGCCAGATGCCACTTTCTCCAGTGACAGCAAGGGGTGTCTCTGTAGGAAGAGGCACTGAGGGCTGACTCTGGTCTCAGCTCTCTGCAGAACAGGCAAGAGGGGAAGATCTGAGTTTAGCACGTGGATTTTTCCTTCGTGGACTGCTTGTCCATCCATCTGCTCCTTGGACTTCTGCTCCTGGTGCTGGGTCCTTTAGGCTTATTGGTTAAAGTTGGAACTAACCAGCTTTGAGAAGCACAAATCAAACTCACCTTGAAAACAAGCTGGTGCTCTGAATCTTCCTGCTGGTCCTTTCTATTGCATTCTCCTGCCTGGGCTCCTCACGGCAATGAAATAATTACTCTTTGCCCAGAAAGCATCTGGACTAGCAGCCCAAACCCCTGGAAGAGCTCTCTTTAAGTCTCAGCCAAGCCATTGACTCAAAACAGCTTGAGAGGAAAGATGAATTAAGTATTCTCCTCTCTGCCTGCAAAGCAGAGTCCTGGGGGTGAGGAACAGAAGCGATCTGATGCAGCAGGGACCCATTGCCCTGGCAGATACTCCTGTTACCAGTCTGCCCTTCCAGACACACTGTACTCCAGAGCTAGGGCTTTGAGTTTGCACCTACACTCCAGATTCCTTGTGAATAGAGGTTCACAGAGCCCTGCATCGAGCCTGTTCACCCGTCCCCCCCAACATGTGGTCCCCAGAAGCTCTAAGAGCAACTGATGGACACAGAAGTATTGCAATGAGGAGGACTGAGGGGGCATTCTGCTGCTGCTGAGAGCAATCTCTGCTGAGCAGTGAGGTGAAGATGAATCTCTGCAGGGTATCAAGCAGCAGCAGGTCCTGCAGCCAGGGCTGAATGGCTGTGGCAGCCTGCCTGCCTCACCAGGACTCTTCTAGGCAGCTCCCCAGGGCTGACTCACATCCCTTCCATGAGCGCACACAGCATCTGGCATGAGGAGACCCTAGCCTGGGCAGGGGCTTCTTGGTACCACTGACAAATAACTAACTATGATTAGCACCTCTAAACAAGCGCCCTTATCATATAATAAACATCATAAAAAAGGAGAAATGAGACTTACTTCACTTTTATTGTCACAACTGACACGTTACAGGATGATAATTGGACTGAAAATAGTTTACAGTAAGGAGATACTGCTTAACTAACTCATTAGCAGCAGCCTGACAGAGACCGATGTGCCAGCTTTAGAATGGGACAAAAAGGCAATGCAGATCCCACAGCCCATCCCCACCAGCCCGTGCCCCAGACACAGAACATTCCCCAGCAAAGGACTTGCAGTGAAGAGTTCTCTCTTTAACCCAGGCACACGGCAGCCAGTGGGGCACACACCACTCAAACATCTGCCTGGTGCTCCCTCCACCAACTTGTGTCAGTCAGTAATCACCCCAAAATCAGACCTACGGGCAGCTATGCCCAAACCGGAAATATCCAAGTCCTTCACAATTCATAGAATCACAGAACATTAGAGATTGGAATGGACCTTGAAAGAGCACCGAGTCCAATGCCCCTGCCGCAGAAGATCACCTAGATCAAGTCGCACAGGAACATGGCCAGGCAGGTTTTAAACATCTCCAGAGAAGGAGACTCCACAACCCCCTGGGAAGCCCCTTCCAGTGTTCTGTCACCCCCACTGTAAAGAAGTTCGTTCTCATACTGATGTGGAACATCCTCTGTTCCAGCTTACACCCGTTGCCCCTTGTCCTATCAGTGGATGCCACCGAGCAGAGCCTGGCTCCATCCTCCTGACACCCACTCTTTCCGTATTTATAAACATTAATGAGGTCACCCCTCAGTCTCCTTTTTTTTCCAAGCTCAAGTGTCCCAGCTCCTCAGCTTTTCCTCATCAGGGAGATGCTCCACTCCCTTCATCATCTTTGTGGCTCTGCACTGGACTCTTTCAAGCAGTTCTGTGTCCTTCTGGAACTCAGGGGCCCAGAACTGGACACAAGATTCCAGATGTGGTCTCACCAGGGTAGACAGGGAAGAAAACCTCTCTCTGTCTACTAGCCATCCCTCTTCTAATCCACCCTAGGATGCCATTGGCCTTCTTGGCCACAAGGGCTGATTGCTAGCTCATGGCCATCCTGCTGTCCACCAGGACCCTCAGGCCCTCCTACGCTGCTCTCCAACAGGTCAGTCCCCAACCTGTACTGGTACCATCCCTATGCACTACCCTATAGGAAAGTCAAAAGTCACTGAGCTACAAATTCTCTTTGCAGGTTTGCTGCAACCTCTGCAGCAGCCCTGTTTCCATGCTGGGGTCCTCACAAGGAAGGAAGACAATGAATGTTGCTCCTAACCTTTCTCCTTGGAAGCAGAAGGACCTGTTTGCCTTGTATTTAAACATAAATTCACCCATGGACAGTCAGGCACCCCAAACAGACCCACTTTCCAGTAAATTCGAAAAGCCAGGGGCTGGAACAGCAGTCACGGTGTCATTGTCACTGACACTCCAATATCGGTAGCCCCCAAGCATCTCAGCCTTGGACAAGCAGACATCTCAGTGCCAGCTGCTCTACCCAGCAGATCTGGAGCAGCGCCTGGCTGCTTCCCTCCCGCTCCCTCTGTCCCAATGCAGATAAATTTAGTTTTCTGCTCTCGCTGCCTGAGGAAGAGCAGGGAGGGGGAGCTGACATCTTTCAAATGAGACCTTAAAAATAAGCTGTCTCTACATCTGAAGAATCCCAGGCAGAGCTTTGTGGGGATAAAAGAGCTCACTCCAGCACCCTAACCAGGCTGCTACCCAAACCAGACTGCACCCTCAAAAGTTGCTTCCTTTACCAGGCTGCACCCAAACCAGGCTGCTACCCTAACCGCACTGCACACTAACCAGACTGCTACCCTATCCAGGCTGCACCCTAAATAGGTTGCTTCCTTAACTAGGCTGCACTCAAACCAGGCTCCTACCCTAACCACACTGCACCCTAACCATCTGCACCCTAAAACAGGTTGCTACCCTAACCAGGCTGCACCCTAACCAAGCTGCTACCCTAACCAGGCTGCACCCCTAACCAGGCAGGGCTGCACTCTAGCAGCACCACAATGCCTGTTCCCTATGCGCCTGCCATGACTCGCATTTCTCGCTGTGTCCCGAGTGTCACTGTACGATGTGCTGCACACACACATGCACACAGTGACGGTCCCTGCGCTGCCATCCTTGAGGCCTTCAGGGACACGGAGGACACGAGGACAGATCAGAGCCAGGAATAAGTCCGGGTCACCCAGACACACTGACACACCCCAGTCGCGAGCCCAGCTCCTCTTCCAAGGAGCCGCTCGCTGTCCCCTGCTCCATAAAGGCAAGTACACATTTGATAAACAAAATAACAGGATGAATAAACCCTGCACGCTTGTACAAGAGAGCTCTTGCTCTGATCTTTAGCGCTGCAGTATGTTTTGACCTACTATTGCAAGGCTCAACTACATCTTCCCTCCCTCCCTCCAAATGTGACAGAAGGCAAAAAGGAAGCAGCGGCTGATGCCGCAGAGCCCTGTCCTGGGATTCCAGCTGACAACAAGCATCAGCAGAGCTGCCCACACAAGCACGGGCTGAACCTTGCACCCCTGCTCTCCTGTCACCTGCAGGAGGAAGCACACACGTACATACACACAGACCCAATTCTCTTCTCAGGCACCAGCAGCCTCCAACAGGTTCCTGCCCAAGGAGAAATGCACCCACAAGAGCTATTTCCTAATGAGGGCTGGCATTTATCAGCTACCACAGATCCTGCATCACCAACACTACAGATCACAGGCACCCCGTCTCTGTTTGGGCAGGGTGGAGGTGGTCACAGGCTCCAGACAGTCCCATTAGAGGCAGCGTGTGTGAAACAGAGGGACCACACAGTCATCCAACGTGGATGAGGAGCTGAGGCTGGGTTTGCAAGGGGCATCTAAGTGGAGGATCAAGGATGTCTTCGTGCTGCCTGCCTACACACTGCCTGGCTGGCTAATCGGCTCGTGTTGACACAGAGGTAAGTGGAGCATTTAGTGCCATGATCAGAGGTTCATAAAGTGATGAAGACCCCAAAAGGCTCTAACCAGATGCTGGGATCCCAGCCAGGGCAGGATTTGAACTCAGAGGTTTGTCCCAGAGAGGCTTAGTGCCAGATCCTCTTCAGCCTGGGCAAGTCCTGAAGTTCACACACACACTGCAATGGACCCCAAACCCCTGCTGGATGTGCCTCATCTGATTTACTGTTATTGCCAGGGAAAGCAGAGTCATTGCCAGTGACCAATATGAGTGCTTGCATGAGGATCTGCCACAAGCTTCTCTTAAATCAGAGCAGGACCCAAACATTGAACAGCCCTTCCCTTGAGAAGCACTGGGCTCCATCACAGCGAGGACTGTTCATGAAATACCTCACTCCTGCCTGAATCCAGTGGTGATCCTGTTCCAAGAAAGCCCCCTGCCTCTGACAGCAGCCAAGGAGCTGACAAGGGTGCTCCAGATCATTCATTTACCCTCCAACCCTAGCTTGGCATGCAGGGCGTGTTGGCAGCTGGGTTACTCTTCTGCAAACAAGTCTCCTTTCTTCCAGTGGAGTCTGAGTCAGTAAGAGGTGGGTTTCAACACAGCATAAATCTGCCAGCGGCACATCAAGGCTTCTGAATAGCAAGGGCACAGACAATTGTCCAGTGGAAAAGGAAAACAAAGGTCAGAGCAGTAACTCTTGCAGTATTTGTTCCACAAACAGAGAAGGTTTATACAGTGTTTCTGGGCAATTATTGGTCAGGAAATTAATCTCAACAGAAACTCATCTTCTCCTGCTTTGCAGCTGAATCTTGTCACCTCCCTCGCCTTGCAATGTCCCCAAAACACTCTGCAACACAACGCCGGTTATGCAACCAAGGCTGTGCCCTGAGCACCAGTGGAGAACTGTATTAAATTTAATAGCATTGCTCCAGGTAATCTGTGGCTGCTCATAATCGATTGTCCATGCCTGCTGCAGCATGGCCATGGCTGCCTTTCCCCACTGTAGGCTGGCACAGAGCTGCTGAGGCTGGAGGCGAGAGTGAGCCCTCGCACGGCCTCGAGTGTCTGCAGAGGCTTTGGGAGCCAGCCCTTGCATGGTCTTGAGCATGTGGAGAGGCTGGAGCAGGCAGACCAGCCCTGCCTCCTGCTTGGCCATAGCTCGGTGTTCTCCTCGTAAGCTGGAGAGCCCAGCCATGACCACGCCAACTTCAGAGAGACTACTGACTACACTAAGGGGTCTCTTCCCTTTGGCATCAACTCAGTGAGGCCAGAAATCACCACTGTCTGCTTTGTGCACAGGGAGACAGGACAGATTTCTCCTCTAGGGCAGAGCTGGAAATCAGTGGGCATCTCCTGCAGCCCCCTGGGTGTTGTACCAGCACCCAGGACCAGCTCCAGGCCTCTCTGCAGCATCAGTGAAGCAGAGCATAGGCAGCCATGGGTGAGAGTCCAGGGTGAGGCAGAAAGCGGAATAGTAGCAGAAAGCTACTCTCACTTGTGCCGTGTGGGTAGCAAATGCTGTCACACGCACCTCAACACTTCTCTCAGTGGAAGCAGCAGGCATTAGCTCAAGTCACCACCAGAAACCAAAGAAGGGGCAGCCCTGGATCCCAGGTCAACTGTCAGCATCATGATGGACAAGTTGGATCTGCTTCTATTTCTGGTCTGCAGAACACCTGGATTCATAAAACTCCAAGAAGCCAAAACACAGAGAAACTGGTTGCCTGATCCCATGTGCAGAAGTCACAGCAGCTGGCTCCTCGGCCAGCCCATCACCCAGATTGCTTTTAGGGTCCTGAAGCATGAGCCAAAAACATTTTGCTTGAACTAAACACTGTGGGGGATAGGAGCCTTCTGGTAGGTACCAAAGTCTCCCCTCCAACCCCGACAGTGATGGACAAAGAAAGCACCTGTTGCACGGACATCCAGGATTGATGATGAACAGCCACAGCCTCTGGTGTCCACCCAGACACATCAGGAGCCCTGGGAAAGGCAGAGTGTATTTAGCAAGCATCCCCATCACTCGGGACAAGATAACAAGTGACAGCTCTTCTCTGCACCAACATTTCCCTTCTTACTCCCAGCTCTTCTCCAGCCAAATGTCCAGGCCCTGCTTCCACACACTGCTGGCACCCAAGGGTGCAGAGCCCTCTGCATCCTCAAATACAAGCAGGAAACCAGTTGAGTGGCACTGAGCATTTCACCAGCAACTCTCAGTCACAGCAAAGGACCCCCATCCTCTCCAGAAACCTCATCCCCTCCTCAACCAGCAGGCAGCCGTCAGAGCAATCAAGCCTGAGACAGTCTGATGCCACAGAGGCAAGGACAGCCAGCAAGCTCCCGCACAGCCTGCTACAGCCCCTTGTCCCCTGAGGTCACCGAATCCAAGTTGCTCAACCAGAGGAAGCGATAAGAGGCAGCGGGGTGCTAAGCTGTCCACTTCAGCCCAGCATAAATCTCGGGGCTTCTCCAAGGCTCGGCATGAAAGGGCCTGGGAAGCAGCATGGGCTCTGCACACAAACATTGCCATCTAGAGGTCCTTGCCTTGCTCGTGGAAGGGCTTCAGAAAACTCAGGAGGAATTTCCACCCTCTGCAGTGATGCCTGTAAGGAGGAACAGAGCAGCTAGCAGAGACAGAGGACCTGAGGTTTAGGAGGGCACCATGGGCCAGACTCCAAGAGATTTTAATCAATGCTGGGTGGAGAGCATTAAGGAACATTCCAAGGCTTGGGTCTTTCTTGCTCCTTGGCCGGAGCTTAGGCAACTATCCCTCCTGCTCTGGTGTGTCTGAAGGCTTGGCAGATGTGAGCAGGGAAGTCTTCCCTAAACCCATGGGCAGACCTTCCCAAGGTGATGGAGCTGCCCTGTGGGGAACCACCAGGGAGGAGCCTTACTGGAGAGTCTACAAAATGGAGCCAGGCGTGAAAGCACCAGGCTCAGCCATGGAACTCAAATTCTTTCTGGACACAAGGAATCTCCTAACACCTTTGTAAATGCCTTTGTAAGTCCTTTGTAAATGCCAGTTCAGATGCCAGCAGACCCCTGCTCTGGACGAGGCTCTCCACTCCTCAGCAGGAATGTTCTCCAGATGCCTGTTTGACTCATGGTTGTCTCTAAGACAATAGCACACCCAGTAAGCTGCACACCCAGTAACCTGCACACCCAGTGCTGTGGGGATCACACCTACAGCATTGTCTCAGGCAAACCCAGCCTCATGAAACCTGAGGGACACAGCAGGGGAGGCTGAAGAGGGCTGAGCAAGGTCTGCAGGTCATCTTGCAGGTTGTCTTGCAGGTTGTAAGAGCAAACTGTGTGAGCACAGGGAAGACACTCCCTCTCAAGCATGAAACAAGCATGAAGAAGAGGAAGATCACGGCTGAGATGGTGACCGACAGCAGAGGCAAGCTGGATGTGGGTGAGCAAGGAGAGGAAAGTGGGGGCTTGGACAGAGCACAGGGGAGAGGATGTGTCAGGGAATTCACTTGAGGCCTAAGGCAATGTTCTCATTCAGGGTCAACTGAGGCTGGCCACTCAAATCAGGTCTGTAGATGGCCTTGCACCAGCAAAGAAGAGAAGCTGGAGCACACAGCCTGCCAGCTGAAGATGCCTCAGTCCCACCAAGCAGTCTGCAAGCAAATTGCAGCTCTGCAGAGGGGAATACCAGCTTCTGGTCTCACTCTCTGGAGCTCCCAGCAATAGCAAGGGTTGTGTCACTGCACAGTCATCGTCATGCCCAGAAAACAGCCCAAGCACCCCTAGCTCTGCCCTGGTGCTGCCTCCATCCTTCTGAGCTCCCCTGAGGCTGCCCTTCTAACACACCATTGGCAACTTCAGGCATGTTCTCAAATCCAGACCAGTGCTCACTCAGGAAGCCTTTGTCAGCAAAGATTAATTTCTGCAGTTTGCAGCTTTCTACCTGAGCTACCTCAGAGCCTGAGCTGTCTGGGGAGGAAGAGAAAAGATAATAAAATCCCCCAAATGTGTTGATCAGAAGAAGTCTGGTCGGGTGTCCCGCAGTCCTCTCACGTTTTTAAACCGGCGAATCACTGGAAGTACTAAGGAATAGGAGAAAAAAAATCAACAGCCAACACTGAGCTGCAGAAATCTCATCTGGGAAGGTTAGAGATTAGAAAAACACATCTGAACAGGGTTTTTGTAAAGAAACCATTCTTCAATCTTAATGAGGGCCAGGGCAGAGCAGGCAGCCATTAAGGTGCTTCCACAGGGAGCTGCAGTTAGTACCCACTAATGGACAAGTAAGAAGACACCCCAGGATTAAAGCTCCTGGCGCCTCTGAGGACCGATGGAGGAGAAGCTTCCTGGCAGCTTTTTCCTCCTCTCCTCCATGGTCAGCAGGTCGATGATGGATGTCCAAGTCCAACCCCTTCTCTCCCACAGCACATCATTTGATTTGCCACAGACATAGACTGGAGGTCCCTGGCAGTGCAATGAGTGCCAGGAGAGGTCATCATCTCTTTGAGTAACGTCCTCTTGGAGTGCCAAGAAGTGACATCAAGCTGTGCCCTTTGCCACCCCCCAGCATCGTGAGGACGCCAGTCACAGCAGGAGTTGCGGGAGCGGCATCCCTGCCTCGCTGGCTGCCTGTGCCTGATTTATACCTGCACTGTCAGACGAGCTCTTACGTACGTTGGCATGACTGCGCATGCCTCCACCCAGCAGTGTCAGGGACAAGGGAAAGACTGGTCTGCACTGTGCTGATCCCAGACCTCCACCCCACTCCACAGAGCAGCATTAACCCCCTTTGCCTGCCAGCCATGCCAGACTCACCCAGGCTACATTACAGTTTGCATTTGTAAGACCATCTCCTGGACACACCCTCTGTGAGGGGCCATGTTGGACAACCCAAATGGCTTGAAATACCCACTGCTGGGATCCTTAGACACTGTGAGAGCCAGGAACACACCAACACAAGACAGGGCCAGGATGCAGAACACTTGCCTCCCAACATTCCTTTGCCAAACTTCTCTCCCTTTGCTCTCTGACCCTGCTGTGACAGGCACAGCAGATGCTGATGAAGCCAGGGAGGAACAGCCAAAACACCCACAAGACAAACTCAGCACTGAAGGATTCAGTACCCCAAAACATCACGGATCTGCAGAGCAAAGATGCCTGACCATCCCAGGATCCATGTGGGCAGTTCCCCTTCGCCCAGGATTTGCAGTTTCCCATTTCCAAATGGCCTTATTTAAGGCAACCCTGAACATCTCCTAACAGGACAGGGTCTACAGTCATATTTTCTCCTTTTTCCCCTCCAAACTCCACCTCAGCCACTGCTCACCAGCCCAGATACGAGCACACATGAGCAGCCATTGATAAACATCAGCTCTGGAGCCAGTTAATATTTATGGTGGCATCTCTGCTGCCCTCTCTAGCTGGCAGGACCCAGGGATGATGGGAGGGTTGAGGGCATCTCTGAGACACTCGAACTGCAAATACAAACATTGCCCCACCACTAGGTCACTGCTGGGACCCCCAGCGTTCTGACAGGGCTGGCGCTGCTCTCCCGGTCCCCAGACACGGATTTAGATACCTAATGGCAGAGAGAAAAGGGGTGGGTGGCAGGGGGTGGCAAGGCAGGGGGTGATGTTCATTTGTCCTTGGCAGGAGACAACAGTAGCACCAGCAAACACTCGGCTTTGAGGGAAAAGGAAAGCACTGGTAGCTACAAGCTACTAATCAATGTCTGGTAACAACAACAGCAGCTAATAATGAAGGGCTGATCAGCTTACTGTGGCAGTAATTATTCCTGACATCAGCCCTCAGAAGGAGCATCCAGGCTTGGCACGATGTCTACCATGATGATAACCCAAGATAACTAGAGAAATCCTGTGCTGGGAGAAAAGGAGTGGGGAAGAAAGAAGCAGCCCTCAGCAATTAGCAAGACTCATGGTACTAATTACAGTGTGAACGATGCTCAGGCTTTGTCAGAGCTAACCACAGCCTTTCCATGACATCAGGGAGGGATGCAAAGTGCCAACACACCTTACAGCGAGCAGCGGTGACAAACAGTTCTGGCACCCGGTTATTTTTGGGAATGATGCAGCTTGCTGCTGCTGACGGTGACCTGGGCACCGGTCCTTTGCCATACTGTCACCTCTCACACGCACAGTGCATAAACCTTTGGGCTTCTGTTCATCTCACTAGGCAGCACAGAGCCCACCTAATGTGGTATGGAAGCAGTTAGGATGCAAACCCTGTGGTACAAGGCACAGCCAGTGCAAGACTAGAAATCCCAACTCCCTGAGGTGTCTGTTGGGAACACACAGCTGTCAGCCCAACATTCAGGATCCTGCAGCAACAACGTCCTGCAGCCCCCAGACACAACAATCCCCATCACATCTAGGTTCCGTCAACATCCAGAGGAAGCACTCTGGCACCCGTGTATGTTTCCCCCACAAAATAGAAAATAGAAGAGCCCCAAAGACTTGCGATGGCATGTGCCTACTCACCTGCTTCTCTGCCATGCAGGTGTAACAGAACACTGGTTCCTTGCACCCTGTGTTCAAGGAGCTGCTGAAGTAACCCTCCCGCCCCTCCTCCGAACATTAGTGCATCTTTTACAGATGTGAGAATCGCAGGAAGGCTGCGGGTCACCGTGGTCTCCAGCATACAGAATCATAAGTTCTGCACATCCAGAGGCAAACAAAGAGGCAGGAATGCGCTGCAGCAGGTTCAAGAATATGAACTGACATTCCACCAGCCTGGTAAGATCCAGTGATTTTGAGATGCCGAAGGTCCCCATGGGGTCCATGGCCTGCAACACTTCCCAACACACCCCGAACAGGAGTTCTACCCCTGTGACCACCCAGGGCCCCCAGCCCGCTCTCAGTGTTGGGAGACACAGCCCACAATCCTATTAGAAGGCTGCTTCAGGGGGACGCAGCTAGCAGCCCTTGCACAAACAAAATCCTATTACAGTGGAGATGCTGATTCCAGCCTTTATTTACAGAAATTATGATTACAAGGGACCCTGAGAGAAATCATGGTTCTGGGCTTTATGCACTGAATTCATCACGGCTCAGAACGTTCTGAGACACACCAAGATGCAAAGTACCTCCAAGAACATCATGGAGTGGGGAAGGGAGGAAAAAGCCAACTCACTAAGCTGTGGCAGGAGGGAAGGAAGCGGCAGAGCTGTTTCTTATGTCCAGCCCAAGGCAATTTCCATCTGCAAGGTGCACTAAATCCTTTCTACCACTCGATTAAATTACAGCTGACCTAAGCACAGATTGTTGTTCTGCCAAAAAAGAGCAGCTCAACCTCGGCACACACACGGGAGACTGGCTGCAGCCTCGTTTGGGACTGGGCAGCCAGGGGAGGAGCAGGAAGGGACAGAGGAGGGAAATGCTGCAGTGGAAGGCAGTTCAGAGCAGCTGCCACATGTGGTATCACAAGCAGTGCTGGCACCAACACCAAGTGCTGGGCTGGAGCCTCTGCTTTCAGGTGTGAACAGCAACAAGGAAGCGGAGCAAAGTCTCAGAGTCACAGAATCACAGAATGCTGGGGGTTGGAAGGGACCTCAGCAGATCGAGTCCAACCCCCCCTGCCAAAGCATGACCAAAACTGGGGCAGGCTACTCAGAAATGCATCCAGCTAGGTCTTGGAAGTCTCCAGAGAAGGAATCTCAGTCCATCCTCCTGAGATGCCACACCTGGACATACAGGGAAAGCCAGGGCATCAGGCACCCTCCCATCTGCAACTTAAGCAAAGTCCAGCAATGCCCAAACACCAGCGCAGTCCACGGGACTAGAGCCTTCCCCTGTCTCGTACCTTGACTGGCTGACACCAGCGAAGAGGGAAGATTTTGACGGCCCTTAGGGAACAGACAGAAGGTCTTCTGGGAGCAGATCAGCCTGTTGGATGCACATTATTGGGGTATACTGCAATGGAAGAGGACAAGGAGACATCCAACCTTATATGAATCTACAGGGGCAGGTCCTAAAACCTGTCAGTGCAGAGCAAGCTGGCATCAGAGGAGAAGGGGAGGTGGGTCTGTAGTTTGAGGTCCATGATGCTGCAGCATGGGTACCGTAGCACCATCAGAGTTACAAATTAGAGAGCTGGCATCAGCCATATCGTATGGACCACACCAGGCACCAGCTGAGTGACATACACCTGCTACAGAGAGACCTCCTCTGGCAGAAAGGTCTCCCTCACCCTGCAGATGTTTGGGATAAACAACCCATCATCGCTTGTCTGGTACAGAGCCACAAATTTTGTCCTTAATGCCAGTCGCGCAGGCCAAGGATGCAGTGACAGTGCCTGACCTGTGTACATCCCCTCAATATGTTTCTTCAGCCACTCCCATCCACCTGTAGTTAGACATCAGGCTTGAAAGAACCTGCTTGAAAGTATTTCCTCAGGGTGAAGGGTCCAGGGATATGTCTAGATGTCCAGAATGTCACATCAGCATCAGAGGAAGGTATATCCTGACAGACAACATGAAGTTCCCACCAGCTGACACCAGCAGATGACCATGACAGCTCTCCAGGAGAGACCCAAGAGGAACTGTGTGGCTCAGGGGCAACCCAGGTACGACTGGCACGCTAGAATGCCAGAGGGGACATCTGCACAGGGTATTGTCTCAAACACTGAAACAGACTTCCAGAAATCGATGCTGGAACCAAATAGTTCCTCCTTCATGTCCTCATTCAACTCTTCCCTCCTGCTGCTGTCTCCATCAGGAAGGAAGACTCTGATCTTCCTTACCTCTGTGGGCAGCAGCAGCCCTGACAACATAAGGTGACACCAGTGCTGACCCCCACAATGCTGTTCACCAGCATTTCAAGGTGAATCTGATGAAGCAGTTAATTTCTTTAGCATTAAGCTTCACTCCAGCTTTTCATCCTGAGCAACACACAGTGCCAAGAGCTGCTGGCCATAAGCAAAAATCACACACGTGAGGAAAAGCATCACCCTCGGGAAATCTGCATCCAAGGAACTCTGGAAGCCTCCCCGACTCCAAAATGGACAGAAGTACCAGGTTCTTGGAACCCCTCCCCTGCTAAGACAGCCTCTCTCAATTTGTTCAGCAAGCAGTTTCACACTCCACCTGCCGAGCAACTGAAGAAGGAACCATGGAGAAGATTCTATGATACTATTGTTCTGAGGCTGAGCACAGCACAAAGCCAAACCTGGATGGTGCCTCTTGGTTTGTACTGCTGCTCCTCCACTGAGGCACCATAGGAGTGAGATTCCAGAGAGACCAGCAATACCATTAGGGTCTGAGCTGTGGGACAACAACCTTACCTGTGCCGGAAGGCACCACAACCCTCTTCCTGAACTGTTCTGCTCCTTCTCACAGCACAACTGGAAGCTAAACCTACACTCCAGTAGCAGTGCTGGGATGACTCATCCCTGTTGCTGCCGTCAGCTGGAGCAACGAGGATGAAATCACATCTCTTATCAGCCACGAGCCAGCCAGGAGGTGTCTGCAGGGCCCACCAGAGGGGCTGCAGTTTGCATTAGGAAACCAAACTTGAACCCAGGGCATCCTCAACAGCCCCAAACTTTAGCCTGAATCCTACATGAGCTCAGCATTGCTTCAAAGCCTAAGACCAAGTTAAGTATCTTCTTGCTGAGACAGCAACTGCCTCCTGCACCTGCCTATGGAGGAGAGAACTGTTGGGGAGTCCAGTGACAATTTTAACACCAAATTGCAGCGAGTTCTTCATATTTTCAAGGTGGGAGTCACACAGGTCAGCGTAGGTGGACTGCTGGATCACAACAGCTCTGACTAATTACACCCAGCTCTGAGCTGGCTGCTTGGTTAAAGGTCTGGACTACCCCAATGAGAAGCTGACCCTGATTTAAAGTCAAACCCTCATTTCAAAGCTTCACATTGCTGCTGCTCAGCTCTGCTACACACTCCCTTTTTTGACATTGCTGTTTCCTCTCCCATGGTGACCATTGGCAGGGGCTCATCTTTGACAGCTCTAAGAAGCAACTTCCAGCCAGCCAACCCGTCTGATGCATTAAACAGCAAAGCAACTAAAATCAAGGGTTAAAATTACTTGGAGCAGAACATCAGTCCTTTGTAGAGGTCATCCTAAGCCAGCCACGTTAGCAGTTATTCATGCTACTACCTAATAGAATCACAGAATCACTGAGGTTGGAGGAGACCTGTAAGACCATCCAGTCCAACCATCAACCCATGCTCTTGCTGAAGTGACAGGACTCACCAAAGACTTAAAGGCAAAGGAGGTGGAAAAGAAGAAATCACCAGCACCCAGATATTTTGCACCCAGAAGTTCTAAGGGAACTTAACAATGAAATAGCCACCCCTCTGACCAATGAACAGAAATTTAACATGCCAAGGTAATACATCGATATCTCTCCACTTGCCCACTTCACTCTCAAGATGCAGGAATAGGAAGCTGCTGTCTGAGAAAGGGCCTACACATCTTGGAGAAGATGTTTCAAGAGCACCTCCCCAGCCCCAGAAGCAGCCCTTGACGTAGCCCTTGGCCTGCAGGACAGCTGCCCGCGTTGCTGTGGTGCGTTTAACCCTCAAGTGCTGTTGACTGCTGTAGTGTGAAGCATAACAGGGTGTGTAATGCCATCTTGGGCTCATGATTCACTACGGGTTGCGTATGCGAGAGACTGTCTCTTGCCCAAATACATCTAATTTTGGCTGACAGTCCCAATGGCCATCAGAGACTTGTTCTCCATGGGAGATTCAGCCAGAGACCACCTCTGCAGGACCAGCTCTCTGACCGGAATACAGAGGCTGCTCTTGGCACTGACACTGGTGCTTCAGGGATTGAGAGCTGAACAAGACAGTTGCCTTCCCAAATGGCTCCGCAAAGCAGATAAAGGAGCTGTAGGTTTATTTGATGATTTAATCAATAAGATAATTATATTAATTCAATAGTTTGATACAAAGCCACTTCCTTTCTGTTTGATTTAGCTGCATTTCAAAATATTCATTGCTTAGTTAATCAAACACATAAAATAACAAGTGTGTTCTAATTAATTAATCAGATACACTTTCCTTAACTCTGCATTGCGAGAGGCTTGGAGGCAGAGAGCGCAACCACCCAGTGACCGTGGAACCATGGCCTATGGATTTACATCCAGCCGTCTCGCAATGCACTAACGGTGCCAGAATTCATCTCAAAGGCAGGAGATCCGTACCACAAGGGGACCTGCCAGTGACCAGAGACGCCGGTTCACCCACATCCTCTAAGTGTGTGCAGCCACACTCAATACAGAGAGGTCCAAATGCTTCTGGTAATGGAGTAAAGGAGGACTAGTATCGCTTTTATAGTTGTTTTCTATTTATGGGGAGGAAGGCATCGTCATTCAGGGTGGGGGTGGAACAGTCTAGGGGTGTATTTTTTAGACCCACACCTAGCATGAGCACCACAGACAGATACTGTCAGAGGCTGAAAAGGAAACCTTGACTGCCAGGAATCCATCCTGAAGTACAAGAAGTATGTTCTCACAGGGGTGCTCCTCACATGGTTGAGCAGCCCACCTCCAGAAAACAGACTGGGGAAAAGCTGCCCCCTGAACTGGGGAGACTGGTGCTGTCTTCAAAGATCCCTGGGGTTTCTGCCTTTTCCAGGAAGGACAAAACTCACCCTGCCCCACAGCTGTAGCCATGCAGTAATGCCCAGCATCACCACAACCTGCTTTCAAGGCTAATTCTCTCCTTTTCCCTGCCCCATTCCTCCACTTAACAGTTAGCCAACTCCTGACACTGCCAAAAGAGATACAGGAAAGGTGATTGCAGGTCAGCCTCCTGCACACAAATTCCAGGGTCTTCTTGCCAGGTTCCTCTCTGGGTGATACCATCCCTCCATCAATAAAAGAAAAGACCCTAATTAAAAAGACCTGGACAGCAACCCACCAGCTCCCACTCCTGCCCTGATCAATGATGCTTGCTAATTAAAAGCAGTTGACCTGAGAAAAGAATGACTTGGAGAAGATTAGCCCAAGGGAGACAAGATTTAAAAATTAAATTATCTGACGAGCCTGTTTCATTTACTTTACAGCCCCAGCATTCCCTCCTCCCACACACAGGTAAATGGTGGGCTTGCACATTCAGTCCCAATTTGTAACAGCAAAGGAGCAAAGAATGTGGTCCTGTTGTTTAAGTCACTGTCAAACATCACCACTGTCCGAGTGCTCAGGGCTGCTGGAACAGCTGCTCCAACTGATCACCAGATGACAACTGAGAACCAGCCCAGCAGCTTCTCATTTCTCCAGTTTGGTTGAACCGTCCTTTGCACCCTGCCACATCAGCAAGACCATGACCAAACACCTGAGCAGTGCTTCACACACTTACTCTGCCTCCACAACCAGTCTCACTGACATATTTATCTCTGCCTACAATCCCTGGGAGATTTATGCTCAGGCACCAAAGGCATCATCCAAACACAAGAGTACTCAGGTCAGGTCTCCAACATCTGGCCTGACTCACTGGTTTGAGTATCCCATTGCACAGGGCTACAGACCAGGTGAGAGATCCCTAAGGCAAGCCAGCACGGAGCAAACACGCTGGGTCTCATGTGTGGGGTCTTGCAGGATGGAATAGTGAGGAAGCAGAGGGCTGGCCCTTGGGAGACCTCCCGCATCAGAGTTGCTTTGCCCTGCTCACGTCAGCGGGAACCACAAGAGCTCACAGCCTGTTAGTAGGAGAGAAATGTAATGCTTCCCTTCTTCAGAAGAACTGGTTGGAAACTTGGGGAATCAAATCCACACAAGTAGAAATTCCAGTGAAAAATGAAGTGTGTTCTCCTTGAAACTCCAAAAATGGAGGGCCTTCACCACAAAATAACTCTAGGGGAATGTGACCAGAGCTTATGCAATTTCACAGAGAGAAGAAACACTCCTGGGAGAAAGAGGTAGATTCCTAACAAAATGCTCTGCAGCCCTCCTCCCAGAAAAAGCACACACCCAGAACAGAGCCGCTGCAGGGTCCCAGGTCTCTTCTGTGCCCATCATTCAGTGGCTTTTCCTTATGAAGGGAAGGAATTTCATCAGAGATGCAACAAAACATCCCCATCTGACGTGAAGAAAGAGATTTGTTTAAAGTGCTTTCTCCTAGTGTAGGAGAAAGGGACCTGGGGGTCTTGGTGGACAGCAGGATGACTATGAGCCAGCAATGTGCTCTTGTGGCCA
>JAOXOE010000698.1:6749797-6768915 GCA_028565055.1 Phoeniculus purpureus
CCTTCCCCCTTCGGACCTAGTTTAAAGCCCTATCAATGAGCCCAGCCAGCTCATATGCAAGGATTCTTTTCCCTCTCAATAAAGATGTTGAACAGAGATGGTCCCAACACCGAACCCTGAGGCACACAACTTGTGACAGGCTGCCAGCTGGATTTAACTCCATTCACTACCACTCTTTGGGCCCAGCCATTCAACCACTGTTTTATCCAGCCGATTGTGTGCTCATCCAAGCCATGAGCAGCCGGCTAATTAAGGAGAATTCTGTGGGGAACCGTGTCAAAGGCTTTGTGGAAGTCCAGGTGAACAGTGTCCACAGTCTTTCCCTCGTCCAACAGTCAGGTCATCCTGTCATAGAGGGAGATCAGACTCATCAGGCAGGACTTGCCTTTAATAAACCCATGTTGACTGGGCCTGATCCCCTGGTTGATATGTTCCATGACCTTCACTGGTACCGAGGTTAGACTGACAGGTCTATAGTTTCCCGGATCCTGCATTCTGCCCTTCCTGTAGATGGTGTTATATTTGCCACCTTCCAGTCCACTGGGACCTCCCCAGCTAGCCAGAATTTTGAGTAAGTAATGGAAAGTGGCTTGGCTAGCGTATCTGCCAACTCTTTCAGCACCCTTGGGTGCAACCCATCTGGCCCCTTATGTCTAGTTGGTGTAGCAGGTCGCTGACCACTTTCTCTCCAACTGTGATGGCCTCATTTGGCTTCCCCTCTCTGTCTCCCACCTCATGAGGTCTGTTGTCCAGGGAACACCTAGTTCCACTGCTGAAGACTGAGGCAAAGTAAGCATTGAGCACCTCAGCCTTTTCCACATCATCTGTTACTAGGTTTCCCTCTGGATCCAAAATAGGATGGAGACATTCCCTGCTCCTCCTTTTGTTATTAATGTGTTTATAGAAACTTTTTTTACTATGCTTAACAGCTGTAGCTAAGTTAAGCTCTAGCTGTTCTTTGGCCTTCCCGATTTTCTTTCTGCAGAGTTTGACTGCATCCTTGAAGTCTTCATGAGAAGTCTGCCCCCTCTTGCAGAGGTCATAGACTCTTTTTTTGTTCTTGAGGTGCAGCCAAAGGTCCCTATTTAGCCAAGCTGGTTTCCTTCCCCACCTACTTGTTTTTAATCCCATAAAGACAGCCTGCTCCTGTGCCCTTAAGACTTCCCTCTTGAAGTATGTCCAGCCTTCCTGGACTCCTATATCTTTTAGGGCGGCCTCCCAAGGGACTGTGTCAATCAGTCTCCTCAACAGGCCAAAGTTCGTCTTTCGGAAGTCTAAGGTAACGGTTTCACTAGTTCCTCTCCTTGCTTTTCCAAGAACTGAAAACTCAATCATCTCACGATCACTGTGCCCCAGATGAACTTCAACCTTTATTTCTCCCACAAGATCTTCCCTGTTCACAAGAAGCAGGTCCAAGAGGGCCTGGCTGGCGCCCTCACCAGTTTTGTCAGGAAGTTATCTTCCATACACTCCAGGAACTTCTGGGACTGTTCTTTCTCCTCTGTGTTATATTTCCAGCAGACATTGGGAAAACTGAAGTCTCCCATGAGCAAAAGAGGCAGTGTCTGTGAAACTTTTCCCAGCTGCCTATGAAAAATTTCATCTGTATCCTCATCCCTTATCCTGGTTGGGTGGTCTATAACAGATTCCCACCACAGTATCTCTGCTGCTGGCTTCACACCTAATTCTTACTGACAATGACTTAACTGTATCCTCACCTGCATTCATTTTGCAAGTCAAAGTGCAGTCAAGCCAGCTCACCTGAGAAGAAAACTTCCTGTCCTCTTCCACCACTCCTTTCCCCACGTGCATCACGGAGACACTATGAGACCCATTTGCAGTGAACAATTATCCTCCTGCTTTGTTTATAGAGAGTTTGGGGAGATTTGTAGGCCCAGTGATGAATTATAGAGAGGAAGACAAACATATTTTACTGTTCTGGGCAAGGAGCTCTGGAATCCTGTGGACATCTGGAGGAATTATTTGCAGAAAATTAACACTGTTTGTCATTTGCATGATGAACTTCTGGATCTCAGATGACTGATGGGAAGAAAGTGGTGGGGGACGTCCATTATCCCTGATGGAGCGAAGCCCCTTGACATGATGGTAAGGTCACCATGATCTATGGACCTGCTGACTGACAACTGCGAGTGCTCTGGAATTGAACACACGGTATAACTGGGGGCGGAAAGGATCTGCCACATTAAATGCCGAGGCGTTAATAATTGTTGCCTGCCTCTGATTGCTGGAGTTTTAGCTGTGCTGGTTCTGGTTGTGGAACAGGGCACATGCCTTAACTCCTTCCTAACTGGTCCCAGAGGACACAAAACTCAGCCAGAGGCACCCGTGGGTACTCAGGCAGCCTCACGGATTAAAACTTCTAGACTTTCTGGTTAATCTCTGGATGTACCTTTTGGGAACGTGCTCTCAGCAGCTCCCTGACACAGATTCCCACCTCTGCCTCGGCAGCAGTGACAGATCCCAGGTGGCAGCAGATGACAAGCCCTCATCAGCTGTGTCAGGCAGACAGTCAAACTCATAGCACTGCAAAGAAGTCCTCAAAGTTAGTTTTCCTGGTTTCACAGCACAGCACAGTCCCTTGGGTCAGTATTTCTCAATCCAGGGGGTGAAGCCCCCTCTGTTCCCCAAAGAAAGAGACTCAGCTTGGGTGCAGAAGGCATGCGAAGTCTCTCAAAGAAGTTGTGTGGGTGCCTTATCAGAGAGAGGCTAGAAGAACAGAGGGCACCTGGGCGCAGATCGAATCCACTCACAGAAGCTCTGCCTTGGGAGCTTTTGTAACACCTTTAAATTAATTACCCAGTGTTTTCATCCCCCTACCTCTACGAACAGAAAGCAGTGCTCATCTTCCTCACTTAGCTGCTAGGAAAACAAATTCACAAACAGTTCAGAGGCAAGAAAGCAGGGAAAGGTCTTCTTGCTGGAAGATGCAATGAAAACCCCAATGTTCAAAGCAGCAGAACCTCCACAGCACCAGCTCCTGAGGAGGAAAGCAAGGGAAGTCCTCTGGCATGGACTGCAGTCACTCCAGGAGCACAAGGGGGGATAGGGAGCCAAGGAGAGAAAAACTACATTGACAGTATTCTCTGAGCAAAGGTACTGCCAAAACCTGCTGACACCTTTTCTTGTATCAAAGGAAGTGCTGCACCAGCAGAAAAATTCAGTCCCTGCCTTTCTGAATCGTCTGGAGGCCATGATGCAATGAACAAGTGGATGGGACAATGATGCAGTTTGGTTTGGCCTGGGAGATGGGACACAAGAGCACCCCACAGATATGGGGCAAGCGTGAGGGAGCCAGCACTGTGCCCACCAAGGCTCTGTGAACAACCACAGCTCAGGGAGACTGGATCTGCTCCAGGCTCTGACCTCTCTTTACTGAGGACCAGAGCTGAGACAGGGAAGAAAAATGAGCATCTGGAAGTCCATATGAATAAGGCGACGCTGCAGGGCTGTCAGTCATGTGCTAATACCCTTAGCTAAAGAAACATATTGATCCTGATTGCCTGGAATTGCACTTGAAAAGGGCTGGGTGACATTTCCAAGGAGACAGGAGCTACTTTCAAGTCAATTAGCTGCACTGGAGGCTCCATGCCGAGGGGACGCACTCATCTCCCAGGAACGCCAGGAGAGAATGAAAATTGAATTAAGCCTTTTCATACACCAAGAAACAAATCCTTTAATGGCCTGTAACAGCTGACGTGACACCCAGGGTCGACAAAAGTGAGCTGGCAGCAGCCTGGAGAGGAAGTTTCCCTGTGATGATACTTGAGGACCAAGCACAGAGCAGGTGAATCCTTGCTAAGGGAGCAGGAGGGCATGAAGAGCTTTAGATCAAGGGGCAGAGGGATGCAAAGGTTAAGCTCCATGCAGCTCTTCCTTCCTCTCTGAATACCTGACCTGCCTCAGGGCTCAATGGGAAAGCCACAGCCAGCAGCATCTCCCATAGGACTGAGCAGCATGCAACCCCGTTGGAACAGGCATGAGGTCTTTCGCCTTCTGCCTTCCCCAGAAAATTCCCTCCTCATATGGATCCCACAGACACCTTCAGAGCCAGGGATTGCAGGCAAGTTTGAAACCAGCACAGCAAATCCACAGGCACAGAAACTAGGGTGACTCTATGATCTCTCCAGTTTTTCTGCTTGCAGGTGCTCTAACCCATATTTAGTTTCCATGGTTCCTTTTATGTTCCTATAAACATGAGGCTTGTACCTGAATTCAAGGCTTTGTGGACAGCTTTACAGAGATGATTTCCTGCTCTGTCACAGCACCTGCAATCATTCTGTCTCATAACCCTTCCATCCTGGAGCTGGAGACTGAGGAGCTCCAGCAAAAAGCCTTTCAACCCACTCTGTAAGGCAAAAGCAACGCCACCAGCTGCAGAGAGACCAAGAAGCCCCTGAACTGAGCAGGTCGCAGAGTCTTTGAATATGCCTGCATAGGCCACAGAAAAACAAACTGGAACGAGAGGCCAGCCCACCTCTCTTCTCCCGCCTCAGAGCTGCAATGAGTTCTGCAAACTCTCAGACCCTGTGGGTTTCCTTGCAAACACATCTCTCAGTGAAGAGCCCATGCTGGTGACATTCAGAGATCCCAGAAATGCCGGCATGTTCTTCCAAGCATTAAGCAGCACAAGGAGAGCTTATCCTTGACCTCACCTTCCAAAGTCCACTAGTCCAGCTTAAGCACCAAATCATGTCCTCATCCTCTTCTTATCCACCCACCTACACCAGGGATGCTGCAGCCACAGCTCTGATGGGGCTAATTCTGGCAACAAACCACCCCTGCAACAGCACAAGTTCTACTGCACAAGATTTGCTGCCCACAGCCAGCACAATGCCGGTTTTCCTAGCTCAGCACAAACCAAGACCCTCTTGGTGCTCTCCTGGATTTCCCTCCTCCCCTCTCCTCCCCACTGCCACAGCCCTGATCTGAGGAACAGAGGCAGCCCACGCCAGTCCCAAAGGAAATCAAACAGAAGCTGTTCCATTCAACCCAGCTGACAAACCGAGCCCAGGTTTATAAACCTGCAGGCTTCCCACTGAATAAATGAATCTCCTACCGGCCCCTGCAGACAGAAGGAGACTTGGGAAATGGATTCTCCCAAGGGATCACCCCAAGTGTCCCTCCGAGTTTCCAATCAAGCATTTTCTCACCAGAGATCCTCACACAGCCAGTGATTTTCCAGAGCACAGAACAAAAGCTGAACCTCGCCACACGTCTGAAGAGCCCTGCAGAGCCAGAGCACCGGCTCCTGCGGTGGCAGGGACCACGCACACCTCAGACATCTGTCTAAAGCACAGCCAAAAAGCTTCAGAGACACATTTCTCCCTGAACACCAAATGCAGGGTGTCAGGCTCTTTCTCTGAGGACCGGCAAGAGCCTGGATCTCAATCAAAGCTTCGAAGGGCTCAGCAGAGCCTCGCGCAGGATTCCCATCCTGTAACACAGCATGGGTCACACTGCTGAGAGCACTGAGATGCACCAGCTCTGAGGCTCAGCTTCCAAGTGACCCTTGTCTCAACACTCTTGTTTCAAACACGTCCTCCATGGGTGGAATACGGTTGAAAATGACACAAGGCTACCATTTAATTCAGCAGAAGTCAGCCAGGCCACGTTGCTGCAGCCAGGTAGAGAGCTGATGCTCTGAAATTATTTTTCCAAGGCTACACCCTACATCCAAAGCACCACAGAAGCTTGACCCCAGTTCTCCCAAATTCCTCCTTTTCTTCCAAACCGCTGCACCTGTCTCTCTTTTGCCTGCTATCAAAAGGCAGCTGAAGGGACACAGTACGGCCATGAGGACCTGCTCAGCAACCAGCAATCTATGAGGAGCACAGCCAAGAGAGAGAATCCTCTCCCTTTGTGAGAAGGGAACAGCAGGGTGCTCCTGACAAGATGGGAAGAAAAGCAAAGGGGTTTTATTTTTCACCTTTACTGTGAAGAGATGTCTGCAGTCCCCTTATTAACAGCAAGGCTCAGCTAGAGAACAGCAGGAGAGGATAAAAAATGGGTTTTTTTAAAAGGACTGTTTCTCTATAAATATCAAGCACGAGCTGTTGCCCACAAGAGCAGCCCATTACAGCTCTGGGGCTTTCTCAGCCTTGCAGGAAGCCAAACTGGTTGACTTGATGCCACTCTTTGGGTTTCAAACTGTGCAACATCATCCCCTCAGCCACCTGCAGCCCAGAAGGACTCACCAAGGAACCAAGCCTGTGTAAAACATGGGACAAAGTCAACTTTGATTGCCCCAGGGTCTGAGAGGGGTGGGCAGGGCTGATGGATCAGCTCACTTCCAGGCCTGAGAGACCATCTGTGTGGAGATGCCACTCCACATTCTGGCATGTTCTATCACTTTTTATTAAAGAGAAGTAGTTCACTCTGCTATAGAGGACCAGACCTGACAGTCCTTAGCTCCAGAAAGGATCCTCCCCCAACTTCTCGCATCCTAAGAACTGAAGGCTCAGCCGTGTCTTCTTACACACATATTTTTATGGAGGCAAGGGAATAAAGGTTTATTAAAATAAAGGCTGTGATTCTGTCTGTCACACGCTCCCATGACATGGGAGTTCAACGTGACATGTATCACCAGGAGGGCTAGACGAGTAAAACTGCAAGAGCTAGCAACCAAAAGACCTAAGTTCAGGCCAGAGGCAAAGAAGAGACACGGCATGACAGGAAGCTGAACAACTTGTATTGCTCTCACGTGTGTGCTCGGGTCAGGCGTGGAGCAGAAGCAGCAGTGAAAACAATGCTGGCCATGTTCTCCTTGCCCTGTGCCGTTCACATGCGAAGGCTGCTGGAGC
This sequence comes from Phoeniculus purpureus, assembly GCA_028565055.1. Taxonomy (NCBI): domain Eukaryota; kingdom Metazoa; phylum Chordata; class Aves; order Bucerotiformes; family Phoeniculidae; genus Phoeniculus; species Phoeniculus purpureus. The sequence continues at coordinate 6,756,619 of JAOXOE010000698.1, forward strand.
TGCAGCCATGTGTTCCCCACACAGCTACAGAGAGAGAGGATTTTATTTTCTCTCTAAAGCAAACTCTCTAATCCAAAAACCAGATAAAAGCCAGAGCTGGGGACAGTCCAGTCTTCACCACCCAAGAACTGGCTGTGTGACCACTTGGTGCCAACAGGACAGAGATAACGATGCTTTGCTCACCCCCCCCACCCCCCCAACAGCAAAATGCTAACCTGTTCTTTCTCTGCAGATTCTCTGCTCTCATGGAGCAGTAAGAGTTAAAAGCAAAGCCAGACTCCTTCAGCAAAAGCAAAGACAGTGCCAAGCACAGGAACACCAGGGAGAAGGCGAGCACAAGCCTGCGGCTTGCAAGCAGTCCAGCTTTATTATTTCTTGAAACAAAGACATCACTTAGCACAAAGATTTTTCAAGAGGGGTAAGGGCTGCAGTGCCTGCAACGAGCCCCTTCTGGAGCATCATCTAGGACAAGCAGCTTCTTGCCTTTCCCACCCTCAGCCTGGCAGCAGCCACATCCCAACTTTTCCCATGGCTCATTAAGTTGGCTCATAGACACCCAAGGAAGGGTGGACCTGTGTTTCAGCAGTCTCAGCAGTTAAATCCAGGCAGGGTCTCTCTGGGGAGTGCTCCCCTCCATGAGGTGAACTGAAAACGAGATTTGGAAGCCCAAGAACGGATGGGAGCAAAGAGAGACTGTTCTCTAGAGCTTGACTGAACAGAATGTTCTCTTGAACACCACAGAGAACCAACAGGAAGGCCAAGGACTGCTGTTACCTTTCTGAACGCCTTTGAAGATGCTACAGGATTACACTGCTCTCCTCAAACCCTGTCTTTCCACAAGAGATGGCTTCTCAGTGTACTTTGACCCCTCTGGTGACCCACAGGGTCCTTGTAACCTCATTCCCATCCTTACATTTAAATCTCAATCGGGAGCTGGAAATTAAGTGGTTTATAGACTTCTGCTGAGAGGAGCAGCATCACTTCCTCCTGGCTCCTCACATGAGTTACAGCCCCCTCTGGGCAGTGCAGAATTGCTTTTGAAGAGCAGCGAGCAGCACTTCAGCACTTTCTGAACAGATAAAAGGAGAGCTGTCAAATCCAGTACTTTCTGAGGAAGAGAGAGATTTTGCTTCCCAGCAGCTGTTTACTGCACCAGCACAGCTCTAGCTGGGACAGCATTAACCACCGGCATGCTCTGGCCACATTGCCATCACCACCCCACACTCATATTTGCCATGGGATAGAGAAGAACATTACTCCAACAGTTGCTGGTTAACAGCAAACCCCAGCTAACTCACACACCTCCTGCTGCCACCTGGCTCCTCTGAGGCTCTGACTCCCACCCCAGTCTGACTCCACTAGAGTCAGAGATGGCCCTTCTTTTCACAGCTAGCTGGAGGGCAGAGTCCGGACAGAGGAGCTCCAGGGAGGAGGACATGGGCACATACAATCATATAAACAATCACACAATGGTTTGGGTTAGAAGGAACCTTCAAAGCTCTGCACAGACACAGAGCCACTGGTGTCAATGTGACCCCCACACGGCTGATGGCACCCCAAAACCAGCCACAAAGCCATAGGACTGACAGCAGCATTTTACCCCTCATCCCTCTCAATCTTGCTTATCCCAGTTGCACAAGTCTTTCCAGCACTGCTCAGCTCAGGAGCATCTTCCAGTGTTTCATTTAAACACTTGCCAGACCCAATGAACCTTTAGCCTCCACAGCGTCCCACAGCAACGAGTTCTGCAGTTTGCCCACGTGCCGCAGCAAGCGATCCCTCCCCTGAACCAGCCACAGAGCTGTTCAACTGCAGATGCAGACCAAGATGAAAAAGCGGGAGGTGGTCCGGAGGAGAAGAAGTAAAAACCATCACAGCTTTAGAAAGAAGGTTAAATGAACTAGGTTCACCCAGCCTAGGAAAAAAGGGGAAATAAAGCAGAGAGGACTAAGGCAGAGGCATCACAATCTTCCAGTAGGCAGCAGGTTATTAAGACAGCAGTCGATTGTTCTCTGTGTTCACAGTGGCAGAAGAAGAAGAAATAATTGAACTCTGAGCAAAGGAAGCTTACATTTAGGCATTAAAAGAGAAAAATACCTCTCACTAGAACTGATACCCGGAGGGTTGCAGGGTTTTTCCACCGGAGACACCTAGGGAAAGGTTATCCAAACACCAGCACGGAGGGGAAAGGTGTAATTGATGCTGCCCCCAACACCAGCATAGGGAGCAGATTATCTGCAGAGGCTCCTTCCAGCCCTCTGCTCTGTGAGATCAACAACTAACGTTCAAAAACACTGTCTCCATGTATTTTTAATTGCCTTTTAATTTTTGTCTTCGTATAGCCGGAGAGTAACAAACAAAACCAACTCAACAAAAAAATCTGTGTCTAACAAATCAGAAATTACACGTCTTCCATTCCTCCACTGTAATAACGGGGTGTAAAAGGCCCAAATCGGGACAGATGACGTGCTGAGCTACGGAGTCGCACCGCTAGATATGCATGGGCGTCACGTCCCCTTTCGCTCGGCCAAAAATAGAACCAAATTATGCCAGCCAATGAGAGCCCGCGTTTCATTAGGAAATGAACTTTAAAATACGAGATTGAAACATGGTTTTTTTAAATCAAGATTTCCTGCTTGTTGATTTAAATCATGATTACGACGGGTGATTTAAATCAACCATCCCGAACAAAAACATGCTTCGCTCTCGAGTCTTCCGGGTGGAGAAGGCAGTGGGACCCTGGTGATTAGGCAAGTAACTCTAGATCCTGCTGCTCTGCTCTTTCCCCAGCTGGGCAGCCCTACCACACTCTTCTTCTCTGAAGAAGCAGCTGTTTCCATACTCAATCCTGACACCCTCAACCCCTTCTGAGACCTCATGCCTGCACAGTTCTCCCGCCCAAGGAGCAGTTCCAAGGAATTACAGGCTGACACAGAATCCATCTCAGACAAACTTCCCAGTGACAATTATAATCAGATCCTCCCTGGATGCAAATTGTGTTTCTGAGCGTAGGCTCCAATCACAGCTAGTGAGTAATTTCAAAAGCCACCCTCAAGAACAAGTGGAATGTGGACTCAACATGCCTTCTCACTGGACTGGAAGCACATGGACAAGGAGGTCTGCTAGCAAGATGTGGAGCAGAGAGCCCCAGACACCGCGTTACAAATGGATACGGGATATTGCATGCCAGAGCTGGACCTGTGGCTTAGGCCAGGAGCACACAGCACCTCTGCCATGGTCTAGAGCAAAAGGTGGTGGCTCCACTCTCGTGCAGACGGATCTGGTCTGGGGATGGGTAAGCCACATCTCCAAGGTTGTGTCACAGACTTCATATAGAAGAAGCTTCCCTAGAGCTCAGATGTCAGAGAGCCTTTGGTTTTCAGGCTGCTCTGCCAAGACGACCACCACCAGCAGTACAAGACGCTGGCGCTCCAGCGCGTGTTTACTGTGGAGATGTTAGGTCATCAGCTGGACCTGATGATCTTAGAGGTCTTTTCCAGCCTCAATAATTCTGTGATCAGAACTGGGCTGAACAGTTCATTTCCCAGGCTATGAACACAAAAGGGAATGAGAAAGCAAAGCCCAAAGCGTACCCCTCTGACCAGGACACCTCCCAGCTTTCTCTTTCCTTTCATCCCAATCAAAGATCCTGTGGTTCCCTGAATGGCTTCCAACATTCCCGTTTATCTACTTATGTAACTGATCTGAATTACAGAGGAACAGAAAGGCAGTGAGGAAGCTGAACTCACAAGGTCAGAGTGACTCTCCAGTCAGCACAGGTAGAGATCCAGCCCACTTGATCAACCTCTACGTGCCACACAGACCACCCCAGTGCCAGAACCTCCCCTTCCATAAGTAAGAGGCAGAAGGAGGTACCTTGAGCTGAGTGAAAACTTTCCAGCAACAGCATATGAAACGGAGGCAACTGGGTCAGCACCAAGATAAAGACCTCAATCACAACTAGTATGTCCAAGGAGGAAATACCTCACAGCTATTTTAATTGCCTTGGGGGTGGGAACAGGAGAGGAACAGGAGTAGAAGAGGAAAAAAGCAAGGATGGAGGTGGAAAGGAGAAACAAGGACAAATCAAGAGAAATAACTAGACGGAGCAGACAGCCCAGAATCAACATGAAGTGTTCTCAGTGCTCACTGTGATTCCATCAGAAACAAAACAATTCCACCCAATGACAGTCGAGCAGGTTATCCACCAGAACAAAAATTTGGGATTTCACCTCTGCCACCAAATTTTCTCCAGTTTGGTTTTTACGAGGCTGTCAAAGATCAAAGAACTGTCATGACTGTGAAGGTTTTCTCCTCTTCTTTTCTTACTCTTGCCAAGAAATCAAACGGAAAGAATGGCAGCCAGGCAGGGTTCACCTGCCTCTTCCTTCCCACCTATTCTAACCTGCCAAGCCTTCCTTCTATTTTTTTTTTAAACAAACATAAAGAGTCCGTGAGAGGAAAATCTAATGTATGTTAAAAGCTGCATTTGCAAGAAGACAAGGAATCTTTGAACACAAGCACAGGGAAGAGGCAACAAAAGAATTGCTAAAAATAAGTGTTAAGCTTCCTATTAAGAGAAATCCTTCTCTCAGTTAAGTACAATGGGACCCCCGGCAAATTTTTTTCTCTTTAAATTGATTGCAGTCTTGGTTTGTTTGGGGTTGGGGTTTCTTTTTTACCAGTTTCACATTTCCTCCCTGCATATTTGACCTCATTAATGTTTATAAAGATGGAAAGGGCAGTTGTCAGGAGGATGGAGCCAGATTCTGCTCAGTGGCATCCAATGACAGGACAAGGGGCAATGGGTGTGAACTGGAACATAGGAGGTTCCACATCAATATCAGAAGGAACTTCTTCACAGCGAGGGTGACAGAGCACTGGAAGGGGCTGCCCAGGGGGGTTGTGGAGTCTCCTTCTCTGTAGGCATTTAATACCCACCTGGCCGTGTTCCTGTGCGACTTGGTCTAGGTGATCCTGCTGTGGCAGGGGGATTGGACTGGATGATCTTTCGAGGTACCTTCCAGTCTCTGATGTTCTGTGATTCTGCAGTATCATTTTTCTCCAATAAACAACTGTTTATTAGTATTTACCAATACTAATTACAATGCTTATTATTTCTAATATTCCTCTGTAATTCTAATAAGAACTAATACATTCTGATACTGTTGATTATCTCTAACTTTATAGAGGTATTTTAGTTTCCTCCACGTGGGTGCACTCTATTTTCTAATTAAAAAGTGAGTTTCTGTTACATTTTGAAGCTTCAGAACCCTGGATCTCAGAGGCAAAGTGAAAGGTAAATATATAGTGTGGGGTTTTTTTTATATAAACCCGAAAGATTACGTGGTACTGGCTAAGAGATAACACTGCTGTCATGTTTCTCCAGCAAAAAAAGGCTGACTAGACGTGTTTCACATCTGTCTGCATAATATAACAAATCCATGAAGGACTGGTGATGAAAAGGCTGTTTTGTTGACAATCTGCTCTTGTTAAATGCACCCAAACACCAAAATTTAGGCTCTGCTCATTAGTGCTCTATTGTAGCTCTGGGTTTTGTCCCTATAAATACGTGGTGTCCAAATATTTTTTAATATATTCTAGACTGCAGGACTTTCCTTACAACCCCAAAGAGCCACTGCCTCTGAAGCTTTTAATCATCTTAATCACGCTTGCCCATACCTTAACCCCTGAAGCCAAACGTGCACCAGCCAAGTACGAGCTCCATGTGTGGTTCGATTACCCCTTGCTAAAAATGCTCTGCTTACCTACTAATACAGCTCAGATCTCTGCCTGTCTTACTGCGGCCAGGAGAGTAGGATCTCCCGTTCAACCTCTAAGTTATCCACTGAGATCACAGAATCACAGAACATTAGGGATTGGAAGGGATCTCGAAAGATCATCTTGTCCAATCCCTCTGTCACAGCAGGATCACCTAGATCCAGTTGCACAGGAACATATCGAGATGCTCAGTTTGGATCCTCAAAAGTGGGAAGTCAAGACTGGATCTGAGGAAAGCAGTGCCTGAGGACCTGCATATTCTGCCTTTGCAGGTCCCTTGCACAGCCACAGCCACCGATGCTGCCACAGAAAGTAAAGGCAGAATATTCTAACAGCTCTCATCTGCTCAGTGGCAGACTGCTTAAATATTCACTGGATATAACTAATAAGAGTGGTGCTTTGCCTCTAATTACAAGTTTCACCTAGCAGACTGTACTTGAAATAAATGCCTAAGCAACACTAATATGAATACCAACCACACAGTCATTCTTCACCTGGCACAGCACCGCTCTCTTGTCTGCAATTAACTTTGGTCAGGCTGCCCTGTGGGATCACATCTCTAGCAAAGCTGCTGCATTACTCTTGGATATCACTAACTCTTCTGATAACCTTTCCCAAGAGCAAGTTAAAATGGTACCTCTGCTTCCTGCGCCTTCAATTTTCCCTGAAACTCACCTTTATTCCAACTTGTGCTGTGTCAGCACCACGTTTACTCTGATTTCAAGTTTCAGTCTTTAGATGCCTTTACTGCATCTTCCCACGAGCATCACAGAACATTAGGGACTGGAAGGGACTATGAAAGATCAGCTAGTCCAATCCTGCTGACACAGCAGGACCACCTAGATCAAGTCACACAGGAACATGGCCAGGTGGGTTTTAAATGTCTCCAGGGAAGGAGACTCCACAACCCCCCCAGGCAGCCCCTTCCAGGTTTCTATCACCCTCACTGGGAAGAAGTTCCTTCTCAGACTGATGTGGAATCTCTTATGTTCCAGCTGACACCCACTGTCCCTTGTCCCACCATTAAATGCCACTGAGCAGAGCCTGGCTCCATTCTCCTGACACCCACCCCTCACATATTTATCAACATTAATGGGGCGACCCCTCAGTCCCCTTTTTTCCAAGCTGGAGAGACCCAGCTCTCTCAGCCTCTCCTCATCAGGGAGATGGTCCACTCCCTTCATCATCTTCGTAGCTCTGCGCTGGACTCTCTCCAGCAGTTCCATGTCCTTCTTGAACTGAGAGTTCCAGAACTGGACTCAATATTCGACATGTGGTCTCACCAGGGTAGAGTAGAGGGGGAGGAGAACCTCTGTGGATCTGCTAACCACCGCCCTTCTGATCCACCCCAGGATGCCATTGGCCTTCTTGGCCACAAGAGCACACTGCTGGCTCATGGTCATCCTGCTGCTGGCACTTTACATACCAGGAAGCTGCAAACACAAGCTCATTCCAGATGGGTTGGACTTCATGACCTTTAAAAGCCCTTTTCCACCCAAACAATCCTAAAAATCCACATGCAAAACCACATATGGTACTGTAAAAGATGTACCGGTGCATACTGGGGTCACATACCCATGAACCTACTAGAACCTACTGAGAAGCGCTGGATCTGAGAGCATGGCTGGTGGCAAGCTTTAGGGGCCAGCACCCACGTTTGGTGCAGAGCAGAGCGTGGCATCTCCTGGTTTGAAGTCGGGGCTGTACACGAGCAGCTAGTGCTTTCCCATCCTGCTGATTGCACTGGTGCTGCTAATTGCCCTGTTTGCTGCGCTGCCAGGCTGCAGCCTTTGGTCCACCAGTGGTGCCCTGGCTCCTTGCAGTGTCAGGTCAGCACCACGCCGCACGGCTGTTTTGCACTGAAATCCCAGGAACCCAAACCAACGTGGTGTCTGTTTGTACGCACAGACACGATGTGTTTGCCGACTGTATCTCTGTGTGTGTGTGTGTGTGTGTGTGTGTGTGTGTGTGTGTGTGTGTGTGTCTATGTAGGTGCTGAGTCATGGGGATGTTTGAGGCTTTCCAGGGCAGGCAGGGAAGCAGGTTGCTCAGGCAGCTCGCAGGCTGCGCGCATCAGAGACTGCAGAGACTGCTGGAAGCCGAATAGATTGCAGGATGCTTTTGATCGCTGACAAAGGCGTGGAGCGGAGCACACACAGAGTCCCTGCCGTGGGAAACACAGCTGCTTCCGTACAGCGCTACAACCCTCTAGTGGAAACTTGGTCCTATCGGCACACCGAGTGCTTCTGGCCACGGGATGAGCCCTTCATTTGAGTTTTGCAGCTTGGTGGTGATGCAACGGCACCCACACTTCTGCATAGAGGAGCTGCTGCTATGAATGCTGTTTTCTTACTATTTTGGCATGAGCAGGACCCAAATCCTACCCAACACCCAGTGAGCAGCCTTGCTTAGGGGCTGAACAAGCAGGTCACATCCAAGAGGGATAAGAAATCTGTGTGCACCACCCCTGCAGTGTGGACCGAAGACTTGCTCTGGGCAGCTTCTCAATCTCTCACCTGCTTGGAGAATACTTTCTCGTAGCAGAGCAGCTGGTTCAGCATTCACAGAACCCTTTAAGTGCCCTGTCTACATGGGGTGCTTCAAAGCACACCTGTGCTGTGCCTTTTGGAGTCCACAGGAATGCTTGGAGTCCACCCTTTACAAGTGAAAGGGCAGTACAGAAAGAGCACAGTGGTAAAACCATTCCCTGAGGGTTTTTAAATTAGTCTCATGTCCCAGCCAGAGTGAGCAGGGAGAGAATTTTCCCATGGAAAAGCCCCTTGGTGCCAAGCAGCACCTGCCCAGCATCCTTGCAAAGGACATGTTAACACCCGGGATGGGGAACGACTTTAGAGGCTGTGATGTTCCTTTGAGGCAGTTGGGGGACATGTACAAGGATTGTTGTCCTTTGAGGTAATGAACACTACTGTCCTCAGAGCTATCAGGAAGGGTACAGGACACCTTAGCTGTGGCTCTTCCCAGCACACTTCAGAGCCTCAATGGATTAAGACAGAGAAGCATCCTCTGCACCACTGTCTGCAGCAGAGAAAGAGCTGATTTTAGCAGCGCTGCTGTGAACACCAGGAAAAGTCATCTCATGGAGAGGAACAGCTCAAGATGGTGCCTGACCTCTGCCCCTCAGCACACCCGCCCTGGCAGAAGGAGGCTGTGAGGGGGAGGATCCCAGCACCATTCCATCCATCCTGCCCACCACAGCATCTCACTACTGCCAGCCAGCGTGCAGAGACAGGAAAGTGGGCAAAAGTGAGATTCCTGCCCCAAAGGACAAACAACCCACACAGCAAGATATTTTTCTCCTTTGGAAGAGAAATAAATAACTTTTCCATTTCAGTTGTGAGGCTCTTCACACTATGAGATGATTTCATCAGACAGCAGAACTCCTGGGGCTTTGTGCTGGCTGCCTGCTGAGCTGTTCGGATACTGTCTGCTGGGCACTTCCCACTCGTCCCTGGGGAAGGGGACCAGACTCCAATGGGCCAGCCGTGATGGTGGGGTGTGGAGAGCAAACTGGGTGTGGTTTTCACTTCAAAAGATAAAAGCATGATGGCACTGCTGTGGAGATAAACCCAGGGTACAGCAGTGCCATGTGTGCCACGTGGGAATCGGCAGGGACTTTGCAGGCTGTGACCTCTTGTGAGCCCAGGGGATGCTTCAGGACACTTATGAGAGGGGCCACTGCCTGCCGCGCTGCTATTTGCCACCTCTTGTGAGAGCACATGGTTGATTTATTTGGTTGATTTATTTTTCCTGTGTTTTCCCAAGAGAGTGCCACTGCTGCCTTCATCTCCGAACAATGTTCTCTGTGCTTTTGGCACACCACTTCAGAGAGGACAGGCTGACCCAGCAAGAGCCCCCTCAGTACTCTGGGATTAATCAGAGCAACATGATGTCTCCTGGCCAGATGCTTCGTGCTCTCCGTTTGTGCTCCAGCAAAGGAATTTCTATTCAAAATGTAGTGCCAGGCACCCCAAGATGGGAGGGCAAGGGGCATGTGCCCACCACCAGCTATGGGGTCTCAGTCCTGCTGGCTGCTGTGCTATCATCCCACCTCCATGGGGACCACGTACCCTTGCTGGTGGACAGATTCACTTCCTTATCTCAGATTAGTCAGCCACAGCCATAAAACCAAAGCAGACAGTCATTTATCAGAGTTTAAGTGACAGCTCAGCCTGAGCTATGTTTCTTGGAGCGTATCTAGCTGTAGAGACAGTGATGAAGAAGAGAAGATAAAAGTATTCATGGCATAACCCCACTTCTCAGAGCATGAGCCTTCTCTCCCTGCTCCTGTACACCTTCCCAAACAACCCCTTCAGTGCAGCCTCACTTGTTCACTCACCCGTCCCGTTCCATATTTGTTCTCCCCTCCACATCCCCCTGTCTGATCAATACTCCTGTTACTGGAGCTGCCTGGTGAACAAGTGAAGGGGCTGATCACAGCCTGTTTTCCACCCTTTATCAGCTTGTTTTAAACCTGTCTCAGCTCCCTGATCCCCATTGCCACAGGTAGGGATCCCAGAAGTACTTCTGGGAGTCACAGGAGGTCACAGGCTTTCCCTTCTGCCTGATGTAAATGCTGTGCTGATGTATTTCTTAGTCTGGAGGCACTCTTACAGGTCTTCCTCTAACTCACAACAAGTTATCACAGAGTCACCCAGAAGCCAACATCACCTTCCCCCATCACCCCTTACACTGTCGTTGGGTTGACACAGCATCCTACACAGTGCAGGAAACACGCCTGCCCCTGGATTCTGCCAGGCTTGCACCCTCTGCTGCAGACCTCTGACAGCCCTGCCACAGCAGTGCCACAGCTCCCTCAGGGAAAATGGCAGCAGGAAGCTCTGCTCAGGCGTCTTAGGGGGACCAGAAACTCTTCCAGTCGTTGGTTGTCTCACCCAGTACTGGTTCAATGGCTCCTGGGTTGCCGTGTTCCACCGAATCACGGAACATTAGGGATTGGAAGGGACCTCAAAAGATCATCTAGCCCAAGCCCCCTGCCACAGCAGGATCACCTAGACCAAGTCACACAGGAACATGGCCAGGTGGGTTTTAAACTTCTCCAGAGAAAGGAAAGTACTTTCATTTCCCAAGCAGGGGCTTAGTTGGTGGTTTTGTTTTGGGTTTGTTCTTTTACTGAAGTGGGAGGATTTATCCCTTCTGACAGGGCTTTGCTGGTGGCAGCACAGTTAGCTCAAACTTCAAGAGGTTGTTAGTCAGACACCAGCTCCAGCTCCCCGGCATAAGTGAGATGAGATTTTCTGTTTGCATGCAAGCCTTGGAAACAGTGGTTTGTGAAAAGGGAGAAATAAATAGCAGAAGGTTAGAAAACCAGGGGTACACCCCCAACATTACACACCCCAGTCTCACCAGTGAGGTGGACTGGGCTGGTTGCCACTTTGATCCCATAAGGTGCCAGGGATTTCCCAACCTACCTGAGCCACCACTTCTGTGTGGGACTACACCCTCCCTTAGCCTGGCATTCCCCAGATGCTGCAAGCACAGAGCTCATGACATACCATGACTGTACCGCAGCGGCACCTAGCTCCAGCATTTCACTGGAAAACAGGTTTGCAAGAGGCTACCCTGGCTTCTGACGTGTGGAGTGTCCTGCATCAACTCTCACTACTCCGTGAGCTGCTGCAGGGGGCTGAATCACTCCCTGCCTCCCTTCCCTCTACATCCCCAGATTCCCAGTGACATGCTGTGGTTTTCTCCCTGTGCTGTGTGGTCTGGGGAAGCTGCCAGCTGGAAGCATGTTGAGCTTCCTAATTTAAAACAGTGTGACCCCACCAATGCCATGTTCCCAGCATTCATCAAGCCCATGGCATGGTGTGTGCTGGATGTTTGCTCTACTGGGATGACGAGATGCTCATCCATGTGACTTTGGGCAGTCTGGACCCTCTGACAGCTACAGAATGTTCAAGGCTGTCTCAGGTTAACCTTTTGCACTGCTAAATGGGTATGAAGGGATCTGGTCAGGTCTCCCACAGGCTGCCACCATGCAAATAATAAGTGGCAAGTGAAGGTCAAGAAATGACGTTGCACATCACGTGGCAAGGCTGTGGTTTCACACACCGGTGAGCACATTTGATAGCTAGCAGACACTGGAGGGAGATGGCTCATAACTCGCTGAGCTTTGTCTAACCCTCACTGTCGCTGTCCTGGTTTTAGTGTTTTTCACCTTTAGTGCAGCTACAGCAGCCAGCAAATCACAGAATCACAGAACATCAGGGATTGGAAGGGACCTCAGAAGATCATCCAGTCCAATCCCCCTGCCACAGCAGGGTCCCCTAGACCAAGTCACACAGGAACATGTCTAGGCGGGTTTTAAACATCTCCAGAGAAGGAGACTCCACAACCCCCCTGGGAAGCCCATTCCAGTGCTCTGTCACCCTCACTGTGAAGAAGTTCCTTCTGATATTTGTAACGGGTTGAAACTAAGAGACTGCTTTGCTCCCAGGTTTTAAGGGGAAAGGAAACCAAAGCAGTCAGGTCTCA
>JAOXOE010000698.1:6769015-6802042 GCA_028565055.1 Phoeniculus purpureus
CCACCAAGCAGCTCTCCAGCCACTCTTCTCCAAGCCTGTAGCGTTGCTGGGGGTTGTTGTGACCAAAGTGCATGACCAGGCACTTGACCTTGTTAAACCTCATACAACTGAGCTCAGCCCATAGCTCCAGCCTCTCCAGATCCCATTTAAGTGCTCATTGTGCTGAGGCCAAGAGGTCAGGCAAATGAGTCCTTCTGGTGCTCTGAAGCTCGGCCACTCATTTCTCACCTTCTGGGGGGACAGCCAGGATCTGCTAGTCTGCTGGGACACAGGAGGGATGAGGTAGACCCGCCCCCGGAAAAACAGGACTGAAATCAGCCTGCCCACTCTCCTGCAAACAGCAGGGCTCAGAGCTGTTCTAAGAGGTGGTTCTCCATCTCTTCCCACTTCCTCTGAAGGGACCCATGCTGGTCTTGGGGGTGGGATGAATGCTCACTAGTGGCCTCATACTGGGATGTAGCAGGCACGTGTTGACTACCGCCAACTTCATCCCAACATCATAAGCTCTTTGGTGCTGAGAAGCCTGTACCCCATTTCAAGTCCCATGTTCAGGTTTGTGGAGAGGCTTTGAAAGATAAGAGGGAGAAAGAAAAAATAAAGGAATTAAGAAAGATGTAGAAGGGGAAAAAGTTAACTGCACACCTCGGATTTATCACTCCAGAAAGAAGAGCTTGTCAAGAGGGCCAGGGAGCAGCCAGTGTGTGGTGATCAATGGGAGATCGTTTGGGTCTAGTCAAGCTAGTTTCAGATTTACCGGAACTGAAGAGAGACATAAATCTGTCAGCGCCCAGCGCAAACAGAGGCAATTAAACCTACGGTGGATATAATTGTCAGACTGACAAGCTGCAGAAGTCAGCGGGGCCAGCAGAGGCACAAAGCCCCTCACTGAGCCTCCCCATGAGGAGCTGTTTGCCCACCTACTCGGTGGGTACAAGACACAACCCTGGGGGCACCCATCTCACTCGCCTGGACTTACCCATCACCGTAGCCACTACGAACCTCTCCTCAACGAGAGACCTTCTGTGGATTGTCTCCACAAGCAGTCAAAGCAGCAGGAGCCCTCCATCGCTGTCCACTACCTTTAGCCTCATCCCAGCTACTGCAAAACCTCCCGTGACTTCAGGAGCATGAAGATGGGATCTTGAGTGTGGAGATGCTCCACCATGGATGCCATGACAGGGCTCTTTGAAGCTCCAAAGCCAGGCACAAGTAGGCCACTAACTCCATCTTGTAGCAAGTCTTATTTTTTTTAAATTTAACATTTGTTATTTCAGGACCTTTGAAGCCCAGTCTGCTCCGAGGTGGCTGCCTTTGCAGGAAGGACACAGAGCACGGAGCAGGGACTTGAAAGAGAGGAGAAACAGAAGAAGAAACAGTGTTTCACAGCTGAGGTCTACAGCAGCTCCTTCAGCACTTCTCCCACATCCCATCACACTCACCCAGGGCTTTTTTACCACTAGCTACCAGAAATCTGGATGCAAAGCAACCAGTGGTATCTTCCACTCATCTAACACTGCAAAGACCTCAAAGAGCTTTGCAGACTTGCATCCCTTTGCTCACCTGGGAAATATGAAGGGTTGGACTAGATGGCCTTTGGAGGTTCCGTCCAACCCAATGCATTCTATGATTTTATGATTCTGCGGGACAGCCTTTTGTCCCCAGGACAGCACTCAGTCCCCGCGAGCCTACAGAACATCATCCCTGGCTTCTGTGCCAGGAACACAGGGACATCTTCTCACCACACTGGGAGGGACAAGGGAAGCCTTTCCCATAATCTTTCCTAGCCAAGCAGCCTCGCACATGCCCATGGGCCACCCCCGCTTCCCAGGTCAAGTGCAGCAAGTGGATAATTAAAAATTAAGCAAGAGCTTCTGCATTGCAGTCCAGATTATGTAACACCACTCCCTGGCTCCAGCACCCACCAGTTCTCACCCATCACCTGCCTGTCTCTGCAGGCAGGGCTCACGCTGGCAGCAGTGGAAAGGAAACCCCAATGTCAATGCCACAGGCAGAAAGTTCACTCATGCTCACATGGTAAAAAAACCCCACAAAGCAGGAAAACTGACTGTTTTCCCAAGTCCAGTGCTGGAAAAAAGGGGATGGAGTGGGATGCTTAGGTTGCCCCAGCCAGGACAGTACTGCTGTGACTGCAGACTCTGAGTGAGGGACTGCTACTTCTCACTCCTCCTGCACCAAGGGCAGCAGCATCCCACTTCATTACCAGGGAAGCAGCATTTCTGTAAGCAAACAAAATTACATCAAGATGTGAAGTGAGCTGCATTTTCAGTATCTCAGAGCAAAGAGCCAGGCCAGACTCTGCTCAGCACCAGGTAACTGCAAATTCCTGCATTTGCAGCCATATCCTAGTTTTAACCCCATGGGCACTGAATGTGACTGAGCAACCCACATGGCCAGAACCCACTGAACATGCAGACACGGCCCCTGGGATCCAGCCCAGGCTGATCACGACCTCACCATCCTCATCATCCCACGTCCATCCCAGGACGCTCTGTATCCCTCGTTCAGCCACAGTGCCTGTGCCCTTCATCCCAGTCTGTGCTGGAGGGGGATGTTTAGGGTGGACAGCCTGAGGCTGAGTCTTCACCTTGCCTTACTTGACATGCAACAACTGGTGAAAATATGACAATAAAAAGCTGTGGAAGCCAGCCAGGTCGAAGGATGCCTCCTGCCTGCTTCAAAAGCAGTTCCACCATCCACCAAGGAGCCTGTTTCTTCTGTCCACCAGGTCTGAGCATCTCACTTGCATATGCTTGGCCACACACCCCACCTGGCTAAAGCTGGGACAAGATCCCCACAGCTCCCATCTCATGGGCATGGATATCTATAATCCCCCAAAAATCCCCAGATCACAAGTATCACATCTGCAAAGACAGGCTCTGCCTTGTCCCTTCTGCCAGGAAGAAGCTCTGCCGCCACTCTTCTCCAGAGCTCTCCAGAAGAGGCAACGCCTCAGCCCAGCTAGTTCTGGGTGAGCAGACAGGAAAGGTTGGGCAAATGCTGCTTTGGGATGAGAAAACATCTCCACACCAGCATCACCAGCACCACACAGCACCCAGAGAACCTCGGTGCCAGCCTGAGGCAGTGGAAAGCACCACAAGCGTGCCAGTCCAAACCTGACATTTCCAGATTTCCCAGTGACAGCTGACACTGGGGACATCATCAGTGGAGAGGATAGGCTGAGAATACCGCAGCAATTTAAAGCCTGCACTCAGCTGGACTTTGACCCATCAGGGACCCTCCGGCTACAGCTGCTAAAGTTACCCTGTTCAGAGAATCTGGAGCACATCCTCTCCCAGGCATCTCGTCCACTAAAGCCAGTCAGCTTGGCCAGTCCTTGGCAGGACCCCCCTGCCACAATCTCAGTAAGAGAAAGACCACTAAATCTCCTGATGCCACCCACACACATAAAGATAAACCACCCCAACCCACACTGAGCCACCCACCCCCATGCTGGAGCCATGTCCCATAGCCTTTCCCCATATCCTCACAGAGTGAGGAAGAACATTTTAAAGCCTTAAGGTGCTCGTTGTAAAAAAACCACCACCCTGCTTCTTCCTTCATGCTGGACAAATACCCACAGAAGGGTATTTGGTGGCCGTGGGGCAGTGGCACTGAGAAGTACCTGGAGACTCCTGGCCCAGGAAGGTGGTCCCCAGTACCATGCCCTCCCTCTCCTGGTTCCCTTGGGATGCTCAAATTAATTGCTCTGTCTCCTGGAGCTGTTATCTGGAATAATAAAGGAAAAAGGGGGTGCCAAAACCCATAATAAGGTCTACAGTTCCTCTGAGCTACAAGAGCTGCTTTAAATTTCTTTTTATTTTTCCTTTTTCCCCCTTTTTTAAATTTTATTTGAAGGAAGTTTCCATGGAAACCATCTCCCATCACACCAGAGCCTGTCCCTGGGATATTTCAGGGTTGCTAATAAGTGCTTTCCCAGGCAGCCGCTCTGTTGTGACGGTGACATCGCAGACGGGATTTGCAGCAAGAGAAAGGGTGCAGGAGACAGGAACAGGAGGAGCTGCTTCCAACACCAAGGTCAAGGCTCTGCCCATGCCCGGCTTCTCCTGCCCATTAGGCAAAGCTCCGTCCCAAAGGGCTCTGGCAGCCAGGTGATGGTTTCACTTGGACCACAGCCCTGGTTTGGGAGTGCTCCTGAAGCTGTATGAACCTTCCCAGGCCAAGCTGAAGCAATGTGCCCAGGCAGGAGCATGGGCAGGGTCTCCATAACATCCCCGGACACTTCTCCAGTTCCTTCCCTCCACCGTGTTGGTTCTCAGCTGCCTCAGCTCAGCTTCCTCAGGGAAGCAAGACCAGCTCACGCATCCCTCAGAGGATCCGGTCCTGCTGCGCTCATTAGTAGTCCAAATTACCAAAGCTATTCTTGGACTGGGGCCATGAAACAACCCAAACTTCTGTGACTACCAGCTAGAGGGTCCCTCAAGAATCCTCTGCCCTCGCTTCAATTATAAATGGTGGAAAAGTCTCTACCCATCCCCCAGCAGACCTTGGGCTCTACCGACAGGACACAGCAGAGGGGACAGCACCATCTGAGCCCATCACTAGCAAACAAGACCCCACAGCAATGATTAGGGTCATCTTAGACCCCATCCCAAATCCAGACCTCAAAAAGCTCAACACTATGGGGTGAGCTCTCACCCTGAGTATCCCTGGCTGCAGGGCAGCCAAACGGGATCAGAATCCCAGCCAGCTGGGAGCAGAACACAGTTCCCTCTGAGCACCTCCTCAGCATTAACCCATAACAGGGTAACCAGAACCTGGCACTGGAAAATCTTCCCTTGTCCAGACAAAGCCCCCAATCCTCAGAGTGCTGCTGTGTGGGACACAGCCGGACTGGCTGCAGGGAAACCAGAGCTGGTGACTGGCAAGGGAGAGGACAGCCAGTCCTAAATGACAGCCAGTCTTAACTGACAGAGCTGTCACCATCCAGACTCTGCCTTAACCCTGACAGAAAATGAGACTCCTTCCTGCAAAAGACCACTCTGCTCCATGAGAGATGATTTCAGAGGTTCTGTTCTGCTGGCTAAGCAGCCATTAAGGAAATAAAATGGAATAAAAGAGAATATAAAAATCATACAGGATATAAAAATCAACCAGGATAAAAACAATTAAAAAATAAAATTAAAAGTAATCAAATGGCAGGATGTGGGATGCAGCCCAGGGGCAAATGCTGCCGGTGTGGAGACAGAGGGACAGAAGTGACAGCAGTGTCGGGGAGGAATGTGGCTGCTGCAGGGTCACGTCCACTGCTGGGGGCCACAGCCAGTTCCAGGGGGTACAACATGCTGCAAGGCATTTGGGGGTGTACTTTGAGGAACACCAACAGCAGCACCCCAACTGAGCCAGCTCTCAGTGTGGGATTAGGGGCTGAGCCTGAGCATCTCTGCTAGGGTATGGTTGGAGAAATTAAGGTTGAGAGCGATTAAGGGAGCCAGGAGCACATCCAGCCCCATGGCAGTGCACAGCCCCTGTGCCGAGCTCATGCTAGATCCTTCCATCCAGTGGTGGAACCCCCCAGTCTGCTCCCCACACTGCTTTCTGGGTCAGTGAGATCCCCTCCCAGCTCCCTGTGCTGGAGCCAGCTGGATGCGCCGTTGCTGTGGCAACGGGTTTGCAGAGATGAAATCCCTATTTCTTTTTCTTTTTTTTTCCCATTAGCTTGGTTAAGAAAAAATTATACAAGATGCCCTGAAGAGCTGCAGTGCCACTGAACCCCCTGCTCCCAGCACAGGAGCAGGCTGGCAACAGGCCAAAGCCATGGAGGGGAAAGCAGAGGCAGCAGCACTCACATTCCCATGATGGACTAAGCTGAATGAAGAAAGATAGAGAAGGCAAGTGCTGGGCAGGGCAGCCAGCAGTGCTCTGGGTGTCGTGGACAATGCCCCACCACCAGCTCAAATTGTCTCCATCCCACAGCTCATCCTGTGGTGATGGGAGTGGAGTCAAAACCATGGCCAGGCAACCAGCTGCTGGCAGCAGAAGGGAATTTATAGGATCATAGAATGTTTTGGGTTGGAAGGGACCTTAAAGATTATCTGGTTTCAACTCTCCAGCCATGGACAGGGACACCTCTCACCAGATCTAGTTGCATAGAGCCCCATCCAACCTGGCCTTGAATACTTCCAGGGATGGAGCAGTCACAGCCTCCCTAAGCAACCTGTTCCAGGGCCTCAGCACCCTCAGAGGAGGAGTTTCCAATATAAATTATATCCAATCTAAATCTCTCCACATTCCATTTAAATTTGTCATATCCCACTGCCAGAGTGAGTTTTACCAAGAAGGGCTGTTTTGAGGTCCTGGTGTGGGTGCACTGGAATCAGCACAGCCTCTGGCTGTTCTCTAAGCCTCCAGGTGGAGAGGTGCTAGCAGCCATCCCCTCGGCCATGGATGTGGGAACATTGATCACACTGCTGGGGTTCAGAGCATGCGACAATGTCCAGGATCAAAGCCAAGTTCAATTAATGGCTCACAATCTTATTAGAGAAATTATTTCAGGATCTTGAGTAAAAGTCCGATACATCCACTCCATTCCATTAGTCAGGCTCATTTAGTAATTCAATCAATCTAAGGGAGGCAATTGAGCTCTTGTGCTATAATTTAACTCAGTTATTCTCTGGGTACTTAAGAATTTCTTAATATTTGCTCCATTATTTCACCATTACACCTATTTCTAGGTGCAAGGTTTGCTCTGGAGCAATGCAGTAGGTCCATGGTGGGACTAACCTCACCACAGCCCCCTGCCAGCCTTGTGGGATGGGGATGCGTGATGGGGTATGGGGGCTCCAGCAGTGACACTGAGCTGTCCTCATTTCCTTTTGAGCTGGGGACATGTCAGGATCTGCTTTCCCACCGTGGAAAGCCTGGACCCGTGCACTACCAGCTTTGGGACCCATCACTGGCTCCTAGAACCAGGCAAGAAGCAGAGCCAAGCAACCCCCAACCTGAACCCAATGGGATGTGTCTCTCGCTTGACAAGGAAGTAAAGGAATAAAAAAGGGATAACACAGTCCTGCAGGCCCTGAGTAGCCGGGGGCTGAGGGCAGACGTAGGGAGACGCCTCATCCCACAGTCTGCAGCAACTGGGAGACATGGGATGTGGATGAGAGCTGAGGAGCGTCGCATCCCTCACAGCCTGGAGGGAGAGCTTGGACGGGCAGGCAGCCCATCAGCCTGATCAGCAGCATCCCACATCTCCAAGGTGGTCTGCCCCATCCCCATGGTCTCCCCATTATTAACTGAGGGAAGTCACAGCCAGGGCATCCACACCAGCAGAGCCAGGTGCTTAGCTGAGATTTAAAATAAAAAAGAGAAAAAGTATTGATTAGGTATTTTGGGGGAGATCTTCAAGAGTGGTTAAATATGCCCAACTCATCGGTGCCTTTGAAAAATCTCACCCCACTAAAAAATGAGAATCGATTTTGTATTTAAAAGGGAATCTATTTAATTTAAAAGTAAGATAATTCGAAATCATGACAGCTTGTATTAAGGGCCTGAGTTTATGATAATCTGTTGAAGTCACTGGAGTTAAGAACCTTCTCCCATCCTCTGCTGCCAAGTCTCCGGTGAAGGTTATGGGAACTGGGGCTGAGGGTCTACAGTGACCCCATTTCAGAGAACTGGGCTGGAAACCGGTGAAGCAGGAGAAGCCCCTTCAGCTCCTCAAGGTAAAGCAAAAAGACAAGAGTATGCATCAGGTATTTCAAGATCTCAAACTGTCAGGCACCCAGAAACTGCAGGCTCAACCCATTGGCACCCACTGCCTCCGTGTTCCTCAGGTTAATTTCCAGCACAAAAGGGTGTTGTTTCAAGCTCCATTGTCCAAAAGCCTTGCAGAGAAGGTGAAAGAGTCAGACTCACCATCTTCTTTCGGGTTTCTTAATTGCATCACAAATCTCCACCTATGGGAAGCCAGGATGCTAATAAATACCCTGCTCACGAGTTTATAACCTGTGAAGGATGGGACCCAAAAAATTTAGCAGCCTGCAGGAGTGTGAATCCAGCTAATGACATGGCAAATGCGGCCAGACGCTGCTGAGCCAAGCAGTGAGGAAGGAGGGGGTGCGAAGGTGAGCGGACTGAGAATATTGACCTGCTAATTGGCACTTCTTAATGGCCACTGACTGGCAAGACTTGGGGCTCTCTGCAAGAAAAAACACAATTAACACCACAAACACAACAGGACATGAAGGGCGACCACTTCTCATGGAAGTCCCCTCAAGCCAAAGCGGGATGGGTTCAAAACAGGGTGGGTTACACACAGGCAGCCCCATCCCTGCTCCTATGGCCTCAATGCCTTTCCAAAATTGAGGAAATGGGATAAAAAGTGAGGAGCCAAGGGGATAATGTCTGAGTCGCTTTGAGGACACACATACAAAACCATGTGGGTTTTTATGGTTATGAGCAGGAAAGATGATGCACGTGGGGACCACGTGCTGCTAATGAACAAATATGGGCACAAGGAACCAGCCAGCGCAATTAAAACAGGCTTGTTAGCAAAGGGAACTACGAAGCTGTGCCCAAACACCTCCTCTCACCATAAACCAGGGGTAACGATCCCCCCAGAACCATCCTTCTGCTTCTGGAGGAAGCCAGGAGCAGCCATGGGGTGCGGAGCACCAACACACTCAACACAACTTCTTGTGGCACTGGGATGAACAGAAGGGGCAGAACCCTAAAACAGTGCATGGGGAGTGGGTAATAGGCAACACTTTGCCCTCTAGTAAAGATAAACTTACAGCCAAAGCCATGGGGCAGTAGATCAAGGCAAGCCAGGCAAGCTCATCCCCTCCAGCCACGGCAGGAACAAAATAACATGCGAAGCTGATGGATGCCAGTCCCCCTCATGACTTTCCCATCACCCCCCAAAGACCCCCAGATGTGGCAAGATAGCCCCCAAGTCCCCATTGCCCACACTGGCACAGGCAAATCTTGGCAGAGTTTGGCTCAGGTGGGTCCATCCATGTCCCTGACACAGCACCCACCAGAAGCAAGGGAACGCTCATGACCCCACAGTCATCATTATTGTGGTACACAGCAACTGGCCAGGGTTGGGGAGTGACAGTCATTTTGGGGTGCTCAGTAATGTATGCACCCCTGACACTCTACACCGGGCATCATCTGTGGCTATCCAGCAGATACCCTGAACCACACCTGACACCACCGGGTGTGGGTACCATCCACCTATGTAACACATCATCGTCCATTCAAGACACAACAAGGCGGGCACAACTGATGGGGCTGGGGTTTGCCAGGGACTGTGCTATCAGCACAGCTCAAAGTCATGATGCCGAAATGCATCCGCCAGCCTTGTGAAACACCAGATCAATGCATCAACTCTACATGGCCCCATCCCACCATGGGAGCGATGGTCTCTGCCCCACAATTTGCTTGGCCTGGGGGCTCTTCAACTCCAGAGATTACAAGCGGCCAAGTCTGGGTCTTACAAAACCTTTCCAGGTCTCTGCTGTGCAAAAGCTGTGCCCAGGCTAACAGTAAAAAATATAATTAATATAATAAATATAACCAATACATACAATAAATACAATAAATCTGCTACCATATAGCCAAGCAGCAAAACAACATCAACAGTTAACACCAGCACAGGACAAACTGGCCATGCTATCTTCCAAGAGAGCCCTTTGGCAGTGAGAGAGATATAAGGTGGCATTTTGCAGGAGTCACCAAGCCAAACCCCTGGCAAAGAGGGGACCCACAAGGTGTCCCACCTCCTGCCATGCCAGCTGCAGCATCCCAGGCAGGGAGACTTCTCCTGGGACCACCTCTGTGCCTCCACAACCAACCCCCTGTGTGCCATGGGCTGTGTAACCCACTCTACTACAATAATGCCCAGGAGACACTGGCCACCGCTGGGACATCATATGGGTGTGTGATCATAGGGCCGTCCACCCCCATGTTTGTCCAGCGGCCATAAGCAGAAGGAGGTGAAACCAATCCATCTTCAGTGACAGTCCAGGACAGTCGTTGGGGTGGGTGTATGCTTTCCTGCACTGCCCAGCATACGGCACCTAAAGGATTTGAAAAGCCCCAGGGAGATCCCTGCAGCAGAAGCCATGCCAGGACTGCCTGGGATGGTCCTCATAGGCAGCATCCTAGACTCTGGGGCCCGCTGGGGTCCAGCTCCCTGGAAGTGGATCCTGGGGCTTGTGTCACCTTTGGGATGTCAAGCAGGCATGGGGCTGGTGGCCATGCCCACGGTCCTCTACATTCGCTGTGCTACTGCCCTGTTGCCACAGCAACAATCTCAACAATCTCGGCCTTCACTGCAGTACCCTGCAGCCTGGGGCTTGCACAGCTCACTGCCCCCTGCCCACAGAGCCACCTGCAAACCACCCTGGGTGTCTCTGCATATCCTACACCAGGGCATCAACAGTTCCCTGCTTGCTGCTGCCTTTCCTGCAGGAGAAGTGGGATGCCCACGTGGCAGTGAGCCCTGAGCCCAGGCAGCACCCAGCACTGGGGGCTGTTTTGTGCACAGGGTGCATGTGGGGGTGATTAAGTACCTGGAGAAAAACCAAGCTGGGGCCACCACTGTGCTCTGCCCACTTGGAAGGACAATGCCACACAAAGCAATGCACCAGTGTCTCATTTTTGGGCCAACATTCAGACAAGGGTGACATCTGAAAAACTTCACAGGGCACCCATGAGCGGGAAGGATGGACCAGATCTGAAGGAGGTGGGCACAGATGCTATAGGGTGCCAGAAAAGTGACAACAGCGTTTGCCAAGCATGAGGTGGTGGCAGGTGCACCAGCATCACTCAAACCTGAAAACCCCAGTGAACTGACTGGAGTTCCCTGACAGAGGGAACTGGCTCCTGGCAGAGGCCTTGTTCCGCTCCCAACTGGCATCTCGTAGGGTGGGGGCCAGCTGGAGAAACCACTCAACCTTGGGCACCTGCACCATGCACAGTAGGTGATGCACAGAGGCCTGGCATCCCCTGGAGGACGTGAGCAGGCCAAAGTCTAAGCCCTGGGCCAAGAACCGTGGGAATGGCACACGGGGGATGGGAACCGCCGGGCACTGCAGTGGTTCTTGCACTGGGCAGACAAAGCACCGACTCATCGCCTCCCGCCAGCCGCAGCAGAGAGGGCTGCGGGCCCTCGGGCAGTTCCTGACACCGGGCTGGAGAGGTCGAGCCCCAAGGGTGCCAGCCCAGGGACGCAGCTCCGAGCCCCCCGGGCTGCGGCAGTTCCGGTGCCGGTGCCGCAGCGGTGCCCGGGCAGCGCGGAGCTGCCGCAGGGAGGGGCCCCGCCGCGAACCCGAGGGGATGCTCGGAGCCGCTACCGGGGGCAGTGGGACCCCCGGCCCGGACCCTCTCGTGGCTCACCCAGCACGAAGTAGGGCAGCTCGGTGTTCTCCAGGTCGTCCACGACCACCATCTCGCCGGGGAAGTCGTTGCGCACCGAGAAGAGCAGCTTGGGCTCGGCGGCCGAGGGCCCGTGCATGATGCTCAGGTCGTTCTCCCGCAGGAAGGGCAGCGCCGACACCGTGATGCTCTTGACCTTGCACTCCAACTCCCGGTTCCCCCCAGCCTCGCCGGGGCCGCCGCCCGCCGCGCCCCCCCCGCCCCAGCAGCCGCAGCAGCAGCCGGCTAGCAGCGTCCACAGCGCTGCCCCCGCCATCGCGGAGCGCCGGGAGAGGGGGGGGCGGGCGAGAGGTGGGGAGGGGCTGGGGACGGCAAGGAGGGGCGGGATGGCACCGGCACCTCCCCGCGCTGAACAAGCGGAGCTGGTCGGATCGGTTCGGCACGGTTCAGCCGGCCCCGCGCATCACTCCCGCCTCCGCTTCCCGCATCTCTTCCCGCATTCCCCATTTTCTCTCACTTGCCTCATTTTTTCTCGCATCCTCCAAAACCCGGGGCGCTGCGGAGCGGGGTTAGGGGTGGTACTAGTGTTTGGCCTGACTGCCTTCTGCACTGAAGATAACGTATAGGTAGACCCCGGGAGAATCTACAGACTTCCAAATTCCCAGAAGATAACCCGAGACCTCCAAAATACCAGTACAACTCATGGATTTCCAAAATCCTGGGAGAAGTCACAGATATCCCAAATCCCAGCTCTCCAAAATCCCAGCACAAGTCACAGACCTCCAAATCCCAGACCTCCACAATCCCAGGATAAATCATAGACCTCCAAAATCTCCCAAATGGAGAAGTTGCAGACCTCCTAAACCCCCAAACCTATGTGTTTTGAATAAAATAATAAACTAAAATAAAATTACAAAGAAATGAAGTGTAGGGGCCAATCCCAAACCCACTGGTTCTTTGTGCAGCAGATCCTTTCATCTCAGAGAAGAGTTCACAGCCCTCAAGCCTTCTTGCAGACACAGGCAGCCCAGATGTGCTGAGGGTAGAGGTTCTCTCCCGGTGTGGGGTCACAGCCTCACAAGTGAAGAGCATGAAGGCATCAACACCCTGCATGGGACACAGCTCTATCCCACCAAAGACAACCACACACAGATATATATGACGTTAAAACCTTCTAGTTTTGGGGCTGGTTTTTTGCAGATTCCAACTAAGCTTGCAGCAGCTGCAAGGATTTCCCCTAAAGCGTTCCTCCACCGGTGCCAGCCGTGAAGTCTGACGTGGGCAGCTCCCCACTCCAAACACACGGCCTGGGAAACCCACGGGGGGCTTTTCCTGGCCCCATCCTCTTGGGGATTCCCAAATCCCCTCTCTCGCGACATCTGACGCTCCCTTCCACCACCGTGGGTACAAAGTCATTAAAACGGGGGTTTCCTGGCAAAAAACCGAGGGTGGTTATGTTTTCAGGACCGGAGTGCTGGGGACGGCCCTGCAGCACCTTTCCGGGATCGCGCGTTCCGGCTCCCGCGCTCGCTCCCGCGGCCACGCCCCCGCCCAGAGCATGTTCCCACCAATGGGGAAGCGCGGGGAGGTCGCGGGCGCCTCTTATTGGCTGCAGCTCTTGCATATATTATGGCGCCGCGGCGGAGCGCTAAGGGTCTTGCTGCACCGGGAGCGGCGGCGGGATAGGGGGCTGGTACTGGCTTCAGCTCTGGGGTCGGGTCCCGGTTGCGGGATGCCGTCGCCTGGGCGATACTGGGAGGCGGGGCCGAGCTCGATGTGGCAGCTCGGAGCAGCACCCCGCGGCGTGGAGAGGCGCCCTGTGCCCCGCCGGCGCTGAGCCCCGGTAAGTGGGACTGGGACCCCCAGTGGGAGTGGGGGCGGGAGCGGGAAGGCGAGAGCGTCTCCGCAGGTGGGGGTGCGGCTCGTTCGCTCGATGACCTTGGCAAGTTTGCTCTGGGCTGTGTAGTTTCCCCGGTAAGAGCGGCTGGTGGAGGTGGGTAACGAGCCCTTCCCGTGAGGGAGCCGCCGTTGGGGACCAGCAGGTCTGAGGGGCTGCAGCTGAATTGATATTACCGGCTAAACGCGATGCCCTGCTAGCCTGGTTCCGGGGGCTGCCTGTGTGTGCGACGCTCCAGCACCGGCTTTGCCGTGGTGGCTCCTGCAGATGGGATCTGTCCCGGTGTCCCACCCCTGCCCGTCTCCCGTTGAGCCCCGGGCGAGCGATGGGAAGACGTTGGTTCGCTCTCCCCGGACGCTCTGGGGGATCCTGCGGGGGGCCCGCCAGGGGCTCAGCTCCTTCACCCAACCCTCAGTTTGGGGGTTTTCGGTAGGAAACAAAACTCCGGGTCTTTAAATTCCCGCGCTCGAGAGCCGCTCTCTGCGCAGCGCGACCCCCCTCGCCGTCATATCCCCACTCCTCGGAGGACCCCCACGCCCCGCCCGGGACCGGCGGGCCGGGAACACCTGCCGGCAGGTGTCAGTGTCCCCCCGCTATCAGTGGCCAGGAGGGGCCGTGGCAGCCCCGGGGATGTCCGAGGAAACTCCCACACTGTTTCTCCAAGCATAAGTAGCTTTAGAGATGCTTGTAAGAGCCGGGGAGCTGCTGGGCAGTGGGATGGCCCTGCTTTGACACACAGCCTCCCCCGCGCCACCTTATTTACCCTGTGCTACCTACTCTGAGCTACCCCCATGCGCCGCTGCCACCCGTGACACCGTGTGCAGGGGTGGCAGGGGCAGCTCTTCTGTCAGGCTGGTACCCAGCTGCTAGCACCTACCGCGGGGCAGGAAGGCTCCATCTGTCGAGAGGGCTGCGGAGAGGCTCTTCATCAGCTCTCAGTGCTTCAGTACCCCAGATACCCACGTACAGGCATGCTTTGAGTCAGGAGCTCTGCACAAGGCAAGGGAAGCCAGTGCTTGGTGAAGTTATGTTCTGCACATCACTCTTTAAGAGGCTCTGCTGTGGGTGTGAGAGTCTTAGGTGAGCAGAGTCAGAGGGCAGAACACATGTCATTGGTGCCACATGCAGCTCACAGCTGCCAAACCCCTCAATGGCAGCCCAGGCTTCATCTCATTTGATGTCTTATGTAAATCTTTAGCTCCCTGAGTCCTGGGATTTTCTGCTATTTTCCTTTCCTCTCATCTTCAAGTACCTTGCTCTTAAGGATGTAAAGAGAAGCTAATAAAAGGAACCTGCTTCATCAAGTCGTGCAGGTTTTTAAACTAGTCTCACGAGCCTGGGTGGGGGGTGAAGGCAGTGACTTAAAGTCACTAGGCAGTAGAGACTGAAGGGGGCTACAGTGAATGGTTTGCAGAGGCCTCCTGGGATTCTGTTTATAGCCTCCACCATGGTGTTTATCATCACTATGTGGGTAGATTCAAGGTGACTGACCCTGCACCAAGTGGCTGACAGCACCCTACTTTGCCAGCAATGACAGTGCTGCTAGCACTCTGGAGTCTGGTTCATACTCTTAATTACCCCACAGATTGATGGGGGCCTGACACTTCCCTGAAAGTGTGCAGATGTGAGTCTGACAGCTGCAGCTTGCTGCAAACCACAATGGATCTGGGAGAGTGGAGGAGAAAGAGGTAGGGTGAGTGCCAGGGAGCTGGATCCCACACAGCCCTAGGTGAAATTGTGTCCCTGAAGCAAGGGACTGAGCATCCTCCAGAATTCTCTGCCCAGGGAGTTTGAGCAGCAGAGCAGGAGATGCCCTAGGTGCTGTGTAAATGCCTCTTAGCACAGCTCAGCTGAGCCGATCCACTTCAGAAACTAAACTGCACTTAGCCTTGGCCAGCCTCTCTTGAGTGGCCTTAATTTCATAAAGCTTTCCCGTGTTTAATTAGAAGGTGACTCAGTTGCTATGTTTGATGTTCATTCCCAATGAAAGTCATCAGCAAGGCGCTCTAGCCCCATCCCCACTGCTCCCTTGTGCCCCAGGAATCAATCTGGGGACTGGCTGTGTCCCATGGCTCTGCCCAGCGCAGACACTGGGTGCTGGTTTTGCTCTGGTCCAGCACTAACAGGAGGTAGTGCCCAGATCCAGCTGGAGTTCATGCTTCCCCAAGGCACCCACAAATAACTCCACAGCCCCTCTTCAGAATGTGCTTGCCAGTTTGTGTGTCTTTAGCTCTGCTCCTGCAGCATGAGAGGGCAGAAATCAATGCTAATGTTCCTGACAATTAGCTAACATCTTAATTATTGAACCCAGCCTGATTAGCGCTGGAGTGTGAAGCTCCAGGGCTGCTGTAGGTGTGGAAGCAGGACCTTAGTAGAACTCGGCAGGATGATGTTGCTGCCACCATCAGCTCCAAGGGCAGCAGAAAGAGGCCTTGTAAGCTCACCGCAGCTGCTCACTAGGCACTCAAGCAACCCCATCCACAGTTCACACTGCCCTGCATTGGTCTCTTGGGTGATTTTTGAATGAGGACACCTGCAGCAGGAGCAATACTGTTGCTATCTCAGGGGTGGGAAAGCAGCTCTAGAGGTCACTCCAAGCTGTAAGATGACAAGTAACTGTCTAGGTTGTGCTTCAACCATTGCTGGAGGGACACTGGGCTGTCCTGCAACAGGATCAGGAAGGCTTGGCCAGGAAGGAGGTTGTGGTCCTGGAAAGTTTGCCAAGAATATTTGTGATGGCACTCTTCTTCATCTGCTTTCAGGTTTTTCTAGAAGGGGAGAAAATTAAAACTTAAGCTGGAAGTTTTCCAACTTCTATGATACAAAACCCAAAACAAAGAGCAATCAGATGTTTCTCATGACCTCTTCATTCTTTTTCATCAAGAAAAAGTGATTGGCAAGTTATTTCCAACTCTGGTACTAAGGTCAAGGCAGTTACATGCTTCCAAAGACCTTGGCTGTCCCCAGCAACCAGGAGACCCTGCAGAGGAACAACAGGTGCTCCCCAGCAAAACCAGAGGCTCCCATTCCCCAGATGAAGAACTATGGCTACTTCTGCATTTTTTATAACCCCTAATCAATCCAAGCAAATAAATTAGCTCAGCTAATGATGGTGCAAGAAGGCTTCTCCTCAGGGATAAGCTCAGGGGGGAGCTCAGATGCTCTTCTACCTGCAATGACTTCCCTGTTCCTGCCTGACTTGGAGCTCTGAGTTTCCAAGGGCAAGGTTGCTCATGTGCGTCAGTACCATCCCAAGCAAGAGCTGCCTCAGAGGTACTAGAGCTTGTGGTGTAAATTAGAGGAAGATAGAACCAGGGGCTCATTTAACAAAGCTGGAAACTTTGCTGCTTTAAGGGGCTCCACAGAGCAGGAGTTTGCTGGATTTGCACCAGCTGAATGCTGGAAATACCCAATTCTGACGAATTTTCTTGCTCTCTAGCAAAATGTAAGGTGGCTGCAAGGAACCATTTAATGCTTGGCCATGAACTCCAAAACGAGCTCCCCATTTTCTAGCTTGTCTGGAGACTGCAGCCCAATGTGATTCCATCGCTATGATCTACCCCACCAAGGGTCACCCAGAAGAGGTTTCCTGCCTCAGGCTGTGGAAGATGAGGTGGGATAAGGGTTTGGAGAGTAAGGGCAGCACCCTGGTGTTGGTGGCAAGGGGCTGGTCTGTGCTGGTGGGAAGCACCGAGGATGGTCTGCTGGAAGAGACAGTGTTCTGCCTGCCCCCATCCCCAAAGGAAAAAAATGCTTTCTGCTTTAAATCATAGAATGTGTGATCCCTGGGTCTCCTGATTTACACCAGAAAAGCCTCAAGGAGAGCAGTGAGGCCACTGGTGTGAGACCATCCTTACCGGTGTGCAGTGGTGTGAAGAGGCAGGTCTGTCACCCATAGAAAGGCACCCCCTAGGCTGTACAGACCCAGAGAGAGAGGGAGATGGGAGGGGTCAGCTAGGGAATAGCCCTCAGCTCAGTCAGAGGGTCAGTGTTCAGAGAGTATTTGCACCTCAGTATCTCAGCTGGGAGCCAGCATACTGCTTTGTCCCTGCTGATGAGAGAGGGACCAAGTGTTGGGGGGTTTAGCCCATGGTCAGCAGCTGATGTTCCTGTGGGGTTTGCTGCTAGGTCTAGGCTCACAACTCTCCTAGGCTTGTCCTGGGTCACTGGGACTGTGGCAGCAGGATCCAGGGGCTGCAGGGCAGCAGGAGGCTTTAATACTAATCCTCATATGCTCCCTCTGTTAACAGGCCCCGTCAGCTGTAACTCAATCCAGATATTCCTGGAGAGGAGGAGAAGGGGCTTCAGGCAGCTGCTGCATCCTGGCTGCTGCTTTCCCCAGCCCAGCTTTGGTCACAGGCCAGAAAGATTTTGGAGCATCTTAGCCATCAGCCATGTGCAGCTGGGCATGAGCAGCTCTGTGAGCAGCCGGTATAGGGTCCTGCCACATTCTGGGGGGAGGGGAACAGCTGCCTGCCTCCAGCACTCATGAGGAGGCCAGCCTGGCATTGCTACCATGTGCAGGAGCAGGGGCTACCAGCCCGCAAGGCTGGAAGAATCCAGGGTGACACGTGGACAGGCAGCATGTGGGGAGACAGGAAACACCTCACCCGCTGCTCCTGCTGCCCCAGCACCCCCAGCCTGCGATGTACAGATCTCAGCTTTTGTTTAAAATTAACAGGGCCCCAGCCTCGCGGGCTCAGTGAGAAGCCGAGAAAGCGTAATCAAAGTGTACCCTTAAGGGTTTAAAAATAGAAGAGAGGGAGGGAAAAGAGTTGGGTGGTTTTTTTTTTTTTTTAAGCATACATGTTTAAAGCTTGATGATTCATCTGGTGAAGCCCTGGCTGGGAGAGCTCCTGGGGATAGCCTTTGCTCACAGGGGTGAGTGTTTCGCTTCAGACCACCTTCCTGGTGGGAAAATCACCTGCCCTGGCAGCACCACGGTGATAGGAACCTAGTTTCAGGCAAGCAGCTCTTGCTGCTTTCTCACCTTGCCTCGCTCTGCAGCATCCTGCAGCTTATAAAGCCAGGCTGCTGCTCCCAGCAAGCTCCTGCAGGTACCACCACAGTGGGCCATGAGAGCAGAGAGGTCTTGGCTCAAATAAACACTGACTGCACTCAAAACACCAGCCCAGCCAGCCCCACATCCACCCACCCAGCCAACAGCAGGATGCAAAGTCTGATGTCAGCTGAACATGGCTCTACCCCTACCTAAACAGGCTCTTTTTTTCCAGTTCTTAATCTTACTATGTCTCAGCCCCCTAAAACAATCTTCAAAAGCTCATGATTAACACCCCAAAGCTCAGGGTGGGAGGCAGCCCACCCCACAGCAGCAGCAAGCCTGGCTCACTGAGCCAATGCAAAGCAGAGGGAAATACCAAGAAAAGGACAGAAGTGTCTCAAACAGGCAGTACCCAGGTTTTCACTGAACTCAACAAGTATGTTGAAGGGAGTGGAGCATCTCCCTGATGAGGAGAGGCCAAGGCAGCTGAGTTTCTTCAGCCTGGAGAAGAGGAGGAGGGGTGACCCTATTAATATTTATAAATATGGAAGAGGGTGGGTGTCAGGAGGATGGAGCCAGGCCCTGCTCAGTGTCATCCAATGATAGGACATGGGGCAATGGGAGTCAGCTGGAACACAGGAGGTTCCACATAAATATCAGAAGGAACTTCTTCCCAGTGAGGGTGACAGAGCACTGGAACAGGCTGCCCAGGAAGGTTGCGGAATCCCCTTCTCTGGAGAAGTTAAAAATGCACCTGGACATGTTCCTGTATGACTTGATCTAGGTGATCCTGCTGTGGCAGGGCATTGGACTAGATGATCTTTCACAGTCCCTTCCAACCCTCAGCTTTTGGTGATTCAGCAGCATCCAGCACCCCTAACCCTAAAAATTTACCTCCTGCAGCACAACCACTCCATGCCCAACATCCAGCTCTCCCCATCACCAGCAATACTCTCAGAGCAAGTCCCACTTTCCCTCACCTATTGGTTATATCTGATTTATACTGATGACCAAGTGGCCCCATCTGGCTCCTCACCTGTTGTGGCCATCTCATGCTGGGCTCAGCTCAGGGTCCCTGTGGTGCCATTGCAGGGCAGGGCTGTGCCGGAGGACCACTGCAGCGGAGAGAATGAAGAAGCCAGCCGGGCAGCAGCAGGATGGGGCAACAGGACTTCCGGCGTGCTGACAGGCCCCCACTGATGCTCCTGTGGCCACTGGCACTTCTGGCCTTGGGGACGTGCTGTGGCTGGGGGGTAGCTGTTGGGGCAGGGGGCACAGTGCCCCAGCAGCATGCTGCCCCTGCAACTCCATCCTCATCGTCCTCATCCTCCTCTGGCCGGGCACCCCTTGACTGGCTCCTCACTGATCGTGGACCCTTCTACCGAGCCCAGGAGTACGTGGACTTCATGGAGCGCTACAGGCAAGGTTTCACCACCAGGTATAGGATCTACAGGTGAGAGGCTGTGAGCACCCCAGAAGGGGGCTGTGGGGTGGAGAGGACACAGACCTGCTGTAATTACGTAAGAGGACACCCATGTGCAGGAAGAGGCTGGGGGTGGGTGGATGTGAGATGCCTTTCACCACGAAATGTAGCAGCGGCCCTCAAGATGCCCATGACATGGCTGGGATGGGCGCTGGGGGTGACACTTCTTTGTAGGTTGAGATGGTGCAAGGCACAAAGATATGCTTATTCATCCTTTGACTCCTCACAGACATCCCTGTGCCCAGGCTGGGACTGGGATACTTCTGGGAAACCACCCTGATCAATCCTCTGGCATGGTCCCAGGACCATCACCCCACACACTGGGACAGTGGGGTGCTACATGTGTAGGGGATGATGCTGGAGGGGTTTCTTGCCAGTAGAGAACCAGTTTTACCAGCAGTGGAGTCTGCTGCCCCCAGAAAAGGGCCATTTTTGGCCACAAACTTACTCCAGTCTCTCTTGTTGTTAACTGGAGCTATCACCTCCTATTAACAAGACCTTTGGCTTTTGTCCCGTCACTGGTACCAAGCTCCAGAGGTTTCCAGCAGCAGAGACTGCTGTAATCCCATGGGAGCTGATACAAGGCCTTTGTTATGCAGCCCAGCACCCCCAGAGAGATCCTTACTCCCCTCACCCGCTAATGCTGCTGTGCTGGGGAACCCACATCCACCAGGGAGTCTGCTGGTGAGGGTGTTGGGATGGGAAGAAGCAGCAGGAGGGATGGCAGCCCTCGAGGCTCACTTTGCCTGCAGGATGGGAGGGGAGAACCCAGTGCAGGGGTCCCAGCACCATATGCTCCATGCACCTCCAGCACACACATCAGAGGAAGCATCTCTCTCACCCCTGTATCCCATCTCAGCCTCAACATCCCACTCTCTGAGCCCCAAAACCATGATAGAAGACAACTCAGCACCCATGAAGCCCCTTAGCTTCTTCACACCCACCCACTCCTCTCTCATTTCCCAACCAGCTCTAGTTAAACTGTCTGAAAGCCACCTCTTGATTTTTAATTAGAGCGAAATACCCCCAATTAGGCTTAAATCAGCCT
The DNA here is from genome assembly GCA_028565055.1 of Phoeniculus purpureus. Lineage (NCBI taxonomy): Eukaryota > Metazoa > Chordata > Aves > Bucerotiformes > Phoeniculidae > Phoeniculus > Phoeniculus purpureus. The sequence continues at coordinate 6,789,810 of JAOXOE010000698.1, forward strand.
CTGGGTGCTCAAGGCAGTGGCTGGCAGCTGCCCCTGGAGCCAGGTGATGCTGGGGAGAAGGGGGCACGTTCACAGCCTCTGGGGCTACAGCAGATCCCACCAGCACCAGCCCCACAACATCCCAACACCTCCAGCTTAAACGAAGTGCCATCAGTAGTGAAACTCACAAGTGTCCATAGGGATGAAGAAGGGTGAGGGGGGATGGGAACAGCTCTGGTCCTGGCCAGAAGTGATCTATTAATCTATTACAGGCATCACTGTTGCCTGCAGCTCATTGTTGGTGACAGTGGAGGGATGACACTTTGGTTCTGGCTGCATCTATAGTTGATGAGTGCACACAGCAGGTCCTTCACCTCTACCATGGCCATGGGGAGGTTGAGATCACCTCCTGATCCCTGCCCTGAGGTGGAAACCAGGAACAGCATGCCCACGGCACACCTTTGGACCCTCTCCTCTTGCAGAGAGTTTGCTCGATGGAAGGTGAATAATTTGGCTTTGGAGAGGAGAGACTTCTTCAACCTGCCGCTACCGCTGGCTCCTGAGTTCATCCGCAACATCCGTCTGCTGGGACGCCGGCCCAGCCCCCAGCAGATCACTGACAACCTCATCAAAAAGTATGGGACCCACTTCTTGCTTGCTGCCACACTGGGAGGTGAGTGTTGGGGAGCTTCCAATCCCTCCCTGCACACGAGGGAGGGTGGGAGAACAAGTTCTGCAGGAGAAATATGGCCAAGAAGGGGAATGGGAGTCACCCAGCAGACCCCCAACAGCATTGCATGTCCTCCCAGGAGAGGAGTCTCTGACCATATTTGTGGACAAGCGCAAGCTGAGCCGGAGGGCAGAGCCCACCAGTGTGTCCGGGAACAGCTCAGGGGTCTCACTGGAGACCCTGCACCAGCTAGCAGCCTCCTACTTCATTGACCGGGAGAGCACGCTGCGCCGACTCCACCACATCCAGATCGCCACGGCTGCCATCAAGGTAGGTAAGGGCAGCCCTGAGGAGCTGATGGGACCCTCAAGCAGCATCACAGCCCAGGGAGAGGGGATAGGGGAGTGGAGGAAAGCCGCAAGGTGAGCTCATCCACGTTACTCGTGGGAAATTAGCCATGCTAACAAGGCACGTTTGTTATGGGGCTGCAGGCAAGGCTGCCTCCTGTCAACAGGCTAATTAGCAGGCAATTTGTTCTCCTCTGCAAGCATCCCCTTGCTCTGGGGTGAGGAGCACAGCGAGCTCTGCTGAGGGTTATGTGCTACACTTCCAGTGGGGTGATGCATGCCCTGCATCCCTGACCACCTGTGGGTCCACTTTAGGTGACTGAAACACGGACCGGGCCCCTGGGCTGCAGCAACTACGACAACCTGGACTCGGTGAGCTCTGTCCTGGTGCAGAGCCCTGAGAACAAGGTGCAGCTCCAAGGTAGGACAGGGCTGGCGGGGACATGGTGATGGACAAGGGCCACTGTGGGATGCTCACAAGTGCCCAGGGGAGGATGCTGGCCTGAGGTGCTGCTTTTAATTTAAGGGCTGGGGAGGTGAGGGATGAAAAACAACCAGTGCTGGCCAGGATGAGGTTGTTGCTTGCCTGCCAAGAGTGCTGGGATCGATGCAGAGCCCAGACAAGTGGCTCCACAGTATAGATTGAGGCTTTCAATACTGTTGAGGGGTTCCTTCTAATCCCCAACCCCCTTGGGATGTCTCCACCCACAGGGCTGCAGACAGTGCTGCCTTCCTACCTGCGGGAGAGGTTCGTGGCGGCTGCCCTCAGCTACATCGCGTGCAGCTCTGCCGGGGAGCTGGTGTGTCACCGGAGCGACTGCCGCTGCCACTGCCAGCCTGCTGTGCTCCGCTGCAACTGCCCCGAGGCTGATGTCCGAGCATTGGAGGGCAGCTTGGTCCAGCTCCGGCGGGCCTGGGAGAGCCACCACAGCCAGTTTGAGGAGTCAGGTGAGAGCCTGCCAAGAATCTCCTTCTCCTGCACCCCGTCCTGTGGGGAGCGGTGGGGCTGCTGGGCAGGGTGATCATCTTGCCATGAAGACCTGACAGGCCAGTTGGAGGGAGGTTGCCTTCAGCCCTGTCTTCATCACTGCTTTCCTGACCCAATGTCTGTTGCTCCGCAGAGGAGTTTCAGGCCCTGGTGAAGCGGCTCCCTGTGGACCGTTTCCTGAATAGGACAGCCATCTCCCACTTCTGGGCCATGGACCTGGACCTCCAGCACCGATACCAGCAGCTGAGCACCAGTCTGAAGCTGCTTTCCCGAAAAACCCACCGACTAATCCGGCGGCTCTTCAACCTCAGCAAACGTTGCTACCGGCAACCTCGCTTCAAGCTGCCCAAGGAGAGGTAGGGGGGTGTCAGGATAGCACCATCCCTCATGGGGAGGGGGTTCAGACCCATGGCTGGTCCTAGAGGAGCTCCCACCTTGCTTCACTGCTGCCCAGTGGTGGGCAGGCAGCAGGGGCACTTGTGCCACCCTGGCACATGGCCCTGAGAGGCTGGGTCCAATCCTGGAGGTGGCACATAGGCTTGGTTCATGAAGGGTCACAATTGCTGCAGGAAAGTGCCCCAAAAGATGCCACATAAGCACCTCCAACCAGCATCTCTTCTCCACCAGGTCCCTTCTGTACTGGTGGAGCCGTGCACAGTCGCTCCTGTACTGCAGCGAGACCACCATGCCTGGGACCTTTGTGGAAGAAAGCCACAGCTGCACGTGTCCCTTGGAGCAGCCCTCATGCCAGGGCTCCATACCGTGTGCCTTGGGCGAGGGGCCAGCCTGTGCCAGCTGTGCTGAGGACAACAGTACCCGCTGTGGAACCTGCAACCATGGCTACGTGCTAGCCCAGGGCTTCTGCCACCCTGAGGTGGCTGACTCGCTGGAGCAGTACTTGGGGCTGGAGACAGACCTGCAGGACCTGGAGCTCAAGTATCTCCTGCAGAAACGGGACAGCCGCATTGAGGTACACTCTATTTTCATCAGCAATGACATGCGCCTGGGCAGCTGGTTTGACCCCTCCTGGAGGAAGCGGATGCTCTTGACCCTAAAGAGCAACAAGTACAAGCCAGGACTGGTTCATGTCATGTTGGCCCTCTCCCTGCAGATCTGCCTCACCAAGAACAGCACGCTGGAACCTGTTATGGCCATCTACGTCAACCCCTTTGGGGGAAGCCACTCCGAGAGCTGGTTCATGCCTGTCAATGAGGGCAGCTTCCCAGACTGGGAAAGGACTAACTTAGATGCCTCCACCCAGTGCCAAAACTGGACGCTCACCTTGGGCAACAAGTGGAAGACCTTCTTTGAGACTGTCCATGTCTACTTGCGGAGCCGCATCAAGTCCCTGGATGACAGCTCTAACGAGACAATCTACTATGAACCCCTGGAGATGGCAGATCCCTCCAAGAACCTGGGCTACATGAAAATCAACAGTCTGCAAGTCTTTGGCTATAGCCTGCCCTTTGAACCAGATGCTATTCGTGACTTGATCCTCCAGTTGGACTACCCCTACACCCAGGGCTCCCAGGACTCGGCCATGCTCCAGCTACTAGAGATCAGGGACCGGGTGAACAGGTTGTCCCCTCCCGGCAAAACCCGCCTTGACCTCTTCACTTGCTTGCTCCGCCACAGGCTCAAGTTAGCCAACAATGAGGTGGCGAGGATCCAGTCCTCCCTGAGGGCCTTCAATGCCAAGCTGCCCAATGCAGTGGAGCAGGAGATGGGCAAGCTGTGTAGCTAACGGCTGCTTGGACCCTGCAGAGAGGGGGCCAGGAGAAAGGACTCTCCAGGGCCGGGTAGGGGGGCAATAACCACCCTACAAATTTAAATCAAGGCCTTACCTTAGTGCCAACCATGTGCTTCCACAGTACACCCAGCGACCGGCCAAAGAGATGTGGGGCTCTGGCAGGCAGGGGACAACAGTGGGACTGTGGGGAGCAACCTGAGGATGGTGCCAGCTCAGCTGGTGGCTGAGGTGGCACCAATGGCCAGAGGAACCTGCTGGTCCTGCTGGAGCAGATGCCCCACTCGCCATGAGGATCCTACATCATTGGCCTCCTTGGTGCCCCAACTTTTGTAACACTGTTAAGAAAGGTTTCTACTGGCACCCTTACATCCCCTGCAAGCTGTGTCCTCAATATGGCACAGGGGGACCACACAGCAGATGTTATCTGGGGTCTCTCCAGGAGGATCTTGTGTCTAGCACAGTACCGAGGCAGCATCATCCTCTGCATTGTGTGGGAATAACCTGCCATCTGGCCATCATGAACACCAGTGGAGACCTCTGGGCCACAACTCCTTCCAAAAACAAAACCCCAACAACAAAATCAAAGTTTTATTTATGTCTTTATTTCTTGTTTTGCTCTGGAGGAGTTTTTTTAAGCCTATTTATTTGGGAAGTGTCATTGCTTGTCAGTGGCTCCAGCCAAGGGACAGCTTAGTAAAATGTATATGTTTAATATATTTTTAGAACAAAAAAATGCCTTTTTTTGAGCAAAAGAACAACCAAAACCAACCAAGATTAAAAAAAAGAGAAAAATAACAGTTACTGTCATCTCTGGCCCTGGATTTCCCCTTTGCTGTGTAGCAGAAGGGGATGGAGAGGAGGCTCTGTGTGTATCTGGCAGCTATGTCCCTGCCCTGTGTCACCACACTGTCCTGCTCTGGATTTTAGCCGTGCCTCCTGAGAGGAGAGATGCCACCACATGGGCTGGCCATCTGTCTCCTGTCCATGTCTTCATTAACTCAGGACAGGGCTCATTAAGACCATCAGACATGCCTGGAGGTAAAGGGGGATCTTGCCTGCTCCCCTGGCTCCTGCTTTTGCTCCCAGCAAGGTGCCTGGAGCAGCTGGTGGGAAGAACCCACATCTTGCATCCCACCTCCTGTTCCCACATGAACATCCACCATGGCTGGTGGGTGAGCAGTGCCTGCTGTGGTACACACCACCTCTTTGGGCATGTCAAGTGTGGCCTTTAGAGCTTTACCTGGTGACCCTCATCTCTGATCTGGGAAGAGATGGTGGTTATCTGACCCCAAAGACACCTTTTCTGGGCAGACATGGCTGTACAGACGTCTCTGTGTCTGAGCTCTACAGTTTAGGCTCCATACCTCTTGTATCTTCACTGACATTCTAAGTCCTTCTCATTCATCACCCCCTTAGAAAAAGCCTCAAACCAGGCACAACCCACCCCTGACACTTCTCTCTGACACCCAGCATAGGCATGGAGGGGCATCAGGTTTCCCCAACACCAGTAGCCCCAGTGACATCCCACAGCTCCCAGAGCCAGGAGGTGGGGGCTGGTGAGCAGCAGCTGATGACTCAAGGTGTCCAGTTCCCATCCCTTCCTGCTGTTTCTGGAAGAATATGAAGCAGCAGCTGCCTGAGGATGGGCTCAAGAGGAAGGATCTGACCATCAGACTACAGTATCCCTGTGGGGAGGGGCTGGGTGCGGTGCAGACCAGTGTGTGCACCCCAGTTCTCCCCACTGGCAAAATATACCTACTTGGGGCTGCAAAAGCAATGGAAACCCGAACTCATCTATCCTGCTGCTGTTATCCACCTGCTCCCTTATCCTCCATCCTTGGGCTACAGAGATAAGCAGGAGGAAAACAACACCAAGAGAGATAAAGCGATGGGTGAGAGGAAAATAAAGTGGGGGTAGATGCACCGTGCTTGCTATTTATATCCTGTCTGATCTATCAAACCATCAGGCTGGCTACTGTGGATAGAGCTTCCCTCAGTCTGGCACCCTGGGCTCTCTGTGCATCTGTCCTCCTTTGCCCACACCTCCTCTTCCCAAAGGGGAAAAAAAAAAATCATAATCAAGTAATTAAACACACCAGGAGGAAACAGCATGTCAAACCATCATCTCAGCTCCTCAGGGAGACCAGCAGATATCTGTCCCAGGGCTGAGGGCACAGGCAGTGTTGCCCACTCCTGGGTAGTCAGTGAGAGCCTTTCAGCTTCTGCTGCACCTCCTTTCGGGCCATCACAGCTCTTGCCCCCATCATCACATGGGACCACATGTCAGACTAACATTCCACAGCTCCAGCCTTCATCTCTTCCCAGACAGATCATTTCCTACAGTGCTTTTCAGTGCCCTGAACCAGTCCCACATCCTAAAGCACCTGAACACAAACACAAGAGCCATCAGAACATCTGGCAGCATCTCAGGGAGCCACAGCCCAAGAGGTGATGGCGCAGCTTCCACCAGGCAGGGGACTGAACCCAGGCTTCAGCACTGGCTCCAGAGAGAGGCAGGTGATGCCCTATAAGTGATGGTACAGGGGGTTGGTTATGAAGGTTGTTTACTTTCAGTTTAACAAAAAAGAAGGCAAAAAGGGCAGGCAGGCAGCTGGGGGGATGCAGCACCAACTCTTTGCACCCTCGGTGGTTGCTCCCAGGCTGGCAGGCACAACAGCACAGGAGCTCCTCAGCAAGATATCCTCATGAACTGCCTAAAAGCATCAAGTCTTGGCCAAGAGCACAGATTCCCAGCTGGAATGAGGCCATGCATGGCTTTCCCTAGCCGGCACACACTTTCTTGGCTTAAGATACCACCAGGTAACACAGGATCCAGTAGAGGGGGAGTGACAGTGATGCTGGACAAAGCTCTGGCCACAAGCCCCCCACAATGTGAGGCTGCACCACCTGTTAACCAAGTGGGGGATAAGATAGGAATGGCTGCCTGAATTTTGCTGCTAAACTGCTGTATTTTGGGAGAGAACCACCTTTTCTTAGGGAGAGCTAAAGGAAGAGCAGCAGCAGGTCCCTCCAGGAGGTGACTACCAGGCTACATATTGATCTTCTCTGGAAGTAACCAGGCCCTCCCATCCCTGTTCAGCAATGAAAGAGCAAGCTGAAGGTGATTAAGTTGACAAGGTTAGTAACTGGAAGTCAGCATTTTATCACTTTGTAGTGTTTCTTCCCTGCAAAGGGCATCACCAGCAGCACTGATGGGACCTGCCTTCTGGATGCAGGAAGCCATGTCCCTGCCCCACACCAGGATTTAAAAATGTGTGGGGTTCTCCTCACTCAGGCTCTGGTGTTCAGGCCCCTGCAGTACCAAAGGCAGAAATCTGCCTCTTAAATAACAAGCTCAGCTCCTCACTCACTTGACAGGTTCCCTCCGGACATGGTTATTCAATAGCTCTGACAGGAAAGAGGTGACTGGGGAAAGGCTGCGCTGTTCTGCCCACAGCCCCAGCAGCAGGATGGGATTATCTGCAGTGCTGTGCCCCAGCATCCCTGCTCAGGGTTCACACCTCCACCTCCTAGCCCCAAGACAACCAATGATGGGCTGGGATCAGCAGCACCAGCACAGCTCTAACCTGCCCTCCTTTCTTCCTCCTGTGATTTCACAACGTTTTTAGAGCATCGGCTCAGCCTCCAGCCCTGTGTGCCATCAGGTGGGACCTTCAGCCTCTCGTGAAGAACGAGGAGGTGGTAAGCTTCATGCCAAGTATTTTGCTCAGGGCTCTTCCAACTTTGTTGCCTGCACAGACCCGCTGGAGCTGCTGATAGAGCTGCTCCACATCTTTTCCTGGAGCACAGCTCCACTGCAGGAACCAGGCAGGTGCTGGGGACTCACCATTTACTCCGCCCTGCTCCACCACACAAGCCCAGGGATGCTCATCATCATCCTCTTCCCACTCCACACTCATTGTTGAGGGGGAGGTGTTAGTGGCCCCTCCTTGCTTTCCCCACAAACCACAGTGACATCTGTCTCACCAAGGGACAGCCTCAATGTCTCCTTTTTAGCCTTATTGCCCTTTTCTCCCTCTCCCTTCTCCTGACAAGCTCTGTGGTACCATTAAGATGGCAAATCAGCACCAGAACCTCATTAATTGGTAGGCATGAGCCTTCTCCTGCTGTTGAGGTTGTCATCAGCTGCTTCAATGCATTTTCAATCCCTCTGTTTTGGTCTCTTTGCTCCCTTTGTTGGTGGGTTTCTCCTCCCTGTCTCATCACTTCACCAGCTCTTTCAAAGCCATGGAGGACTCTCATCCTCCTGCGCCACACTCCTTGCAGTTCCCTCTGTGGAGAGGATGCTTGGGGCCTGCAGTAAATGGCTACTTCTTAGGGAGCAAGAGGAGACAACTAACAGGCTCTTCAAATGATGACAGACCCAGCTTCTTCTTCCCTTCTCCTCAGCCTCCTACTGCCACCTCTGAAGAAGCAGCCAGGATTGGCTGCAAGGGCAGGCAGAGAGGAGGCAGGGGAGCTCCTGCCAGCTCTGACACGGGTTCCTGCTTCTGTCCTGTGTCCAGATTCAGAAGCTTAGTGAGGACCTAGGATGACTCAAGCTGATTGTGATCTCAGGATGCTCCAGTTTCTGCTTCTCAGATCTCTTCCTCCCTTCCCCACCAACTCCTCCTCAATCAAAGATGGAAAAGCATAACCTCACCCACTTATCTTAGCACCCACCTGTCCCCACAAACTGCACCAGTCCTGAGCTCCTCAAGGGACTCCCAGTTCTCAAGGAGAACCTGGAGGTCTCTTTAGACCCCATCAGGTAGCACATTTCCACAGCATCCCATTCCACAAGCAGAGAAACTCACTGGGGATGCCAATGGCAAATTACCTTATCCTGCCTGAGCTCAGGGCTGGGAGATGCTGCTGGCAGCAGTGCCCCTGTCTATTAAATCTGGGTGCGCTGCCCCAGGGTGCCACCAAAGCCAGTGTAAATCAGCAGTGCCAGGGTCACTACTGATTCATGGCCAGGAGCCTGACTGCAGGACTTACCTCATCGGACTGGACTCTGAGCCCTAGGACAGTGCTCCCAGGGGACTTCTCAGCTCTGCTCCTGGACTCTGGGTTGAGACAGTTGGGGAATTTTGGAGGCATCTCCCTGAAGAGCAAAGCTCTGCCAACAAAAGCCCAGACAAAACTGCAAGGCAGATGTTTTGCTCCCACTGTTTGTGCTGGGAGCAGAGCCTGACTGGATGGAAAGAAAGAAGAGAGATCAAATACTTTTCAAAAGTGGTCTCTTAGCCTCCAGGAGCCTCTGCTCTGTACAAGACTGCTCAAACCCTCAGAGCAAACCTGCCTCAGAACCAGCTGTGGGTACAACATCAGCCACCACCTTCCAGATTTTCCTCTTTGGTGGTTCCTCACCCTGTCTTTGTCCTGGTGTTACAGCTCTCCTCAGGGAGATAGGACACAGAGAAGAGGGTCATGGGGACACTTTCTCAGCTGTAGCCTGTTTAATTGCAGGGAGAGCCCATGCCACTAAGGCTTTTCCTCCCATGGTATTTTCTCGAGCTAGTTTCTACAGCTGTTGCACCAACAGAGCAGTAAAAGCACCCAGCACATAAACCACTCCAAACAGCACCCAGAGATGTGAGGGTCTATAAATCCTGGGAGGCTGCTGGCAGAAGAGCGATGATCAGACCATGTCTGCTCCATCCAAGCCACCTCCTCACCAGCCATAAGTCAGGGGGCTCCCCTGAAGCCCACAAAACTCAGTTAAAAGGCTCAGTGTTGGGAGTGCTCTCAGAAAGTCTCCTGGGGAAACAGAATCAGTGATTACCCAAATTAGTTTCTAATAGCTTTTATCTCCTAATTTCTACTTTGTCAAGACTCAGATCCATTAATAATCAAGAGACCATGTGAAAAAATATTTAACGTCCCAGCTGTCAAGAGCTCGTGCCCAACCATGCTCCAGTGAAGTTAAATAGGAAGGTGAAAGAGTATTAAATAAGTATTTTCTAACCTTAAGCCTGGTTCTCCAGCTAAACCATGGCCTGCTTCTGCTGATCAGCAGATGGAGGGACAAGTCCATACATGAAACTGTAGATGCTACACCTCCCTGCCATCTTGCTCAGATTCTTTACTGCAAGGCTTTTCATCCCCTCATCAGTTCTGGTCTAGAAGAGACTAAAGGCCGGTGGCCAAGGCTCATGGCATGCTTGGTCCTGCCTGCCACTGGTGCCTCCTGTCTAAATAAAAGTAGGATGCTGATCCCATGAAACAGGGACAAACAACAGGTTCTTTGTGGGCTGAGCTTGGGTTGGAACCATGTCGTCTAGAGCTGGTCCCTTCCACTCTCCAGCTGCTCTGCCAAAATGCCAGCACCCTGCTTCCACTTCTCACCTTTATTACCCCTGGTCACACCTCTCCTGCTGAAGTGGGAAACCCAACCCTACCTCCTTCTATTGCCATCAGCTGCTGCCCCACATCACATCGCCCCTCCCTTAACCACCTGGTTGAGCAGGCTAATGGGTTTTGGTGAAATACGGCACTTCCAAACCTATATTTCTTGGCTTGTCAGTTTGAGGAGCTCTGAACAGAGCAGATCCTCCAGCACCTCCAGAAGAATGCACACAGCTGTTCCATGGCATCACCTGCGGCTCCCCTGCTGTGTCTGGACTGTTTCCCCAGCAGTAGCATTCTAGAAAGAGGGAAAAAACAACAACAGTGGAGGTGGGTGCAGGGATGTGGGTGCAGGGATGTGGGTGCAGGGATGCAGGTGGCACAGCCAGAGCTTCTGCTACAGCTGTAGGAGGGTTCAGGGCTCCCTCTGAGGAAAAAAAGTGAGAGTGAGGAAGGAATGGGGATGCTGCAGCTTGACTTTATGGTGGTGGTACTTGCTGGGAGTGGAGGGAAGAGCTGGAGATGCATTGGCACCTTCCAGCATCCCAGCTGGGATGCTGTGGGCTGTCACTGGGCTGATGCATTCCCGTATCAAGGTGGATATGTGACAATCTCATTTACAGATCCAACTCTTGTCCAGCATGCCCTGGCCTTGCTGCATGTTTCTCCCTTCCTCGCTAGAAGCTTAAGGAAACTGCTGAGATCTTTTTTCTTTGCATTTTAACCATTACCCAGGATTGAGAACCGACACCCTACAGCAAAACCAATATCCCATCAACCAGTACGTCCCCATCCCTGGGTGACTGGGAGCCCATCAGTCTGTCCAAGCTGGTCACATGAATCCCTGTCCCAAGTTCCCATGGCTCAAAGCACCACACAACGTGGGGCACCACCAAACACTTCTGATTCCACCCCTTCTCCCTCTCCCAGTGAGGCCCTGGGTCTGGTTATAGATATATTTGCATTTTGCTGTTGGCTCAAACACCACTAGAGAGCTGCTGTGATGTTGGCTTGGGCGCCGCAGGCTTCAGGGGAATCGACAGCAAATCCATACGTGGGGTTGGTTAATGGAACAGGATCCTACCCAAGTCTGAACACTGTGGAATGCAGCAGGTTGGTGGACTTAGGGCTGCTCAGAATCTTCTCAGAGCAAACCCTTGCATCGGGTGTCAAGGGTTGCTTCAGCATCCACGTCACCTCCTAATTGCAGAAAGATGGGGGGCTGCAATGGGATCTGGAGCTGCAGATGCTTCACAGGGGTTTGCCCTCACGCAGAGAGGGGGAGTTGCTGGGGACTGGGGTGAGCAAGGTCACAAACCTAAACATCCTCAGCCACATCCAGCACGTCAAGCTATGGGCTGTTTCCCACCTAATTGGCAGTAGATGTAAATGTTCAGCGATGCCAAGCTGAGGAGTCATGAAGAACATCTGGCTGGCTGGTTTTCCGACCTCCAGCTGTAGGAACAGTGAGGCCCTGTTTGTGAGCACCTGAGGAAGGGGGTCACTGGAGAAGAGGAGCAGGAACAGAGGAGAATGGGAATTGTGTCTAATCTGGGCAAGAACAACCCCAGGTACCAGCTTAGGCCGGGGACTGAGCTTGGAGAGCAGCGTTGGAGAAAGGGACCTGGGGGTCCTGGTGGACAGCAGGGTGACCATATGAGCCAGCAATGGGCCCTGTGGCCAGGAAGGCCAAAGGCATCCTGGGGTGGATGAGAAGGGGGGTGGTTAGTAGATTGAGAAAGGTTCTCCTCCCCCTCTACTCTGCCCTGGTGAGGCCACATCTGGCATCTTGTGTCCAGTTCTGAGACCTTCAGTTTCAGAAGGACACAGATCTGCTGGAGAGACTCCAGCGCACAGGCACGAAGATGATAAAGGGAGTGGAGCATCTCCTTAATGAGGAAAGGCTGAGGGAGCTGGGTCTCTTGAGCTTAGAAAAAAGGAGACTGAGGGGTGACCCCATTAATATTGACAAATATATGAAGGGTGGGTGTCAGGAGAATGGAGCCAGACTCTGCTCAGTGGCACCCAATGATAGGACAAGGGGCGATGGGTGTCAGCTGGAACAGAGGATGTTCCACATCAATCTGAGAAGGAACTTCTTCCCAGTGAGGGTGACAGAGCCCTGGAAGGGGCTGCCCAGGGGGGTTG
>JAOXOE010000698.1:6802142-6852074 GCA_028565055.1 Phoeniculus purpureus
TTAAAAGACGCTTAGATGTAGTGTTGGGGGATCTGGTTTAGGGGTGAACTTGTAGAGTAGGGTTGATGGTTGGACTCGACGATCCTGCGGGTCTTTTCCAACCTGAATCATGCTGTGATTCTGTGAACTGTCAACCTTGATGTGCTTCTGTACAACGCCCAGGCACCTTGGGGTTCCTTTACTGGAAAGTGTGGAGACTGGCCTTGCAGTTGGGAGCGTGGCCAAGTTCCCCCAAGAGGTGCAAAAGATGAAGCTGTGCTACCTTCATGCTTTGCTGAGTCTGGAGGAGTCAGGCATAGCTTGGATGGCAGGTCCATGGGCTCAGGCATAGATAAGGAGGGTCTTCCTAACAGAGGCCAGAGTAAAACAGATCTAGAGGGGCTTTATCACTGCCAGCCCTAGTCCTAATGTCTCATACCCACCAGGGGACACTTCTCCTCAGGGGTTGACACTTAGGGTGCAAGACTCAGGTTAACCCTTGGCTGCAAACCCTGAAGCACACACAGGGCAGCACTAAGATCATACCCCAGCCAGGGGCAGCCCCTGCTGCTTGGTGAGGCATTTCCACAGTGCCGATGCCGTCAGGACACAGCCAACCTGTCTGTCTGTCCATAGCAAGGTGGGGAAGGGCTTGCAGGAACATGGCAGTGCCAGGGAGCCCAAACCAGAGGCTGACATCTCCCTTCACTCCTCCCAGGTGATCCCGTTTGCTGCGGACTGTGACCAGGATGAATGCACCTGCCGCGACCCAGCAGCCGAGGAGAACCAGTAGCGGCATCTCGAGGGGCGTCTCTTGGTTGGGCGAGTGCCAGAGGAGCAAAAGGACCGCTGGGGATCGGCGCGCTGGAGGTGTGAGGAAGAGTGTGGCACGATGAAAAGCTGGGCAGGGGGATGGCATCTGCACATGGAAGGCATGACAGGTTGAGGCCACCAAGCATCCAGTGGCAGGGAGGGCATGTAGTGGTCCCCTGTCCATTGCTGCTCCATCCTCACCCCATCCAGGATACGGAGGGGCCAGTGCAGGTTGGGGGGCTCAGCCATGGGTCTGGCACTGGGCTCCACACTGAGATCCCAGGTGCTGCCATGGACGTTTGTCCTGCTCCAGCATTGGGGTGTCTGTCCTTGCTCTGGATTTGGTCACTCTTTGCCCCCCACCCTGCTGCTGTACAGGCTTCTTTTAGCAAGGCCAAGGTAGTTGTGATCTCTCTGCAAATATTTAAACTTAATTATATATATATATACACATATATATAATATATATAAATATATATATTATATTTTCTTTGCTCTCAATGAAGCTGAGAAAGGACACCCTTTGTCACACACCCATTGCTGCTGTGAAGTACAAACCATCGGGAAAAGCACCAGTTGGGGGCAGGGGGAGTGAGGAATTTCCCCTCCCTCGCCAAGAGGGAGCTGGAATGGGGGGCAGAGGGAGAAGCCAGATGCCCAAGACTATGCCGGGAGGCAGCTCTAGCGGTGGGCGGTGCTGGAGGCTGCTACCTCGGTGTGCCCACCACATCTCCTAGGCACCAAATCTTCCCTTGGAATGTGCTGGTGCTCTGCCTTGCTCTGCTTAGGGCCCTGGGTCAGGATTTTGAGGTTGAGAAGAAATGCTGCTGTGCCCAGGGGATTTGGTGGGTATCGCTGCTGCCCCAAGGGGCACTTCAGGAACCCCATCCTTGATTTCAGAGAACTGTGAGAAGGGTTGAGGATCCACAGGGATCATTGTGTGGTCTGTAAGAGCAAAGACACACAATGTGCCTTCTCTGCCTGACTTGCCCTCACCCACTGTGCACCCACTAGATGACAGATGGACAGAGTGGGAACCTCAGAGGAGCTGCATGATGCTCTGTGAGCTGCTCCTTCTTTTCAATCCCCATGCCTCATTTCCAAACAAGAGCTACAGCAATGCTTCTTGGAGGAGACTAGACTCCACAGTGCAATGACAAGACCCAAATAAGAGTCAAGACACTCTGAGCATCATCTTAGCCCACTGAGGCTTTTCCTTGTTGCTGTCTGTGGCCACATCCATCTTGGTGGACAAACAGTCACTGGGTTTCACGAGTCTCTTGCTCTTGTAAGCACTAAGTCAAAATCTTCAGGCTCACTTCTAGCCCCAAAGAAGCCCAAATAGGACTATTTTTCCCCCTGCCCCCATAACTGGTTTGCTGAAGCTCAGCTTGGAAACCCCAGGCAGGCATCGGGTGGGGAAGGTGCCTGGTTTCATCGCTAACGCGTTTGTGCTGCAAGGAGGCAGAGAAAAGGGACAGAAAGAGGCGAGCAGAGGAGGGTCCATTGAATAGGAGCTCAGCCCCCGCTGTCCTGGGGATCCAGGGCTGGGACAAGAGCCCCAGGGCTGCCCCCCGGCCCCGTCTCCACCCCGCCCCGTGCTGGTGGAGCCAGGCTCGGCTCAGAAATGGCCAGTGCGGGTGCGATGGGTAGAGGGTGACACGGTGTGGAGAGAGCCGGGATTATCAAGGCAACCTTGGGCTCCTACCAGCTCCATCCTACCCTTTGGGTCAGGCATCTTAAGGGTTCACATAGGGCCAGAGGTACCTGGAGATCCCAACAGCCTTGAGGCAGGAGGTGCCCTGTCCTGAGCCAAGTCTTCTCCTGATCCCAAGTGTCCCCTTCACCACACTGCAGCACGCTGGTGCAGGTGGGAATGAGGGGGGTGATAACAACAGGCCCTGTCTCCTCTGGCAGTAGGGACACACTGACAGTCTGTCTCCCATCACAGATCTCTGAGGCACCCTGAGGGTTCACCCCACAGCACTGTCACTGTGGTGGGGGGAGCTGCAGGTTTTAGACAGAGCTCCACTCTTTAATTAAAAACCCCTCAAACAAACCAAGGAAATGAAAAATAAGCCCTTTGAGACTCTTCCAGCCCTAACATCCCCAGGCAGTGCAGCTCAGACAGCCCATGTGGGGTCAAGCACAGTGGAAGCCACAGCAGGTGGACACATGGGATGAGGGTAACACACACCATGCCCTGCCTGGTGTCAGTGGTACCTGCATGTCTGCATGGTTTGATGCCAAATCGTTACCCTTTGGGCATCCTGGTCTCAGCAAAGGCCCGTCGCATGTCACCAGTGGATGTGGGGAAGGAGCTGTGCCTCATGAATGAGGGGTTGCTGTGGAGGTGCTGGCTCAGCTGGTAATCTGTGCTTCTCACAAGTGGAAAAGTTTCTCCGTACCAACCTATTGTTCTTCTATAGCGACACTGAGTGGTTTTTTGTCCCCATTAGGGTTTTATTCACAACGGAGGCTGCTGCTATTTTTTATTTGTTTTGTATTTGATAATTATTTTTTATAAAAATCTATGAAAAAAATTAAATAATCTTCTCATTCTCCACCTTGTTGCTTCCTTACTTCAAGGCGGGAGGGGGTACCAGGCTGGATGAGGGAGGTGGTTTGGCTGGTCCCACCTACGTGGGAATGGGGAGCAGAAGGAGGTTCATCCCAGAAAGAATTGAAAATTTTGCATAAAAATGTTAAGTAATTTCATTTTTAATCCTTTTAAGCAAACAGATCTTGTACATATAGACTGGGAAACACAACACCTGCACAAGGTGGGTAGCCCCATCACAGAGCCCCAAAGCAGCACCAGATGCCCCATTGCTGGTGTTGTGCTCACCTAGAGCGCTTCAGAACACCACCAGCACCATGAAGCCTGATGGGGCCATGGAACTAGGTGATCTGCCTCCTGTGGGCATCCCCAAAGCCCACAGACATTCTGTGTCATCAAGACAGGGAACAGTCACAGGGCCCTCATGGTTCAAGGCTCCAGAGGGCTTCAGAACTGCCCACAGCTGCCCTACATGCGCAAGCCAGTGGCTCTGCTCTCCTTCACTACTGGGTTTTGCAAGGCTTTGCTCGGCTTTGCTCATCATCCCAGGATGTGGAACAACATCTCCCAGTGAAATCAGAGGTCCTCCCTTGGCCAAATCTCCCCAGATCACACACTTCCACCAGGGCCACCTTTGCTGCCCTGAAGGCTGGTGTGTTGAGGAGCTCCCTAGCCCCAGCTGTGTGTTTCTCATTTAAACCACAAAACGAGCAGCTGCCCTTGGCACCAGCCAAGAGAGGGGCTGTTCTCTTGCACTGTCACCTCCCTTCTGCCAAACACCCACACTCAGGGCAAGGGATGCCAACCCCCACATTGCCAAGATGACGAGGATATGTGGCTGAGCAGGGTGGTGGCTCTTTCAGCAATGTAATCAGTTTGAAAAGCTTTGTCGACTGTTACAGTGGAAGAGACCCTATGGTCAAGGGGCCACCAGGACACGTTGAAATGCAGCAATCCCCGCTGGTACCTGCTCTCTGAGGATGAACCAGGACCACTGGCCATCAGCAACCCTTCCAACACCTATCTACATCACCAACCACCCCCTGAAATGCTGCTGTTGTGCTGGTGGTGCCATCCTCACAGTCTACTTTCTGGGGCAGCTTTCTCCAATGCCCACCCCAGCACTTGCAGCAAGATGATGTCCATGAGGTTGTGCTCTGCTGGAGGTGATGAGCCAGCCATGATGAAGCCTTCTTATGCATGAGCTCAGGGCTGTGACTGCTGCTGTGCAGCCCCTATCCTCCTCCTCCTCACATCATGTTCTACAGCCTCAGGTTATTGTGTAATGAGCCGGGGCAGCCATACACGTAGCTGCATGGAAAATACCAGAAGGAAAGTACTGGGTGTATTTTCAGTTTATTTTCTTGCAAGTTAGTAGTGAGAAAAGAAAAAATAATTGAGGAGTTCCATGAGACTGGATGGTCTGGTTTCCTATTTGCTTGAGCACTAAAGCCCTTACATGCCCCACCTCACCTGCTTCCAGGCATCCTGACTGCCCACCTGTGGTGTCTCCCCCTCCATGCCCAGTCTCCCACCCATATGGCTGGAGATGCCAGCCCCTTATCAGTGTACATGGCCTCAGCACTGGGCACAGTGCCATCCCCTAAATCATGTTTAAGGCATCTGTGGCATTCTACCTCTGACAGGTGTTGGCTTTTGCACTGTTTGTAGGGCATCAGTATTTGTGGTAACACCAGCCCCCTGCCAGCAGCCTGCCAGATGGACCAGGAAGGTCTCAGGTTGTGGTTGACCATCAGGCAACACCATCCCATCCACCTTAGATACTAAAGAAAATCCCCAAACCCTGCTGAAAGGAGCTTTCTTGGGATCTGCTTGCAAATCTGCAGGGTTTTGCACAGCAAGGACTGCGAGCTCCTCACCGAGGATGTAAATACGGAATCTGAAGGTGCCCACAGACACAGGTACCTCCCCATGCCCAGCTGAGGAGGCTGGGTCTGTCTGTGATTTGGGACTCGGCTACCCCAGGAAACTCATGTGAGGATGCTGCCGAGCCCTGCTGCAGCCAGGAGATGCCAGCACCACAAACAAACACTCCCGTGTGCCAGAGCCACCCATTACTAACAGCTCTGTTTAATAGTTACTTCAATGATCAGCTGGAGTTTTACACAGGGATACAGTTGCTGAGTTTGGGGTTTTTTTGCTGTTGCTGTCACTCAAAACCTTTTTATTTTTTTAAAGTAATTCGGAAGGGTTCTGTGTTTCTCATTGCGTGGCTTCTTACTCTACAGCGCCCTACGTTCAATGTACAGTAGTAAAACGTCACATTAGAGTTTTAATAGAACATCAAGGAACATGAATCGTAGCCATCCTCGGAAAGAAAAGGACCAAACCGTCTTTCATAGGTTAAAGAACTCCACGACAAGTAAAAGGCAGTTCTATGCAATTACAGGAGTAGGGGTGCAGCAAAGGAAAGGGAATGACCTAGAGGTTCAGCTCAGGTGACTGATTACTCATTAATTTAGAAATTAAACTAGAAGAAAGGAGGGCAGCAGGGTGAGGGAGGTTGCAAAGTGGATGGAAAACAGTGCCTTCTCCAGCTTTCATGTGGTTAGGGAAGAAGCAGGAGCTCAAGAGAGAAAATCTCGTGCAGACCCAATAGCATGAACGCCATGGCAATTTGTCTGAGATGGGCTCGTGTGTTTATTGAAGGACTTTGGACAAGTTTGGGCAAAATTCTGCATTGGAAAGCAAATATGAGGAAACCAAGACACAGAAGCCTTCACAAAGCCAGGGTCATCAAGAAAGTACCAGGTCAACAGGACTTGCAGCATCGCTGTGACGGTCAATCAGGGGAGCACAGCCCCACTAGCAACTGCCCAGTAGACTTCTGGCAACTGCCAGAGGACCTTGGATGGGGGGTTTTCCTACCTTCCAGTCCATGGGTACACTGGGGCTGAGGGAGCAGAGACTGGTCCATCAGGCTGATGGTGCTGTGGGGTTCTGGTTGACCGCACAAGGGCTTTGAAATGTGAGTGCAGAAGCAGAACAGGAATATCTGCAGAGTCCCAGCATAGATCTCAGAGCTGGATTGAAAGGTAGTCTGTGCAGATGTGAATGTGCGGGGTGCCCGTGGTTCTCCTGGCAGTGGGTGGCTGGCAGAGCATTCTGCTCCCAGCCGTGCTGCTGCACCCATGGAGCGATGAAGGCCCTGTGGAGAACAGTCTGTGCTTTGTAGAAAGGCCACATGAGCTGGACGGCTTGCCAAGCCACCAGCTTGTGTCTGGACCAGAGCAGCCTCCAGCCAAACACTCCTCTGCAATGCCCAGTGGAGGTGCCCTCTGCTCATGCCTGGACACCTGCCCAGCTGCAAGGTAAAAGATGTCTCAGCATTGGCTGGGAGAAGTGAGAGGATAAACCAAGGCCAAGACTGAGGGTGGCTGAGAAGCAACAGTTCAGCATGGATCCCCTGCCCCTGTACAGCAGTGCATGGAGATGATGCTGGTCTCGTTCAGAGCCCCAAGCCCTTGGCAGCCTCAGGCACACGAAAATAGAGAGATAAACAAGTGACAAACAGCCAAAAGGCTCCAGCAGACTTCCTCATTGCAAAGAGCAGGTGTTTTCCGGATGACCCGCGCTACCTAGGTGCTGCTCCCAGCAGCTCCCAGACCAGGCCAGCTGCCCCTGGAAGAGCAGAGCACTCTGTGATGCTGCAGGAAGGGACTGAACTGCTGTCAGGCAAACCCTGTGCCACATGGCCACCAGACATGACTAGCTGTGAACTACAGCCTCAACCCGTACAGCATCATGCTAATGCTTGAGTGTGTCCTTGCCAGGCAGGAGGATGAATGAGGCAGAAAATCACGTGAGACAGGCTGAAGATTCCTCCTGCCAAGACTGAAATATTAAAGGGAAACTTCTCTCTGAAGAGGCACCAAAAAATCCCTCTGCAAGGCTCTGGGCTTGTCTGGATCCAAGGTGAGCAGCTGGCAGGGCTGGAGGTGTCTCCTCTGCAAACTGGGTGGGAAGATGACACTAAAATGAAGCCACTTGCTGCCTCTGATAGCATCAGTGGCAACAGGGTTTTGGAGAACTGTTTGCTCTCATCCAAGCCCAGTGTCCCAGGACAACCCCAGTCCTGTGGTTTTAAACCAAACTATTCACAGGTAAGAGCTGCAGACATGAGCCTGGACCTGGCAAGGCATGTCCCCAGAGCCTGCTCACCACACCACACCACTGAGCCCTCTCTGGGACCAGAGGAGCTCCAGGACCATCTTGCTATACCCCACTCCCCTTGCCAGATGGCAGCTGTTCTCATGGACCGGGTTCTCTTCAACTGTGGCTTGACTTTGCTTCCAAGTCTTTATTATTGTGGATTAAATTAAAATAATAACATAAGGGATTTTTCAATTGACTTCTAGGATTGTGGTCCCACAAGAAAGCTCATGACATCCAGCTGACCACTGGTGCTGAGGCCAAGCTGCCTCTGGAGGACTCTGCATCTTGGAGCAGATGTGGACTTTGATGGTGACAGAAGAACATGAGGCAATGGGCTCAGCATTGCCCATCTCTTCTCACCCTCGCGACACCACCTATGGCACCATCACATGGCCAGGTCTCATCCACATCTCAAGCTTTACAACAAGAACAAATCCCAAGCCTCTAGGCCATTCACTGCCTGTTCTGCTCAGCCATAGCTGTTGGCACCTCAGCCTGCCCTGCCTCCATTTTCCCAGTCATACATCACCCACTCTCCCATCCTGCCTGCATCACCACGTTTCTCCTGTGACCAGTGTCATCCACCCCTCGGAATGGTCCTCAGAACTAGGGCAGGACTGGGGCAAGAGGACCTGCCCTCTCCACCCATGCTGAGGAACCTCTTGGCAAAATGAACAAAACAAAACCAAGAAAACTGGGTCCCACAAGACTTCTAACTAGAAAGGCTTTTGGCCAAGTCGAAGAAGAAACTAATACTGAGCCAGTCCTGCACAGAGCAGCCGGTTTCACTCCACAGTCCAAAGCTGTGTCTCCAGACACACCAGTGACACCCTCCCCCTTCATGGGTCTGTGTCTAAAACCCTCACAGAGGCCCACGGTGAGGCCAGCATGAGAGCGAGCACCCACAACCCTCAGTAGTCCTTGTCACCATAGTCATTGTAAAGGACACTCAGTGTCTGCTCCTCGCATGTCTTCTTGAGGTCCCGGCTGAGCTCCGACCAGTCGAGTCCATAAGGCTTGATCTCGCTGTAGCGGCAGGCGAGGTACTTGAGGGACGAGCGCTGGAGGCTGATCTTGGGCTCCTGCAGGAGGCCATTGCACCAGCTGCTGAGGTCCCCCAGCTGCGAGAGGATGAGGCCGGCCTTCCTGCAGTGAGGAAGGGCGAGGAGAGGTGCCAGTGGGTCAGACAGTGAAGGGGTAGTGGAGGTGATGGACACACCATGGGGGGATAGCAGGAAGGGCAGGAGGAGTGCACAAGGAGAGAAAAGCAAAGACAGTTAAGGACACTGCAGGAGCTCCTGAATGGAGAAGAGATAACACAGGGGTCAGAGAGCAGCAGAGTGTAGGGACAGAGGGACAGTGGGGACATGCCAGCCCCATGGCAGCACTGCAGACCTCAATGCACGAGAATGGCCCCTGCCCAGGTCAGAGATGCCTGTACCACCACAGTGATGCTGGATCCACTGCAACGGTCTTGGATCAAACCTTACACTTCCCTGTCCTTCTTCCACCTACATCTTACCTGTGACAAGGCCAGGACTGCAGAGGGTTTGGTGAGGGAACAGGCACAGGTGCAGCTGTGAAACACCCCTTGGGATGGATGTGATCAGTGACTCAATCAGTGGCACCACCAGTCACTGCTGCTCGTAGTGGACCTCAAACGTAACAGCGAGGGAAAGTGGGAGCCACCAGCAGGGAGAAATGCTGCAAGGTGTCAGGGATGGCCTGTGTGGGCAGCCCAGGGCAGAGTCACCACGTGTCCTCTCCACAAAGCGGATGTGTTGTGTGTTTGGGAACTGTGCTGGTTACTTGCGGCTTGGTGTAGGACACAGAATCATTTGGGTTGGAAGAGACCTTTAAAATCATCTAGTCCAATCATTGACCCCACACTGCCCCAGGTAACCACTAATTCCTATCCAGATCTACACAGCACCTCCAATGGCACAGCATAAGGGGTGGGGAAAGGGCAGGCACACCAAGAACATCACTCCCTGGCCATCACATTGTTCAGCCTGGAGAAGAGAAGGCTCCAAGGGGACCTGATAGCAACCTTCCAGGATCTGAAGGAGGCTACAAGAAGGCTGGAGAGGGACTGTTTATGAAGGTGTGGAGTGGTAGGACAAGGGGCAATGGTTTCAAGTAAGAGAAGGGCAGATTGAAATTGGATGGATGTTGGGAAGAAGTTTTTTAGCAGGACTGTGGTTGAACACTGGAGCAAGTTGCCCGAGGAGGAAGTTGAGGCCCCATCCCTGGAGACATTTATGGTGAGGCTGGACAAGGCTCTGGGCAACCTGATTTGTTTGAGGCTGTCCCTGATCACTACAGGAGGGTTGGACTAGATGGCCTTTGGAGGTCCCTTCCAACTCGAGCCATTCTATAATTCTATGATTGGGAGACACCACACCAGGACACCACTGAGCAGAAAGGACATTTAGGATAACAGACCCTCAAAATCTCACTTGTGGTCTGGTAGCAATAAAGTGCTAAATTAACAAACCCTCATGACATGTGAGATAATTGGAACTGCCCATAGGATCCTGGTCAAATATGACCTACATTTTGTCCTCCTCATGGCTTTCCCTCTTAAATTGGTGCTTCTAATGCTTTCATTAAAACAACCAATTAGTTTAGGTAAAACACATCCAGTTCACTTTACACTTGTCCAGCACTTTGGGTGATCTGCAGGGAATCTGGCAAGTGTGGAGGCCATGCATTCGTCTGAAGGATCTTGAAGGTGAGTGCTGTGTGTGACTGGAAACCCAGACAAGAGCTGAAGTGTCTCAGGAGCTGGGTCAAGGTTCCTGGCCAGCTTCAAGGTCAGTCAGTGGGTTAGCAGAGACAGGGAAGAGGAGATACATTCCCTGGGTAGCTTTCAGAAAAGGAAAGCCTCAAGATGTCCATCACAGAAGCAGCTGCAGCTCCAAGGGGCCAGTCTGGAGCCACCTAGAGGTTGTCCAGCTCTGCAGCTGTGTGACAACTGCAGCCTCAGGATTCCCAAGTGAAGGTGCTCAGTGTGGTGCCGGCTCTGGACACAGCCACCCAGGTTGGCCAGGTGTTCCAGCTGGGAGAAGGCACCTGACCTCTCACTTGTCTTGGTCCCCACATCTACACACCCAGGCAAGGGACAACGATCACCTCTTTCTTTGCAGCGCCACAGGTACCCTAACAGGAATGTTGGATAGGAACCCACAGATTTTGGCTTGAAGCCTATCAACATCACCAGACTTCCCCAGGCTTTGCATCAAATCCCACTCACACTTAGTTCTTTTTCCTTCCATTTCTTCTCCTCATGCAAGGTCCAGGGCTCCCTGAAGCCCTTCTTGGGCTGGGAGGGTGCAACCAGACAGGTCATCTGGTTACATGGCCTCAGGTTGCGTCAGGGGAGGTTTAGATTGGATCTTCAGAAGTTCTCTCCTGAGAGAGTGGTTGGGCACTGGAACAGGCTTCCCAGGGGGGTGGTGGAGGCCCCATCCCTGAAGGTGTTTAAAAACCAAGTAGCTAGATACTTGAAGCCATGGTCTAGGAGTCAGGGAGATGTTGTGATGAGGGCTGGACTTGATGACCCTTGGAAGTCATTTCCATATGTGATGATTCTATGATCTGCACACCCCTTTCTTTCCTTTGCTCCCACAGTATCACTGGGACAGGAGGTGAGCATGGCCCAAGCAAGAGGTGCCAGAAGGTGCGCTGGCTATGTGGAGAGGGAGAGATGTGGTAGTCTGTGTGGGTTCACATCCAAAACTTCAAAGGAGCATCAGCAACAGTCAAAAACGCACACTGTGTCTGCTGGCTAAACAAAGTCATCTGCAATCGATCTGTCCTGTCACCACCAGTCTGGCTGCTTCACCCGCATAGACCATCAAACAGGAGATCTGCTTTCCAAGATGTGTCATCACTAGAAGCCCCAGCAGCTGCTCAAGCGTTTCTTTCCAAGCAGTGCACACTGCAAACACTCCATCAGCATCTGCGTCATCCTGCCCTAAGAGCTAAGGGTGGAACTAAGCCTCCGGCTCATAGATCCAGGCAGCAAACAGTAACACCTGGGTAACCCGGTGACGTGCCTGGCTGCTCTATACTGACGCACCGCTGTCTTGTGGCGCTCAAGGAGGCAACTTCCAGCCCATGCTGTGTGTGGACCTTGGTCTCCTCACTGAGGTTGTGAGCAGCCATGGCAAGGGCGGAGCTCTGTGACAAGTCGACTCTGTCATGTTAGGAATTTTATGGGTGCACATGCAAACTGTCACAGATGTCAGACGGTCTGTGCACACTGGGGTTGGATTTCACATCTGGGAATGGAGACAGCTGGGTTCAGGACAAAGACAAGACGTAAATCCAACTTTGATGATCTCACTCGACAGCAGGGGACTGAAGTAACCTGGTCAGAGGAGCTGGTGGGATCCTCAGCCTCAACAAGACTCCACACACTGGGATGCGGCTACTGAGCTTTGAGGGTCACATTTCTCAGAACATAAGCAGGAAAAGCAGAGAGACCATTGTTTTGCCCCAGGGAGTGAATGACGTCTTGGAAGTTTCCCATCAAAGCCATATAGAAGACATGCCTAGGACATACTAAATGCAAGACAGCCACCAAATGTTTGCTGAGTCCTTCTGACCTCCTAGAAAGGTTTGGAGGACAGAGAAGAGATGTGGAATCGTCAAACCTCTATTAGAAATCCATAAGCTATCATGTGGAGAAGCTGGTCTGGAGGACAGTTAGCAGTGAGACCAGCAACAGAAGATGTGGGATGGTGGAAAGGTGAAGGCCATGCACCCCATAGGTTGGAGCTGTTGATGCCATGTGTTTGAAGTTATCCCAATTCCCAGATGCTCAAGGCTCCAGTTCCCTGGATGCCAGACGCTATGAAATACCACTGCAGCCCACACAATCTCCCAGTCCGGTTTGCTAAGCTGACTGGAAACATCCATGTTACTGGGAAACCACACAGACAACAGTGCAGACAACAGTGATGGTCAGGGGAACATCTGCCTGCCTCTGTAAGCACCCGATGCCCAGGCAGCCAGAGGGGCTGCAACTACCTGGAGGAATCCAGGGAGAGGACAGTGCTCACTTGGGCATGAAGGGGTTGTTTCAGCCAGGAAGGGCTCAAAACAACCTCCCCCATAACTAGCTATGATAGCTCAGCACTGCCTTGGCACCAAAAGCACTCTTGCCCCTGAGATCACCCCACACAACCACACACAGGGAGGGAACACATGTGCAATCCAGAGCCAAAGCCAACACACTGCCTGCTTTGAACCACAAGTGACAGTGAGCTCAATGCACAGAGATGTACCCAGCTCAAGCCAAAGCCCTAGGAAAGGAGGAAAGCCAAGTCTGACCTCGGCACAGCCCAGTCTGCACGCAGGTCATCCAGCAGCTTCCATAATCAAGCTCTTCTGAGTCACCTTCTCCAGCAGGCTTGAAGGTACAACCACCTCCTTGCACCTTCTTCCCTCCATCAATGCCCAAGGCCCTTCTCCAGCAACAGGCTCTAACCACAGCCCCTCCCTTCCCACCCCAAACAACCTCCACTCCTCAAAGATGCAGTGTTCTCCCAAGACCCTCTGTCTTTTTGATGGAGGGTCAGCTACTGAGGCAAAAAGAGAACACTATCCACTTCCCACCAAGAACATGGAACACAGGATGTGAAAAGGGGAGACAGTATGGAGCTGATGGACAAGGACAATGGGGTGATGATGGTCCACCACCTTTCAGCTTATTCTATGTTTATGGTCTTTCAAGGGAGATAGCTGGACCACAAATGTATGCAGAGCATCCAGCAAACGAGGAACTCTGCTGTGACACCAAGCTCCATCATCAAATCAAGTCCTGTGATTTGCCTGAGAGGTTCCTTCCTGGTGACCAGTATCTACCAGGGGGAAACCTGCTGGTGGATGGGCATGCCCAGCCTACCCTGCTCCCAAGCCTACCTGGGCCCCAGCTCATCTTCACAGCGCCAGGTGAACTCCCCAAAGCTCTCATAGTGCTGGTTATAGTGGTAAAGGACTCGGTGCAGGCTGGGGGAGCCCAGGTCCAGTAGAGTGTTGTAGGCTGTTTGCTGCTCCTTGCCACTGGTGTAGCCGTTGAAGAGGTTGTAGATCTTGTCTGCTATTTCTGGGCAGAAGAACACAAAGCATTCAGTGGGATGCGAAGGCATGAACCAACTCAGCTCTAGAGGGACCAAGATCAGAGCTGAGATTTCTCTCCTCAGCTAGGAGACTTGTGCAGGGACATGGTGAAGGGGGAATGCCCTGCTGTTGGCCTCAAACATCACAGTACAGCAGCTCCCTCCAACTCACCTTGAGCTTTCACATCATCTACCACAGGGCAGGGTGTCTTCACAGTCACATCACTGGACCTGGAGCGTCTTCCTGTGTTATCAACTCCCCACAGCGTGAACCTGGCCAAGAGGGAAAAAGGAGGAGCTCTGGGCTGCCAAGCCCTCATGGACACACGGGAAGCACCAGGTAGGAGCACCATGGCTAGGGTCAGAATGCTGCCATGGGCGTGGCACAGGGGAGCAAACTCACATGTAGGTGGTGTCTGGCTCCAGGCAGCGAATGATGAGGGAGATGGTGGAGGAGACCCTGTCAGGCACTTGGGCCGGCATGGCACAGGGTGACTTGGCACCAGAGATGATGTCATCCACAAAGCTCAGCACCATCTCTAGGGGGAGATGGGAGAACATGTCATGAGTGATGACCCAGGAGACCCAGTGAGGTCTGCCTGGTGCAAGGGGAATCACAGCACTCTCCCGAAGGACTCAGCACCACGATGTGAAGCTGCTGCTTCTGCAGCAGCGGGCGGGAGAGGGGCTGCTGTCTCCCCCATGGGATACTGGATCTGTCACATCATCCCCTTGCAAAGGCAGAGAGTCAATCTCTGCTCCAACACCTCCAACCCACCCTCCCCAGAGAGAATCAGTGAAGTCCCCACCCACCTGTCTCCACCTTGGAGTGGTCCATCCTGTCAGTGACTTTCTCTTGCCGAAGGAGGTAGTCGACGATCTGCACCCCGATGGGGGGCTCTGAGTGCCCCCACTCCAGTACCACCAGTGTGCTGCTGGGCTCATGATCGGTGGATAGCCGCAGGCTAGGGGATAATGCTGGCTGGTCAGGCTCCTGCTAGCTGTTCCCACCACCCACCCATGCTCCCCCTCACCCGAATGTCACTGCCTTGCTGCTCCTCTGTGCCTTCCAAAGGGAGCACAACTGGTGTGGGAGAGATGCACCTCTGCATCCTCTGCCTCATTTCCAGGTCCCCACCTGCTTGGAATCCCATCCCATAAAGCCAGCCCAGCCCCACCACCTCCCGCCACCACACCTTTGGCCATCACCAGACCCATCTTGCCAAGAGAACAGGCTGGAGACCTACATGGGGTGTGGGAGCGGTGCACAGGTGGGCAGCCCGTCAGCCCCAAAGGCACTCGAATCGCAGCGGCACCAGTCCTCAATGACGTCCCCGCTGCCCGAGCACCACAGTGAGCTCATGGTGGCCTCCTGCAAGAGCTGGGAGACACAAGAGGGTGAGCATCAAGCAGGTGAACTCTCACCCCGCCACCACTTGAGTCAATGCTCACACATGCCATTATAGGTTCAGCATGGTCCCTCCATGCTGGAGAGTAGGGCTGGCCAACAGTGACATGATGCTATCAGGACAAGGTGCCTGCAAAGACCACCCTGATGCTGTCCTGCCATCCTGCTGCCCCCACCACCAGTGGTTCCTCACCCGTTGTGTCTGGTTGTTGGTGACCAGCTCATAGATGGGGGCTGCTTTGGTGACCTCCAGCAGGATGGGCTCGGCTGGAACATCGGGACTGGAGGCAACATGGCAGAGCGGGCAGGAGGAGGGACAGCGTCCACGGCTCTGGCATTCCATCCGCACACCAGCTGCCATGCGCTTGGTGCCTGACTCGGAGAGGCTGGCGATGTACTCAGGGAAGGTGAGCACCTTGGGATCCCGCTCACGCTCTTCTGACTCATCTGAGGGGGAGTTGCCTGGGGAAGGCAGAGAAGAAGAAGGCACCAGGGTGGGCTCCGAGCCGTCAATATGGGGATGTGAGGGGCTGGAACCCTGCCTTCATCCAGGGACCCTCGTGTATCCTTAAGAGCTACACACTTGCTCTGTAGGGGTGAAACACTCTCTCATCTTCAGAGGAGAAAATAGGTGGAGAAGTCCACCCTGGCCTCTGCCGTGGCAGGTCCTTTCGTCTCCCCATGCCTCTGTGTCCCCAGCCTTCACTCAGCGCTAGACCAGACCACCCTTGCAGCTGGTGCCCACAAGAGGGAGCTGACTTCATGTAGCTGGAGATCATGAAGGAACTGCCTGGGCACCACATGATGCTCAGAAAGCTCTGAAGATGGCTACAAAGCCACACAGACCCTCTCCAGCCCTTCTACCTCTCCAGAACTCAGTCTCCCACTCCGGGGAAGGGAGATTGGAAGCAGTTCCCATCTGGGAGGTGGCTCAGGCCTGGCTCCTCTGTTTCTTCACACCATCGTGGGGCATGATGGAGGTGGACAAAGATCCAGCAAGGAAACAGGGTCTCTCTTTCTCAAGGACTTATATCACACAGTATCACCAGCAAGCAAAAGCAAATGGTGAGACGGAGGCAGATACATCTGTTGGGACTACAGACCCCCAGACAGAGTGTGATGAGGCTAAAGGCTTGTTCATCCTCTGCCTTGTGCACACAATGTCTGCAGGTTCTGCCCTAAAGCTCTCAGGAATCCTGGAACCCACCAGCTTGGAGAAACAGATCTGCAGCAGGAAATCATAGCCATGAGCTACTCATTGCTCTGCTTGGCACAAAGGTGCCTTAAAGGCGTCACCATGTTCCCCCGGGAATGGAGCAGTGAGCCAGACCTTGGGCTTGGTGAGCTTTTCTCCAGTGCTTAGCAGGAAGCAGTTAGTCACAAGGGGAAAAGTCCTGTTGCAGCAGAGCAGGGTCTGCCATCACTGCTGTGCCCTACCAAAGGACATTCCTGGCACTGCACCGAAGGCAGAGGGGCCCTGAGGGACCACTGACAATGGTCAAGGCTTGTGGGGCTGGAGGATGCTCAGGGAAGTCCTCATCCCTAGGGCAGGAGCCATGGGAGAGGACATGCATGGCTCAATAGGAGGTTCTTCCTATTGCAAGGGTTTGGTGAGAAGTAGACCAGCACCAGCCCACGCCTGAAACTCCTGCAAAGAAATCGAGGCTGCGAAACAAAACTTGGGAGAGAAGAGCATTGCTCTGCTCCCCCAGCAAGCTGGAACTGGATAGCTTTGGGCTAGCCATGAATTGAGCACCTTAGTGGGTGCCCAGGACAGTGGAGGAGCCCGGGATGGGTTTGTCTCCTGTAGACTTACAGTCACTACCCAGCTCCTGACATTTGCAGACAAAGAGCCCAGGAAGGAAGAGGGCAGGTGCCACAGAGAAACCAATGTGTAACATCGAGGGTGGAAAGAGACTGTCGGGTCTGAAAAGCCTCTGAGCAGGAAAATCAAAGAGGAGTGAGGTGCAGGAGAAAGGAAAGCACATGCAATCCAAAGATGCCCTACCTAGAAAAAGTCCACAGCAACTAGCAGCAGTTCTGTACCCAGGTACGTGGGCCTGAGGAGAAGTCCAGGCTCCAGGAGGTCTAAGCCTGCAAGATCCAGGCTCAGGCTCTGAAAGAATTTTTCCCCACACAAGAGCCCTGGAGAGAAAACAAGGTCTCCATGGCCAGGGCACTTCCATCACCATGGGCTGGTGCCAATACTGACAGTTAGGAAGCTTCATGGTTGAACTGATGTAGAGGAAACGGTGACCATGAGCTCTATGCTCACTCGGCCCACCCCAGGGGTACCCACACCAAGGTCACCAAAAAAGCAGCTGCCACGTCCTGTGGTTGGACCTCTTGCTTTGTGGCGCAACTCAAGCACTGTGAGCGAAACACCTGCAAAGACCAGCATGAAGGGAAGCTGACCTGTCCTGCTGACAGCTGGCAGCAGGGTTCTGGAACGCTCCTATCCAACCCAGCCATCACGAACCCCCTTCCACCAGAGATCTGTCACACCTCGCTGCAGCCAGGGCTCTAGGAGCAGTGCAGCACTGCCAAGGACCTTCTGCACCATGGTGAGGCCCCAGTTCATAGCTGGGCTTCCGACATGGAAAGCTCAGTGTTGGCAGCCGGAGAGAAGAAAACCCATTAGGAGGAGAAAAGTCTGGCTGCAGGATGCAAGTGGAAGAGAGCAGATATGAAGGAGACAAAAGGAAGGAAGGAACAGGATTAAAGACAAATAACAGTTAAGTCCAGAATCAGGCAGGATGGCTTGGTGGGATTAGTGAGTTTGTCTTTCATCTCTCAGGGGATGGAGGATGCCTGGCCAGGACTATCATCGGCTGCAGTCCCCAGAAGTCCTCGGGCCGGCTTCAAAGGGTGTAACAGCAGGGTGTCAACAAGAAGATTAAACAGGACACAGTCCTGGCACAGCTTGGGCACCTTCCCTGCTGTACCAAACATAAATCCACATTCCCACTCTCGTGGGGTGATGGTGGGGACCTTTCCTGGGGATGAGCAGGGTTCCTACCTTTGCTGATGTCCTCATACTCCAGCCAGAGCTGCCGCTGGACCTGCCTGTTGGGGTACCAGATGGAGCAGGACTCCTCAAACCCATAAACAGCCTCCTGGATATAGTGGTTGCCAAACTGGTCCAGTAGTGCCACGAAATCTCCACGGGAGGTGGCCCCATCCAGAGAGTGGAGTGCATTGCTGAAGGCTGAGGAGAAGATGGGAGGAGATGCTCAGATCTCTGAGGACCCTGAGCCCTTGCCATCTCCCCACACATTTGTGATGTGAACCTCTGAGCTTAACACCTGCCAGAAGGAGGCTGTGTATCCACATGCCACCCCTTTTCCCTCTTCCCTTGGTCCCACACACTTACCCTGAGAGATGGTCAGCTGGTTGAGCCGGACGTGGTACATGACAGACTGGACCTTCCAGTGCTGCAGGAGGGGGTACCCCGACACCTCGCTGAAGTTCACCATCCCTGTTGGAGGGAGTACACGAGGGCTCAGCACCACTGCCCAGCAATGCCTTGTGCCCAGCCTGGAGCAGCACAGCCAGCAGGGTGGGAGGGAGCTGGAGAAATGGATCCTGATCCCCCAGAGAGGCAGAGGGTCTGCTGTTCCCCGGCAATTAAAACTCTGGCTTTGAAGGGAAACAGGCAAGCTCACTCCACCCTGGTGCTCCAGGGTCTGTGTGAGAAGATAAGGAGCCCTGTCCCACATCCCCACCAACACAATACCCGCTCTCCACACATCCTTAGGTGTGCTAATTAGTGCTAATGAGCATTGAGCTCATTAATGAGCTGTTCGAAGCCCTGGGAGAGGTCACTGTCACACTGCATGAACCATGGCAGCACCAGCCAAGAGGGGACTGAGCCCAGGGACATACACTTGCCAGTTGGGGCACTGGAGCAATGCTGGGGCTGAGCAGGACCTGGGCTTTCTCCTGGCCATTAAACTGTGTTACAGAACCCAGAAATTACACAATCCAGGCCTGGTGGGGTTGGAAGGGACCTCTGGGGCTCATCCAGTTCAATCCCACTGCCAGAACAGGGTCACCCTGAGCAGGTTGCCCTGGATGCTGTCCCAGGTGGGTTTAGGAACTCTCCAGAGCAAGAGACTTCATAATCTCTCTGGGTAGGACTCTGCCGCCCTCAAAGTCAAGAAGTTTCTCCTGACGTTCAGGTTTTTGTATTTCAGTTGGTGCCCACTGACCCTTGTCCTGTTGCTGAACACCACTGAGAAGAACCTGGCCCCATCCTCCTGTCCCCTCCCTTTAGCTATTGATCAGTATCAATCAGATCCCTCTCAGCTGCATTTCTCCAGGTGAACAGCCCCAGAAACTCATGGAGACCAGGGCTGGTGTGTTTTGTCCTGCCCAAGGCAAGCAGCAACAAAGCCCCCATGAGCAGAGGGACAAAGCCTGAACAAAGCCTTGGAAGGTCATCTGAAGGGAGCTCCTGGCTCTGATTTTGGTGGCCTTGACATCCCCAGGTGTGCTGCAGTGGGATGCCAGGGCAAAGCCACCTCCTCTCTTGCTGCTCTGGAATGAGAAGCAAAGGATCAAGACAAGATCCTTTGCCTTGTGGTGCCTCCCCAACAGCTTCAAAGCCCTACTCTGCCCTGCAAAGTGTTTATGCAAAACCAGTCCTTCCTCACACAGCAGCTCTGCCTCTCGTGGATTCACTGCCGGATCCAGAGCAGCTTACTGACAAGCCCAGAAGATTTCACTTCTTCTCCTTTTTTTCTTCCTTTTTCTTTGTCCTCCTCTTAAATCAGCCACAAAGAGCCAGCAGAGCAGAGGAAAATGAATGGGATAATTTACTGGCCTCTGCCTCCCCGGTGTAATCGCCAGCAGAGCCCCAGCGACCCCGCCATGATGCTGAGGTTGGGGTAATGGTACCTTCCTTATCCCACTGTGACTGTGCACCTGTGCACACCCCATATAACCAATCACCCCACTGGGAAATCCACACCCATCAGGTCCCGGATGCAGCCCAGTGCCCTACTAGGAGCTCTGCAACATTACGCAAATCCACAAGGTGCTGTAAGACCACCCCAAATACACCTTCCTAAACATTCTACTACCCACATCCCTCATCTAGTAGCTGCTCAGTGTCCTCAGTCGTTCCAGCCAACAGCAACAAGCACCAAGGAAACAAAAGCTGTTCAGGGGCACTGCAACTAGGTGGAAGAAGGCTAAATCCTTGAAGGGTAACTCAAAATTCAGGATAGCCCCATCATCCAGACTAACTCCCTCATCATCCACGATAGCCCTGTCACCCAGGATAAGTCCCTCATCATCCATGAGGGATCCAAATATTCAGGATGCCAAAGCCAGACTAGACACATCCCAACAGCAGCTATCTCTGCCAGGAGGGGCACGTGCCAGAGTTGGGTGCAGCAACATTGCCCCACTGGAAGAGCCCCAGGTCCAGATGGACTCACTCACCAGTGAGGAACTCAGGGTCAGGTGTGGGGTCAGAGAGCTCCTCTTGACACTGGTTCTCCAGAGGCACTGTGGCCACCACTAGTCCATCTGGCAGCTGCTGCTCCAGGCCCCGGGCAAAATTGTTCTGCCTGGAATTTAGTTGCAGAGAGGATAACAGGCTGGAGGACAGGACAGCTGCCTGGGATCATCTGCACCAGCCCCTCTACCTCCCGCAAAGCTTAGCCAGGATGGACCAGGCACTCTGCTAAGGTCCAGCCTCAGGCTGCTTCCCTCACCTCCTCAAAGAGGATGCCAAAGTCTGACCCTGCCAAGGTCACCTACTACACATCTCCAACTCACCTGAACGTCCCCTTGAGCACCTGCCCTGCAGCTACCTCTTTGGAGTGGTTGTTGTAGCCATAGAAAAGCTCCCCAAAGAGCGTCTGGTTCATGGGCAGCTCACGGGGCTCACCGCAGTCCCCCACCTCAGGGCATGACTCTGAGATGAGCTGGCATGACCGCCCATCCGTGCCCAGCTTGTAGTCCTCAATACACCTGTGAAACCAACATGGGGTCCACCATCAACTGCAGCCCCAGCCTGTGGGGACTGGGGCTGCCAGGCTACCCCAGCAGAGACACACAGAGGAGCTCCGCCTCGTGTGAGCTCAGGGTGGCCATGGTGAGGTGCAGTAGCACCTCAGGCTGTTCTATGGCCAGGACAGGGATGGGGCACCCACCCACAGAACATGAGGATGTTGTAGAGCAGGGGCTCCTCAGGCAGGGGCACCATCTGCTGCAGGCACAGCTGCTCACAGCCTCCATTGAAGCCATCTGAGCAGTCCACACCGACGTGACGGTCATAGCAGCCTGTGCCGTCCTTCATGGGGCTCAGTCCTGTTGGGCACTGGGAGCGGGGGAAGCAAGAGATGAAGCCCTCAGGGAAGAAATGTGGCCCCAGGGAGTGAGATGGACGGGAGGGCTCTGATGTCCACTGGAAGCTGCGGCCTGAGTGCTGCTCCCTCAGGTGTGAGTGCAGCAGGGGCAGGGACATCAGGAGACACCAGCCCAAAACCACCTCTTCTCACCGGAAAACCAGCCTCAAGTACTCATCCTGAGGTGATGGGAAGGCAGGATGGGCTCAGTCCTCCTGCTTCTGCCCTCCCCATCTTGTCTCCCACAGAAGAAGCAAGCAGGTCCTGGGAGGGACACGCACCACACAGCCCGTCGAGTCCAGCTTGCGGTCTGAGATGCAGCGGAAGTTCTTGCTGCAGCCCCCATTGTCCCGGGAGCAATCACGGACAGGGCCAAAGGAATCAAGGAGGACCTCTAGGCTGTCGAAGGAGGAGGAGGTCATCAGCTCTTCCCTGTGAGGGGGAGGAGGAGGAACGTCACTGCTCTGAAAAAGACACTGAAAAAGCGTGTGCTGGGTTTTCTGGAGCTCAGATTTCCCTTGGGCTGCCAGAGAGCTGAAGGGTAGCCAGATGTTTGGAGGGGTGCAAGAGCTGTTGAGGTGCCAAGAGCTACCTCTAAAGGTTCAGCTCTGCAGGCACTCAAGAAGGGCAGGTGAATGAATGTATTAGCTATGAATGAACATTGAGTTGGGACAGGGGTCCCAGCTCTCATCAACCCACTCATGCCTTGGGTTGGGTTGGTGCTCTGAGGTCACTCCACTTTGTTTTCTTACTGAAACACCTCCTAAACACCCTCATCCCACCACAGCACCTACCTGACCTCCACCGCATCCTCCATCACTGTCATGTCAGTCTTGCACTTGGCCGAAGGGTTGATGGCCAGCTCGGCTGGCGGGATGACAAAGCTCTTGCTGAGTGGCAGCCACATGCCCTCCCCCAGGGTGTAGGTGAACCTGCCAGGGAGAGCAGCAAAAGCCGGTGTGGAGGAAAGCGCCAAGGGCTGCCACTACCCAAAATCAAGACCTGCCAGGTCCCCACCGCCCTGGAGGAGCCAGCCCAGGTAGAGGCATATGCGCATAGTGGGGTAGGACACTTCTCTTTTGAGTAGAAATCCTCCTTCAGACCCTGGGCCTCGCAATCATCACAAAAGAAGAGGAGGAACTGGATGCTGGACATCCAGCATCCCATACAGCAGCTCTGGCAGGACCCTTCTGGCCATGCTCACAGGTCCCCAGGAGGTGGCACAGGACAGCCATTCTCAGCCCTGCCAGCTGGGACACCAGCCTGCCTGGATGCCCCAGGGATGCCTTTGAACCCCAAAGGCTGTTGTCACCACTTACCGAAAAATCTTGTCGGATGGCTGCTCACCCAGCACCAAGTCAAAGCCACGCTGGAAGATGGTGTATGGCCACGGCCTGGAGAAAAGACTCAGGAGCATTACACTGGCATCACGCTGCCAGCACAGCCCACAGCGCTTCCCCTGCTTAGCCCTCACCCACATGCAGGGGAGTCCTGGGATAAGGTGGCTCAAACCAAGTCAGGCCAAAGTGATAAGAAAGCTCCACACCCAATATCTTCATTTTGGGGTTCTGACACCCTACCCACAATCTGACAACAGGTGGATAGTGTACCCCACGCTTTGTTTTGGGGTACAGCACACTCCATTCCCCACGACAGCCATAAGCCTCGTGGTTCTGCATGCTCAGGTATTGCCTGCATTAGGGATTTGTGCCACAGCCATAGAAATGCAAAGAAACTCCCAAAATGTAGCTGAACCCTCTCCCTGAGACTTTTCTTGGGATCACGTTGGGACTGGGGCGACAGACTCACCACCCCTTGGGTTTCACTGGAGTTGAAGGCCCCATCTTCTCCACCCCTGCCACCCTACACAGCATGAGATGATGCCCAGCCACAATCCTGGGCAGCCCCCGGGTCACACACAGTCCCGCTGGCAGAGCAAAGGGATGCACAGAGACCTGACCATGGTGGGGTTTGGATCAGGCCACACAAATCCAGCTCCCAAACCCTAAATCTCCAAACCCCCTTTGCAGGAGCTCAGAGATGGGGAAAGAGCTTTTCCATGCTGCTGCATCGCCGCTGCAGTTAAAATTCAGGGTGAGAGTAGCAGGAGTTGCCAAGAATCCTGGGGATTTTCTCTAGAGGCAATTACAGCTTCTCCTGCACAAGCCCGTTAACTCCTAATCCACAGTTATTCCAGCAAAGACAAAAATAAAATAATCCAGTCCAATCCCGATGGCAGGATTACTGCACCCTGCCTCATTTCCTCATTGGGATACAATGCCACACTGGGGATTTGCATCCCACCCGCTGATTGCATCACCCCAAACAAGGTCAGCCCCAGCCCAAAGAGCCATGAAGATGCCTTTGATGCCTTGTCCTGCCCCTCTCAGCGCTCCCACCGATGGATTCTGTTCTTGCTCCTCAGAGCAGTGGACAAAAGCAGAGGCAAGTACTGCTGTTCCTCATCAGCCACGGTGAAGAGCAGATCTCAGCCACCGGACCTCTGCCAGGTGGTATGTTTGGCAGCCCATGGATGCCATCACATCTGGGACCTGCAGCTGATGGGCTTGAACCTGCCTGGGAGGTGGAAATCAGCTTTGAGGATGACGGCTTTGAGAGGTTGCCATGCTCCAGGAAAGGACCATGTTGCATGTCTCCACACTTTGACCCTATTCAGGGTCAAAAAAAGCCTGTTGAAAAGCACGTCCAGCCTGTAGCTACTGTGCGTCTGCGTGGCGGGGTGTAGCCAATGTGCCAGGCACCAGGAACTCTGTGAAGACACCTTCTGCAGGGAAACCCCAATATATTCTCCAGACAAGACCTCCAGCTCAATAGGAGGCACTTATCCATCCTTATCTCCAAGGAATCTCTCCAGGACCTCAGTGCTGGCATTTCCACCCACGTGCACCGCTGCTGACTTGTGCCTTCTGCGGCAGAAGATGGGGTGAGATCTCCTCCCTGAGGCACAATGCACCTCCTCCATCGCTGCCCCCTGTGCCTCTGCTGCTGCTTCTACCCCCTCCTTCCTCTCCCCCTGCTTTCTGTGATCATGGGAGGTGCCTCACTGCTCTGGTTTCTGCTGCTCTCAGCAGGTATTTTGGTTGTGTGGTCTTCAGAGCTCACAAAGGGAAGCGGGATTGATCAGAAGCAGCTCTGATCAAATTGGATCAAAAGGGCCAGAAATGACAGTTCTCAGCTCTCTAGAACCCCAAACATCCAGGCAGGCACCAGAAACAACACCATGGGGGATCACCAGGACAGCTGAGAACCAGCAAACTCCCCACGCTCCATCAGCAAGTTCCCACAGCCAAAGCACTGCCAAGGGCCTCCTCTGTCTTTCTGCAGCTGGTTGTCAGTTATACTTCGCTACAGAGCTGGGCTGCCAAATCTGCTAAGCCCTCCAGACTCAGAGCTGCTGGTGCTGCTCTGACTCACCTCAGCAGGACCCCAGCCATGCTCAAACTGCAGTCCAGGCATCCACAACCTGCATCTTCTGGTCCTCATGCCCTGCAAAACCTTTCTACATGAGGTGGGTGGGATGAGAAATCAAAGCCTGGAGCCTGCAGGATGCAACCATCATGAGCTAACCCAGACAGCAGATTTCAGAGGAGCTGGCAAGGAGGTTGGAGGGGCTGG
Organism: Phoeniculus purpureus; assembly: GCA_028565055.1. NCBI lineage: Eukaryota > Metazoa > Chordata > Aves > Bucerotiformes > Phoeniculidae > Phoeniculus > Phoeniculus purpureus. Next base: position 6,827,202 of record JAOXOE010000698.1, read on the forward strand.
AGCTCCAAGATCACTCCCCACACTGATCAAAGTGGGGACTCATGAAGAGTCAACACCAAGGAGTGGATGTGACATAAGCTGCTCCCACCAGTGATGCTCATCCTGGCTCCTCCTCGACTTCCCTTTCCTCTGCGATGGCTTTGTTTGGGCTTCAGCTGGCGATGCCTTTGCCTGTGCCCCCACCCCCTGCCAGACCTTCCAAGCAGCTCTTTATTAAAAATGCTAATGCCGGCACTCTCTCCCAAGGCTGCCCGTAAATCTGCGAGGAGAATAGGGTGGGAGGAAGAGGCAGATGGGTAGTTTGGTGAAAGGATCTGAAAGAAAGAGGAGCTTTTCATCTGGCTGTCCTTCAGCTCGCAAAGCCCAGGCACACAGTGGAGGACGGAGAGAGGCAGAGCAGGGTGAAAAGATTGAAAAAGAGGTGGTGAAAAAAAATAGGATAAAAAAACTCAACCTCTAAGCAGGAAAGGTGCTGTCCTTGTTACTTTAGCTGGTCTGTGGGTTGGGGAGAGGATGGGGCCTGGGGATGGATGCATGGCCAGGGAGAGGATAGCAGTGCAGAAGAGAAGAGGCGCTGCAGAGAGGGTGTGAGCAGAGCAAGGACTGCTGCACTGGTTCAGGTCCTGTGCTGAAGAGAACAGCTGCAAGGTTATGAGGTGGAGAGGAGGGTACTCTGCCCTGCATGAGAGGGAGTTTGGGATGGCTACCCACCCACCAACTGCGTTTGGCCAGACATGTTCCCCAAACTGCCATCAAGTAGCCTACACCATCCTGTGTCAGGATGAAACCCTTTACGAGTTGAAAGGGCTCATTGATAGAGACCCCTTAAACCCAGAGAGCCTCCAGTCTCATCGGGGTGTTTGGAAAGGGCACTGAGACAAAGCCAGCACGTGGGGATGGGGAAGCCATGGGTCTCCACATGGTGAGTCTAAGGGATGAGATGAAGAAAAGGAGACGTGGGCAGGTAACAGTTCACTAACTAAAGGCAGAACGAGCTGATCTGGCTTTTGGTCGAGTGGTATCACTGCAGGAATTGGGTTTAATAAGCAAAGTCAAGGCAGAGATGGTTGAGTTGCTGGGAACTTTGTCCTACTCAGGAAGTGTTAGAGTAAGAGCAGAGAAGAGCTCATTACCAATGCATATCAAAGCAGTGAGGTAGACTGTGAACACCCAAATAGCACCAGACAGATTTGCTTGAAACAGCTGAAGAGCAGCACAGAGGGAAATAAAAAGCAGCTGATGAAACGTATCTGCTACTCAAGATCAAAACCATCTTATTTTTTGAAAAACTGATGAAGACTTAGGGCCTGGCTGTAAAACATGCACCAGGGAGGTGGATTTCAGCATGGGACCCAACACAAAGCCTCGCCACCGCCACCAGTGAAGTTCAACGATGAGCAGAAGGGGATGTTGCTGACTGAACAGACACCCAGTCAGCCTGTCATCATGTCAAATGAAAACCAACCAGTGGCAAACCTGTCTGAAAAATGCATTGCTGGGTACAAATCCCACCCTAGGAAAACCTAAGGGGTCAAAGCCAGGCCACCCAAGGGATATGGCAGAGCCCCCAGCTTCTGCTTTGCTGACCTCCCCTTCGTAAAGAGTCAACATGGCTTCTCTGGGACTGACTCTCAGTCTGGCTTCTGGAAGGTGAGGAGCACATTAGAAAATCAATGGCCAGGAATGGTTCCAGCACAGTTGATTTTGCCTTGGGATGGGGACAGAGGATCTACACACATCTCCTTCAGGTGGGCCCACAGGGATCTCATTGGGTGAGGAATCTTGTTGGCCCCAAAACACATAAAGCTGCAGACAGGAGAGGCTCAAGGGTGGTTTCAGCTGTTACTGTGTTCTGAAATGGAAATCTGACAAGCTTGAGAGAGAAACACAAAATCACCCTGGTTCAAACAGTTATAGAGAGGAGCTCACAAAGGGGGCCCTGAAAAACCCTCAACACCACAGCACTGGACCCTTCTCAAAAGCCCAGACAAGGGCAGAAGAACTTTGATGGCCCCACCATGGTTTAGGCTCTGCTGCACCTTGGGGTAAAAAAGACCTGCACTGGTTCTCTGTTGCTAACAGGGAAGTGTGTGGGAAATGCTGCGGACATTTGTCACAGCCCCTTTGTACATAAGAAGAGCCCCAACACAACATGCTTTCTGGGCTGGTACTGGGGGCATTGAGATGGAACTGGGTCTCAGAAGTGGTCCTAAATCCTCCAGAGGAGCAGAGTGGGTCCTGAGTCCCTTTGGGGTGGCATAACTGAGGCTTCAGCTGGGTCCAGAGAATGCTGGAATGGATTTGTCCTTCCTGCCCTTGGCTTCTCTCCTGCTTGTTACCGTCTATTTTTTTCCAATTTCCCTGAAAGCAGCTTTTTCTCCAATTTCCCTTTAGATGAGGGAGCAGATAGATCAGAAAGAAGCTAGAGAAGACCAATGTGCATGGAAGGAAAAGCTTGAAGCTGCAGATGAAAGTCCAGTAGCAAAGGAAAAGCAGATAGTCCCTCACCCCACATCTCTACATCTTGTCAACCCCTCCAATGATAGAGACCCCACTACTGCCCTAGGCAGCCTGAGTCAGGCCTGGGGAACCCTTGTGGGGCAGAAATAGTTCCTCAGGGCCAACCTCAACCTCCCCTGGTGGAACCTGAGGCTGTCTGCTCTCACCCCCTAGCACAGGGTCACCTACCTCACAAGCCTCACTCTGTGCCCAGCCTGGCACAACAGCCACTCTTGTCTCCCATGGCTGGTTTCATCACTAAATTGCTTTTAAAATGAAAAAAACAACCCAAACTAACCCAACTCAGAGCCAGGGGCTGGAGCCAGAGCAACAGTGTCCTCCCCAGGCCCTGGTTCAAAGGGATAGAGCCAGGCTGTCACAGTGGGGACTCTGACAAGCCCAGCCTTTGATGATTTTCTCTTCCCACTGAGAAGATTAATGACTTCAGAGATGAAGATAGAGCCACAGCACAGTGAAATGAGAGGAGGAAAAGAGGGTTTGGAGGTGCCAGTGCACACAGGGTCTCATCTCTGGTTTTGGGAGTGTCATGGCTTTCTGCACGTTCCTTCCAGTCATCCCTGGAAGTCCCCAGGCACACACCCAGCAGTACAAAGGACCAGGCAGAACATTCCCCAAGGGTCACTGAGAAATAGGAACATTTGGGATCCCCCAACAAACTGCTGCTAAAACATTGAGTGCAACCATTAACGCAGCTCTGCCAAGTCACCACTAAACCGCATCCTTTGTCCTTCTAGAGGTGTGAAGTTGTAGAGTAAACTTCTCTGTTCCCTCAGGTCACTATCACAACATCCAGTTTGCCCAGTTTCCAGTGGGCCACCCCCATAGCCTGGCCTCAGACCCAGCCTGACACCTCACACACTCAAACCAAAAGCCCCACAAAGTGCAGGAAGCCAAGGAGAGTATCCACAAAGGGAAGAGGAGCAGCCTTGACCTTCTCCATGGGGCGTTTACTCTGAAACCTCTTTGACATCATCTCAGATCATCACAAAGAACAGAAACACTTATCTCCCACAGAGCCCAGCCACGCACCGACCTTACAATTCACCAAACCACCTCGAACTCTTTCTGCCAAGAGAATTTTCCTAGTCCTACTACATCGTAGTTGAAGCCCAGCACCTGGGCAGGTGGTGGCGGGTGAACTCACCCCTGGTTTGTTCCCCACTCATTCCGAATGCAGAGGTGCTTATGCACAGGGTCCTTCATGTAACCTTCATAGCAGAGACACTCACCTACAGAGAGAGGGGGAGACATGGGGGGAAAACGACAGGACCAGGCTCTGCACGTGCTGCCACCCCAGTCCAGCCTCAGCCCCATAGGACACACACAGCTCCATCCCATTGTGTGGAGCCAGGTGAGAAAGTATCTTCCCCCCAAAGTCAGCAGGGGGGAGCACCCAAACCCACACAACTGCCTGACCACCTACCAGTCTCAGGATCGCACTGGTGCTCACAGGGGTCAAGGAGGCGCCGGGCACAGAGGTCCAGGGCCCAGGGTCCACTGGAGTTTTGCTGGGAGAAGAGAATGACCTGCGCCGGGTTCAGCCAGTCACTGGCATCCAGCTGGCTTCCCTCCAGCAGGATGAACCGGCTCCCTACCACCGAGAGCAGAGAGTCAGTGGCAGTGACCTGATACCATCCCCTCTGTCCCATTATATCCCCTCTATCCCATGCTGGTCTTTTCCATCCCATGCCTTTCCCCTCCATCTCACAAAGATCTCTTCAGTCCCATGCCTATCCTCACCACCCAATGTCCATCTCCTCTGTCCTGTACTGGTCTCCTCCATCCTGCCTATCCTCTTTATCATTCTCGTCTCTTCATCACTGCTCACAGAATGGGGAGCTCACCATCAGCAATGAGGTGCTCAGGGACATGGAGAGTGATCTTGACAATGAGGGGACAGTTCATGTGTGAGGAGCACACTAGGCTGATGACGCAGCTCGTCACACTGATGAGGGTCAGCGTGGTCTTGTTCACTGGGCTCCGGGGTGACCCCACTACAACACATGAAAATTCACAGTTAAAGCTGGGACCTAGGAAGATCTTGGGGTGCAGACTGGGGATATCAGGGCGCAAAGTCCCCACCCAGTTCCTGGAAATTCATCGTCAACCCCACCAAGTGACGTCACGTTGGGTTTTCCAGGGCATGAAGCAGCCTTTGCCACAGGACCCTTGCTCAGCCCCATGTCTCTTGAAGCCCTGCAGCACACTGACACCTGGGCAGCAGCAGGACTGTAAAGCAGAGCAGAGACACTGTGGAGAAGAAAAGTAAATGCAGTCTTCCCATTTCTTCCCTCCTCCTTCTCCTTGGCGCTTCTCTTGGGTTAATTTTGCCATGACAACAGCCTTTGAATAAGTGCTGGAGAGCCCCAACTGCTCGGGCACACAGGTCTTTGACTTTTCATCTCTCCGCTGAAGAATCTGATTGAAAAGAGCTGGCTGGGGGCTGAGCGAGACCCCGTGGATATGAAGTCTGAAGCAGCCTCCCAGCACGGGCACTGTTCCCAAGCCTGTTCCCATGCATCCCAGCTTGGATGCATGTGGGGCTAAAGCGAAGCTGTGGCAGTATGTGAGCTCACGGGCCACTGTCACTCATTAAAACACACCAGAGCCCAGTAGAAGCCTCTAGCAAAGAAATTAGAATCTATTTCATCCTCTCCTGAGAAACTCCACCAGAGAGCGGTGACAGCACTGTGGGAGCAAGCACCAGCGCCTGCCCACGGCAGCTCAGTTCCCACCCGTCTTTCCATCTCCCACTGATGGAAAATCTCCGAACCTGGAGAGGTAACAGAAGTCAAGGAAAGAGGAACCATGGCTTGCACCCACCTCCATGCCCATGCCCACACCCACCTCGGCTGCGCCTGCGGCTTCGCGAGGGGTCTGTGTAGAAGGTCAGCTGGGGATCAGTGTCTGCCTCTGTCCCTGAGTCCCCCTCAGGGTTGAGAAATGCTGAGCCAGCTGCAGGGGACAGGGAGCATGGCCACTGTGGAGCTGGCATGAGGTCACCCCAACCCACATCATCTGGTCTGAGCAGGAGACCTGTCTGATGGGGCAGCAGAGACAGCACCTCCCACCCTTCCCACCACCACACCATGGAGTCTGCCATGGCTCCCAGCACCTTGCAGCTTTTGCCTACAGCTGTGCCAGAATTGTAAAATATTCACCAGCACCACTACCCTCTGCAGCTTTGCAACCATCGAGCACTACAGCACCCACATCCTGCAGCACCACTTTCTCTGCTTCCCCCTGCCCACCTCTCACCCCACACTATTTCTCAATCTCAGGAGAGGGTGGAAGCCCAGAGCACAGCGGGGACCCCCTTACCTCGTGCTTTGTTGTTGATGCGCTTGCGCTGGCTGCTGGAGGTGTGGGACAGCAGCGTGGTCTGCTGGTGGTTTGAGTCCACGGGGCTAGTGGCGATGATGTTGTCCTTGTACTTGTTCATTAGGGAAAGCTTGGCGTTATCGCTCCCTGAGTGAGAGGAATGGAAGACAAAACCTTTCAGGGATGAAGATTTCCAGAAAGAAGGGAGGCGAGGAGAGAGATTTCCTTGGATCCACCTTCAGCATCTGTGCGAGGTGACCATGGTACTACACCCACTGTGCTGCACTGCCCCCAGTGTACCCTCGGGAGCTCCTCAAAGCCTGAACGGTGCTGACACTTTCACCAAGCTAGGCAAAAGCTGAGATTTAACATCTAGCCTCTCAGGGCACTTCTGCACACTCAGGACTTTACAGAAAAACACCTAGGAAGGTTTAGGAACTGCACGATGGTCTTCCAGTTGGTAATATGGCCAGTGAGCAAGAGCATTACAAGCCTGGAACAACCTCTACTGCTGATCAGAAGATCAGCATTAACTCTGAACCATTCTGATGGCAAGTAGAGTTTTCCTACTAAAAACTCAGCTGAAGAAGACACTGGACATCTTAGGATATAGAAGGGAATTTGGGGAATCACCATAAAGTAGCTCGGAGGAGACACCACCACGGTCCTCCATCAGGCCATGGGAAGCACAGAGCCCTTCTCCTCAAAGCTCCACTCTATATTGTCCTAAGCACATCCCAGTCAGCAGGGACTTCTCTCAGTTGGCTGCAAGGTCTCCCAGCAATAGAAGAGCCTTCAAAGTGCCACCAACCTCTCAAACACAACAAAACCCAGAGGAACAGGGAAAGCATTCAAGGGAAAACATGTGTATAGAATGATATAGAGAAGAGATATTGGAAGGGCCCTGGCTCAGCCCATGCCCACCCTGTCCCATCCCCACCTGGTGTGAGGTCCATGCTGGCCTTCTCATTGCAGCCCTGCAGCGAGTCCAGGGTGCGGGTCACTTGGCTGGCGAAGTCCTCCCCGCCATTCATGCACTCGCGCTGGAGGTGGTGCCGCAGGTCGGTGATGTCGTACTCGTAGCCGTCCAGGATAGGGGTCTCACGGATGCTGAGGGTCCCGCTGGAGTTATGGCCCTGCACACGGGCATTGCGCAGGCTCTCCCGCCCGTGACCCCCAATCAGCACTGAAGGGATGTAGTGGATCTCATTGGCAGCCTCGGCACTGGCACTTTTCTGGGGCTGTGGCACCCGGCGCCGCTTGCACCAGCGCCGGCGTGTGTAGAGGATCATCACCAGGCAGAGGACAGAGAGCAGCAGGGCAATCATCCCTCCCTGTGGGCACAAACATGAGCAGGGCTCAGACATGGACCTGCACCCCCTTCCCAGGGACTTGCATCCCTGCCCTGGGGACCAGCACTCCGAGGACACGGACACCTCAGGAATGCTCCAGGCCGGCATTAGTAAGCGGAACCCAGTTGTATTGATAAGAGGGTGCTGGCACAGGTTAAGCCAAGCGCTCCCAGCTGCAGGCTGCCTCGAGCTGGACCAACTTTGAAGCAACCAGTGAGGCATGGAAAAGCAGCATTTAGAGTGGAGCGTGTTTTGTTTCACTCTCCCACAACCCACCTCCAAGAGCAGAACTCAGATTTATTCCAGGCAAGAGCTCCTACAGGCAACTTCTCCTGACCCACTTCCAATCAGTTTCAGCGCTGTCACTCTCAATCTTGGGAGATGCTCCCAGGGCATCCTGCAGAAACTGCAGCATGGATTAAAGGAGATCGAGGCTCAACAGCCGGATGGCTGAGGCGTTGTACAGGGAACACCCCAGAGCAGGAAGAATAGACAAGAGAAAGCTCCTATCCAGCAGGGATGGACCCAAAACTGCTCCCCACGTCAGCGCCATCCCCAAGGTGACCCTGCTGCCCACAGACGGCAGTGGTGAGATGAAAAACCGGGCTGGCCCTTTACTACAGAACTTGTCTTTATGCCAAGAAGCATAATCTGCTGCTAATAATAATAGATAGCATAGGGAGCCAACTAAGTTCTCCATGTCTATCTGTGGCTCCAGTCCTCCTCCTCCTCTCTTCTGTGCAATAGGTGATCTTGGTAAAATAAAATAATAGGAATAATCTGCTCCATTAGGATAAAACATTAAGGGAAGTATGCAGGAGAAGCAGCTGGGAAAGGAGCTCTAATGGCCATTATGGTTTAACCCTCTTCCATCCCCAGGATATGGAGTTGTGGTGGTCACTCCCAGCCTCTTTTCAAATGCTTGATAAGGAAAAAAGTGGAAAGAAAAAACAAACTCAAGTGGTTAAGGAGACAAACAGTCCTGCGGAGGAGGGGGCTGGGGTTCATTGTGGTTGAAAACTGGCCCTGGATTAATGCCTGGCCATGCTAATATGGGGATTTTCAGTGGTAAAGTCAAGGGCCAATTCTGTACGACATTCAATTCCTTTTGAGATCTGATCCATCAGCAAGTGTGAGCTACCCTCATCTCCACCAGAGGTGACCTCTCATGTCATGGTTCTCCATCATCCTGAGGAAGATGGGGTGAGAAGCAGGTGGGAGGATCACCAGTGCTCCTGGCTCCCCTGCATTGCTCTTGACACCCATCGAAACACCAGGGAGCTTTGCAAAGACACCCAGCTGGAACTCAGTCTGTCTGTTTAGGACTGTGCCTATGGGTTCTCAGAAAAGCTGTCATTGAAGTGAAGCTGGATTTCTTCTGCCTCCATCATCTAAGACCTCAGTGTCCCTGTGGAAAAGCAGCCTGTGACTATTTGAGATTTCAAGAGGCTCTGAAGAGAGGATGGAACCCAGCACTGGTGTCCTCTTCATCCATTGCTTGTTGGAGGGGGTCAGGGCACCACCTGAAAGCCATGGTTTCTCTCCACAGGAGCACAAAGATCCTGCCTTCAGACTTCAGTGCTGCCCCTGGCACTTGTGCAACAGTGCTGAGTGGAGCCCCTGCCCTTCTCACGGTGTGGACGTGTGTTCTGCAGTCATGATGGACACAGCTCCTCACTCCCACTGCTCCTCTTGGCAATCACATAGAGAAGAAAGAAAATCAGTCTTGAAACATCCGTGTGATCCCAACTGTCAGCAGAAGAGCCAAACTCTTTGTCAGGGCATAAGGATGGTGCCAGAGCAGAGCTGAGAGTGACGGGGAAGAAGGACAGGAGGGTTCCATCTGTATTTACACATTTCAGTACAAGACCACCAAGATGCAGAGATTCCTTCTATTTGGGGCACTCCTGTCCTGAGCCTGGGGCCCAGCAGTACCAAAGAAGACCAAGGTGACGGAGGCAGAGCACAGCCAGCAGCTCCTGAGGTGTCACATCCTCTCAGAAGCAGCTGGAAATGGACTGTACAAAGGAGACAACGGTCCAAAATGGTTTTGGAGGTGGCTACGCCAGTGATTATATTTTGTTTTTCCTTGAGACTAATCAAGCACAAATGATGGAGGAGAAACCCGGCCTGGGGCTGCAATCTGGAAGAGCTACTGATGCTCTGATTAGGGTAGGCACCATTAAACAGCCTGTTTGCAGCCTTGGCAACACATTGTCTTCGGCTAATTATCTTCCAGTGGCACAAAAATTGTTGCATTCTTCAAATTTTTTTCCAACATAAGGAAAAAACAAACAACAAACTGCACATCCACCCCCAACACACAGATCTCTGTCCCTCTGCCATCAGAACCTCATCCCTGTGTCATCTGGGGGTAGAAGGAGCCCTGCACAGCCTGCACACATGGGATGCTCTTGCTTACCACTTGGTGTGGACCTGTGGCCACGCTGATAGAAGCGGTGTTGACAGTGCCCAGTGGCACCGTGACACCTGCTGAGCAGTGGGCAATGCACATCACCCACCAGACAAAGGGGTCCTGACAAAGTCAATGAGCATTAATCTCATGTTCAAGATTAAGATGGCTGAGACCTTCAAGCCCAGCACACTGGAGATGAAGCATACTAAGAGCAGCTTGATGTTAAAGCAGCCACCATGCAGCATTACCCAGCGAGGTAACCAAGGCACTATGACCAGCCGCTCAGGTGGATGGGGCTCTCCCCATCACCCTCTTTTCAAAAGCCCCTGTGTTTTCTGCCAACTACTGGACACTGGAACAGGAACTGCCTTCTCACTACGTACCATGACGGAGATGTGGAGAATCCTCAGCTCTTCCTCTGCCGACTCGGTCTGGGGCTCATCGGTGGGGTCGAAGCCAGGCAGGCTGGGGGCTCCATCCTGGTGGTGGATGTGGAAGAGCAATGTGCCATTCTCCAGCCACTGCTGCCGCCAGCGCACCAGCGGGATGTCATCCGTGTTGCCTGAGATCTCTGAGAAAACAAAGCTGGTCATGTGAGAAACAGCAGGGGCAGGGGTGACAGGGGACATTCCCCAAAAACAGGTGGGGTAACTAATGGACACAAACAACAGGTTCCTTTTGGTCACCTTCTGGCTGCTTCTACATGACCCCCACCCTGAGGGGTTACAGCAGAGTAAAATGCTCTAAAATGCTGGGTAAAATCCAGATGTGATCCACTCAATAACTCCAGCTGTGGTGCAGGGACAGAGCATTCAGTGGCAGCATCCTGGGGCCAGAGCCAGGTAGCCCCACAACATCCTGCCAGCCCCAACTCACATGGGTTTCATGTTAAACAACAGCTCCAGCCATGGAGAGCAGAGGACACAGGACAACTGATCAGTGGACTGGTGGGATTATTGGGACAGTGGTCACAGATAACTGGAGTTACCTGCTCCCTCTGCTCAAATACCCCAACTGTCCTAATCACCTTTAACTTCAGGCTCTGGGGACTGTGGGGCAGAGCTGGACTGAGGAGGGACGCAGCAGAGGACACTCAAGCAGGAGGAGCAGCTGAGGATATGACACTGCCTGCAGGACACTAAATGCTGACCAAAGTCACCTGGCTGACTGCAAAATTTCAGGCCATCCTATAGCTGGATCTTGGCAAAAGGGAAGGTGACACCAGCACATCCCTAGGAGAGACAGGCACGATTTCAACCACTACCTGCACCTCAGATCACCTTGATCTCAGCTGCCAGCTGACTCCTGCCATTTGCCAGTTGCTCATTTCTCCTGAACGGACAAGTTCCTGTTGCACTGACACTTGATAATCTTTGAGGTCTTTTCCAACTTTAATGATTCTATGACAGGAACGACCATGAGATGAGCAACCTTTTCCTTCCCATCACAGACTCCCCTGGGAACAGTCCATCCAGCCCCCTCCACCCCATCCCATTTGTGTCCTGATGGTGATAGGAACAAACCCAACTCAGTCTGCAAATCGTCGTCATTATTTTGCTTGTTTCATGCTGCCTTCAAATGAAAACTGGAATCCAATTACAGCACTGAAAAACAACATTTGAAATTTACTGTTAATTAATTTCATTAGACTGCCTTAAGTGAGCCGAGGTGGGGGGAGATGGGGGGAAATCTGCATTAGGAACCAGGCTCATCCTCCCAACCTGATTTGATTAATCAGAAGGAACATTAGCCGCAGTGAGTGCGTTGGCAGGATGCTGCTGCTCAGCACGGGCCACATTCCTGGTGGCAATCAGCGCCTCAAGTGTTCCGAGCAGAGACGCTGAGCAACCTTTGGTACCACTGGGAAGCAAAGCTGAGAGGGGTTGGAGCGTGAAGGAAGCCAGAAGCACTTTTAAAATTCCCTCTAAGCACCAAGCCGCATGTGCAGGCACTTGGATATGCTTTGAAGAGCTGGTCCTGGGAGCTGGTGTGGGCTGAAGAAGCAGATCTCCTCCTCTCCCACCTGGTCTTTATTCATGGGCTGAAAGGGGAAAACAAGTTTTCCTGCCTCTCCAGCTCCCCACGGCCTCTTGGCTTCGCATGAACTTGCTCAAATGGAAGAAAATCCCCTCTCCACCCTCATCTGCTAGTGTAAAATTAGGTGTAATTAAGGCAAGAGCTTTTATGCACAACAGGAGCTCGACGTGCTGACATTTGGAAAAATGTAAATACCAGCATTTGCTCTATTGTGGGGAGTGAAAATAATAGGCACTAAGTACATGACATTGTGACATTTAGAAAGTTGGAGTTAAAGATGTTTTCCCTCTGATCTGACATATCACTGAAAAAGCAGCACCCTTTGGCTCATTAATATTTGAGGAGGACTCCTCGATGGAAGTTATTTAAATGATTAATAGAGTCTAGTAAATTTAAGCCTTAAAATAGGTTGTCATAATTTCAAATTTACTTAAACAGGATTCTTTTTAAAAAGAAAAATGTATTTCAACAAGAAATAGATTCGTGTTTTAAAAGAGCAGAAGGCAGCCGCTGAGCCTGAGCGTCTTATCCTCTCTCACCAGACACTGTGGCATGACCCCACAGCTCTGCCGCACATGAGTCAGAAGTGCTAGAAACAGGAAAACACCCCAGAGAGCAGCTGTCGTTACCCCATCTGCAGGCTCTGACATTCCCTTCACACCACAGGACATGGCTGCTCCAACAGCTCTGTTCCTGCCCTGGCCAAAAGTTCTTGAAGCAGCACCTGGATGAGTGAGCCTCATCCTTGGACCTTCTCTTCCCCTCCTTAAGGGTCTGAGCAACACCTCAGCTGCCCCATCCTACTTCATTTGACCCTGAAAAAAGTTAGACATGTAGATACATTACTGTGCCCATGAAGTTCTCCTGCAGCTTGGGTCAAGCAAGCCCAAGACAAGCCCTAGCACAATCTGCCCCCCTCAACCAGCCCCTCTTTGCTCTCTCTGTCTCCCAGCCCAATGCACTCCACTCTTACCTTTGCTTTGCTCTCCAAGCAAACATCTTATGGGATGGGAGGTGCTACGGCAGCCCATGTAGCCAACTGAGGCCATGGAATGGGGCTCAACTCAGCCACGGGGCTGGCAGGTGTCAACCCAGGAGATCTCAGAGGAGGTGGGAAAGTGGGAAAAATTAAAATAGAAATATATGAAAAGCAGGGAGGGAGAGGATAATCTCAAGTTCAAAGTTTGAAATATATTGATGACAGTCCTGGTCCCTGCCTCGCTTTCATTAAGGCCTTGGCTATGAAGCCATTAGCACTAGGATTAACTTCTTGCACCTCTGTTAAAAAATAGCCTGCTCAAGTCAGGGGTTAATAACAGCAGGAGACCACTAATTACGCTGTGCCACGTTCATTGGGTATCAAACATGGCCCAAGTCCTTCATATCTACAGGAGCAGCAGCCTCCAAAGACCCCAGCTGAGGCTTTCAATGCAATGGTTGTGGCTGCTGACCTCCCAGGCCATCTGTGAGCAGAGGCAGGAGGCAGGGAAGGTTGTGGAGGAGTAGGCTGAGGAGAGGCCAGAAGTCCAGGTGACCTTGCTGGATGTGGGTGGGTGTATAACTGCATCACAGATAATCTCCTTTCCTTCGGGATGGTTGTCCCACCCAATGCAAACCCAGTCCCTTCTGGAGGCAACACCTCTGTAGCTCCTGATTTTGAGAGGGAACACCTCCATGGCAGCTCAGTTCTGCACATGAGCTGGTGTAACACAGAATCACAGAACATTAGGGATTGGAAGGGACTGTGAAAGATCATTCAGTCCAATCCCCCTGCCATAGCAGGATCACCTAGATCAAGTCACACAGGAACATATGCAGGCAGGTTTTAAATGTCTCCAGAGAAGGAGACTCCACAACCCCCCCGTCACCAGTGCTCTGTCACCCTCACTGAGAAGTTTCTTCTCAGGTTGATGTGGAACCTCCTCTGTTGTCCATTGTCCTATCATTGGATGACACTAAGGAGAGTCTGGCTCCATCCTCCTGACATCTGCCCTTTTCATATTTATCAACATTCATGGAGTCATCCCTCAGTCTCCTCTTCTCCAAGCTAAAGAGACCCAGCTCCCTCAGCCTTTCCTCATCAGGGAGATGCTCCACTCCCTTTACCTTTATGTTTTTGGTTCTGCACTGCACTCTCTCAAGCAGTTCTGTGTCCTTCTTGAACTGAGGGGCCACAACTGGACACAAGATTCCAGATGTGGTCTCACCAGGGCAGAGCAGAATCTCTCGATCTACTAACCACCCCCCTTCTAATGCACCCTAGGATGCAATTGGCCTTTTTGGCCACAAGGGCACATTGCTGGCTCCTGGTCATCCTGCTAGCCACCAGGGCCCCCATGTCCTTTCTCCTACACTGCTCTCTAACAGGTCAGGTAACACCAAAACCGTGGCCCCTGAGCCTGGTGCCACCACAGACCCATTTCCATGCCCTCGTTCCCTGCCAACACCCAGCACTGTAGCACACAAACACCTTAAAACTGTCTTTAAAAACACAGATCAGCGCCCTGTTGGAAAAAAAATACAACCCGGGTCAACAACACAACAATTTTCATCCCCATTTGGAAGTGTTTTGTACTAATACACATCTCCGATCAGCCAAATGAACTCTGCCATGATGCCAGTCCCTGCAGACTTGCTTCAGACAGCCGAGCGTAGATCCCGACTTGGACTTACGCTTCCTCATTAACATTTAAATCTGGCTTGTTCTCCATCCGGAACCTGACTGCTTTTTTATTTAAGGTCACCATTAGCCAGAGCTTTTGCTACTTGACTAAAACTTGTAGTTCCTCTACGGGGCTCTACAATCCCTGGTTTACCCTCCACCAAGGGTCTCTAATGGCTGAAGAGCTCAGGAGACCTTTCCCCATGAGCTGCTCGCACGCTCTGTTCGGACTTCAGGATTTGATTTCTACTAACTCAGACATCAAAACGCATATCCTGACACTTAATTCATTTTCAGCCCTGAGGTTTCAGTGACACAACGGTCACAGGGTAACACTCATGCAGCTACAGACTGGGGGAATGAGTGGCTGGAGAGCAGCCTGGCAGAGAGGGACCTGACAGTGCTAGTTGACAACCAGCTGAGCAGGAGCCAGCAGGGTGCCCAGGTGGCACGAAAAGCCAATGGCATCCTGGCTTGGATCACCAATAGTGTGGCCAGCAGGACTAGGGACGTCACTCTCCCCCTGAACTGGGCACTGGTGAGGCCTCCCCTTGAGTACTGGGGGCAGTGCTGGGCCCCCCACTTCAAGAAAGAGACTGAGGGGCTGGAGCAGATCCAGAGGAGCAACCAGGCGGGGAAAGGGACTGGAGGGAAAGTCTGATAAGGAGAGGCTGAGTGCACTGGGGATGTTCAGCCTGGAGAAGAGGAAACTCAGGGGGTACCTTATTGCTCTCTATAACTCCCCGAAGGGAAATCGTAGTCAGGTGGAGGTCGGGCTCTTCTCCCAGGCAACTAGCAAGAGGACGAGAGGGCAGGGCCTGAAGCTGCACCAGGGGAAGTTTAGGTTGGATGTTAGGAAGCCCTTCCACATGGAAAGGGTGATCAGACACTGGAATGGACTGTCCAGGGCAGTGGTGGAGTCCCCATCCCTGGAGGTGTTTAGGGACAGATTGGCTGTGGCACTTAGTGCCCTGGTCTGGCCAATTTGGTAATGTTAGGTCCCGGGCTGGGCTGGGTGATCTCAGAGGTCTTTTCCAGCCTCAGTAATTCTGTGATGCTGTGATTCTGATTATGAGCCTGTTTAAAAAAAGTCACATTCACCACTGATCCGTATTTTTTGTGCACCTTTTTCCCCATCTCCATCCTCAGGTAGGAACACCAGCTCATTCTGTAGGTCATCCTGCCTTTTCAAGGCAATTCAGCTTTTCCATCACAGCAAACACAAACCTCACTTTCTGCATTAGGAACCTGCTTCACAGGAGAGAACACTTTGGGCAAAAGTATCAAAAGACCCCACAGAGATGGGGAACCTAGAGGCTCAAGGAGAAGGCACTTGATGTATTGGGACCTCTCCCTGGCAAGGTCAACGAGGACATCTGCATGCAGAGCTGGCACATGTGTAGCCATTAGCTGCCCCAGTAGGGCTGACAGGCTTCTACTCAAAATGTAGGGTGCCTCTGCTTTTAGGAAGGTAACTGAGGACTTAGGCTTCAAAGCTGTAGCTGTGCTTTAACCCTGAACTGAGATTTTTGTCCCAAATGAGTCTAACTTGTCCCTTTATCACCAGACCCCTACACGGCTCTGGGAGTGACAATGTACCCCATGGCTGTGTGCCAAGCACACAGATTCACCATTGACAGGTCTGCAGCTGATGACCTAACAAGGTGACGTGCTCTGCCACCTCGCTCCTCCCCATGGGCCCATGGGCAAGTCCAGTCATACCAGTGCAACATCACCTCCCACATTGTTTTTTCCACCACATTTAGCAATTTTATCCAAAACCTGAGAAAAACCTTGGCTAATGCACGTGATCAGCAGGCTGAGACAGTTGCTGGTATCTGATTGTCATTCCTGTTTTCCTAGCTTGGTCCCATCTGCTGTAACTGTGAACTATGGAGGAGATGTGTGAAAAGGACCCCTCAAAGCTCCCGACCCTAACAGTGAGCAAAAGCAAAATACAGAGGATATGAGACAGCAACCCACAGCAGCTAGATCCCATAAAGGACCACACTTCATGTTGATATCCTGCCTTGCAATCACCTCTTCCAGAAGGAATCATAGAATAATCGTGATTGGAAAGGACCTCCCAGATCACCAAGTCCAACCATAACCAAAACAACAAAAACCTAAATACCCAAATCCCTAAATACCTGATTGATTGACAAACACAAACTAACCCCCTACCTGCCTGCCACTACAGGAGGGCGTGAAGCACCATGGCTGCAAGTTTCTTAAACACCTCCAGGGATGGTGCCTCAGCCCCCTCCCCGGGAAGGCACTTCCAGGGCCTCACCACTTTCTGTGAAGAATTTCTTCCTAACATCCCATCCAAACCTCCCCTGCCTCAGCTTCAGAACATTTCCCTTGGTTTTGTCAGTAGTTACTAAGGAGAAGAGACCAACACCCACCTCTCTACAGCCTCCTTTCAGGTAGTTCCCAAGGGCAATGTGGTTCCCCCTCAGCCTTGTCTTCCCCAAACTAAAGCTGCCCAGCTCCCTCAGCCTCTCCTCATAAGACTAGTTCTCTAAACCCCTCAGGAGCTTGGTAGCTCTGCTCTGGACATGTTCCAGCATCTCGATGTCTTTCCCATAGTGAGGGACCCAGAACTGACCCCAGTACTTGAGGTGAGGCCTCACAAGGGCCAAGTACAAGGGCACCATAGCTTCCCTTCTCCTGCTGACCATGCCATTCCTGATACAAAGCCCAGGTCTCCACAGAAGGAGCCCAAACAATAGAGGAGCTCCCAGTCAGCCATGGAAAATCACTGCCCTGGCTAAACCACATCCCAGTCAACAAGTGAGATAGAGAGCACAAACCCCTCAGGCCACGTGGCTCTCACCTACAGCAGAGGAGGAGGAGGAGGATGGCTGCTGAACTCCACCAGCACACCAGCTATTACTCAGAAAGGGTCAGCGAGGGCAGGAGCATAACTTGGCAGAGGAGACCCCAATCTCTTAAAAAACCTCCTGGAAATCACAGAGCACTAAATCCTGCTTCTGCCCACGACAGTTTGCCAGAGGAAGTGGTAGGTGAGTGGGCAAACTACTAGGTGAGCGGTAGGTGAGGTCGCTCAGCTCTGCAGATATGGGTGGTCCACTTTGATGGACTCAAAGAGTCCTTGTCAAAACCCACCCTCGAAGTTTCCCAAAGTACCAAGGCAGCCTGGGATAAGAGGGAAAGTCCCTCTTGAAGCCCACCACATGGGGGGAGGAGTAAAAGGTTCATTTTAATGGAATAAAATTACTAAGAAACCCGACAGAGCTCTTTGTGAGGACCTTGGCTGCTCCAAACCGCTCTGCAAGAGGCGGCAGATGACAAAACTTGGCCACCAATACTATATTTAGTTTCCACAAAGCTAAAGCTGCTGAGTGCTGGAGGAAAAGCGGGCAAGGAGTGGGCAGGTGAAATTCAACCTTGGTGAAAGGAAGAGGATTTCAAATCCCACGAGTGCTATTCAGGTCAGTCAACTCGTACTGGAGGAGGCAAAGCTCAGAGGAGTCACAAACGGCTTTGTGGAGAGGAGAAACCAACCGCAGTAGACTCCTCAACAAAGAAAACAAACAGCTGAGCAGGAACATGATAAAAGCCTGTAAAATCATGGAGCCGGGGAGCAGTAGGACAAGCAAGGATTAGTTTTTGCTTTGCATGTAAAAACCAACAAAGGACCCGATTCATCCACCAGAAAACAGGGAAGCTCCGAGAAAGGAACCAAAGCTGGAGAAATTCCTGCAGCAGCAAGGCAAGGACCACACTGTATAGGTTGTGGTTTTAACACCTTTTTTTCACCCATTATCACAGAATTACAGAAGATTAGGGAATGGAAGGGACCTCGAAAGATCATCCAGTCCAAGCCTCCCAACACAGCAGGATCACCTAGATCAAGACACACAGGAATGTATGCAAGCAGGTTTAAAATGTCTCCAGACAAGGAGACTCCACAAATCTCCTGGGCAGCCCCTTCCAGCACTCTGTCACCCTCATCAGGAATAAGTTCCTTCTCAGATTGATGTGGAACATCCTCTGTTCCAGCTGACACTCGTTGCCCCTTGTCCTGCCACTGGATGACACTGAGCAGAGTTTGGCTCCGTCCTCCTGACACCTGCCCTTTTCATATGTATAAACATTAATGAGGTCACCCCTCAGCTTCCTTTTTTCCAAGCTAAAGAGTCCCAACTCCCTCAGCCTTTCCTCATCAGGGAGATGTTCCACTCCCTTCATTAGCTACTTGCCAAGGCTGGAGATGCCAAGGGACCATTAGCCTGCAGTCCCCCACCACTGCCCAGGGATGAAGAATGGCTGCAAAGACTATGCGGTGTTGCCCAGGCCACCCTGCAAGACCACATTCCACACAAGCAGGTTCTTTCAGCAGCCAGCTGAGACCCTCTGCCCCTCCTGGCACTGTCTGGCTTCAGGAAGGAGATCCCAAGGCAGCCCCCTCCATTGAGCCAGCACCCAACCTGCACCTCCCCCCTGTGCAGACCCAAGACACCTGCCAAGGTTACCTTTGGCTCTCCAGGCCAGCCTGTGATTTTCACAGGGAGGCAAAGGGCACTTTATCTCCATCACAGGCTGGCAGGAAGGTATTGGCCAGCCACTCTGGCCCATCTGCCAGGCACTTAGCAAGACACTGGAGCATAGCGTATGGGCAAGGTCAACTGCTGGGACGGGTGCAGGAGCAGGGAGATGCATTGCAGCAATGACACGGACTTCACTTCAAGGGTGAGCTTGCAGACCCACAGAATCACAGAATCACAGAATCATCATGGCTGGAAAGGACCTCCAGCCTTGGTCATCATGTCCAACCTTTATCCTATTATCTAACTGCTAGACCAGATCCCTAAGCGTCGCGTCCACTCGTTCCTTGAACACCTCCAGGGACGATGACATCACCACCTCCCTGGGCAATCCATTCCAGTATCTAACCACCCTCTCAGTAAAGAACCTCCTTCTAACATCCAATCTAAACCTCCCCTGATGCAATTTGAGGCCATTTCCCCTCGTCATCCAATCATCACTGATTTGAGAGAAGAGACCAACACCAGCCTTCCTACAACCTCCTTTTAGGTAGTTGTAGAGGGCAATGTGGTCTTCTCTCAGTCTTGTCTTTTCCAGACTCAACAGGCCCAGCTCCCTCAGCCTCTCCTTATAGGGCATGTCTTCCAACCCCTTCACCAGCTTGGTTGCCCTTCTCTGCTCACCGGCTTCTTGCCCTGTTCAGAGACTTGGCACACTGGCCTTGGGAGAAGAAAGGGGAAACACTGTGGTTGCAGGAGTAAGCCCTTGTGTAGGGTGCAGACCTGTATGAAAGCCCAATGTGGAAGAGCTAAAGCTGTGCATTGCTTTTCAGCTTCAGGTTTCTATGAGATACCTAGGTGAGCCTTTACAGAGGTGATGTGGGAGTGCTGTTCTGCCAACAGAGAGTGTGTGTTAAGTCTCTTTATTTTGGTAGTTAATGCAACATGAAGCTGTTAATCTTATTAAAAAGAAAAACCCAGACCCCTTAACAGCTACACTCTTGGGCAATAATGTCGTTGCAAATGAGACAATTTGTGGAGATCAGCTCTATAGGTTTAAAGATACTCTATAGGTTTTTTTATCTTCTAACTTCAAATATTTAACAACTCTGCCTTTGTTGCTTTTGAAAAAAGAATGTGGAATAGCTGTTATTACCTTATCTAAGGCTCTGGCTACTGCATGATGTGCTTTGTGCAGCCATCTCAATATTTACAGTATGTGGATAATGATTGAATGTACTAACAGCTGCACATAACACATTGCAAAACAATTTCCTCGGAGAGTAAGCAGGTTCAGGCTATTTAAAAAAAGTGCTTATTTGAATTTGAACATAGTTCAAGATCAAGTGAAGGTGATCTTTGCAGTGTACCCAACTGAGCCATAAAGTAAGCTGCTTAATTTGCTGATTTATTAGTAACTTTTATTGTTTCGTGTAATTTGCCACTGCCTTTTGCAGGTCAGTTCACAACACAGTTGATAACATTTCTGAAGTCATTTACTACCATGCCTTAATGGAGTCTTTCCAACCTATGTTTCAGTATGAAAAAATGCAATATGTCATCTGAAAACAAGGACCTCTTCAAAGCTGTCTTTTTATAGCATATAAAAACAGGGCAAGAAGCTTCTGTGTATGCTGTAGGAATTATATAATTGGATTTTTAAAAAACCCAACTCCTAAGCTCAGATCAAAATTGTTCAGTAATGCTTTTTATGTGAGTTTTGAAGGTTGGTCGGTTAGGCTTTGCTGTAGGAAATGTGCCTTCTAATCCTGCTATCTCCTGTGGTTTGGATTATCTCTAACTGAAAGTCACATTTCTGCTAAGGAAATAAACTTTGTTTAAAAGAAAGTTCACTTCTTTGATTAGATCAGTAGTCCTAAGAATAGTAAGAACTATCTGCTTAGACCAGAATCACAGACCATTACAGATTGGAAGGGACCTCAAAAGATCATCCAGTCCAATCCCCTGCCACAGCAGGATCACCTAGATAAAGTCTCACAGGAACATGTCCAGGTGGGTTTTAAACGTCTTCAGAGAAGGAGACTCTACAACCCCCCTGGGCAGCCCCTTCCAGTGCTCTGTCACCCTCACTGTGAAGAAGTTCCTTCTCATATTGATGTGGAACCTCCTGTGCTCCAGCGTACAGCTGCTGCTCCTTGCCCCATCATTGGATGCCACTGAGCAGAGCTTGACTCCATCCTCCTTTCCATATTTATAACCATTAATGAGGCCACCCCTTGGTCTCATTTTTTCCAAGCTAAAGAGACCCAGCTCCCTCAGCCTTTCCTCATCAGGGAGATGTTCCACTCCCTTCCTCATCTGTGGCTCTGCGCTGGATGGGTGAACTCATAAACCTGAATGTGCTGAGATTAAGAACTAGAAATCACCTGACTGCTAAATTCAGCATGTGCTCCTCTACTGTGCCTTTTTTTGCCATGGTGAGCTTTCAGGGTTGTGCTGATGAAGCGTTCAGTAACCTGTTCATTTTCACCTGTGGGCGGATTTACTTAGAAGGTTCCACTGTGGGTGGGTCAGTAGCTGAAGGTGACACATCTCTTCAGTGAACTTTGTTTCTGTTCCGCCTAGTGACAGCCATTTCTGCTCACTTGGAAGTGCCCCATAAAGTGAATAGGAAGTCAGTTGCCAGCAATCCCTTTCACACTTCATATTTTTCTGGCAGTTTTCTTCACAGTCTCTATCTCCCTTTAAAGTTGGAAATGAAGCAAGTTAGTTGTTTTTAGTTGCTACTGATCAGTATGTTTTCTAGTTGTTTACTACTAGAAAACTTTGTTCGATCCTTCTGCATGATACTTGAGTAATTAATTAATCCCAGAGAAGATTGAGTGTGGAAACATCAGACCTTTCATTTAATGTTTTACTAGCCTGTGTTACTGTCGTGTATTTATCAGCGTTTTGTTGATGTGTGCTTTGCACTCCTGTCTTTATCAGAAATGTGAGGGCAGGAGTAACCTTTGCCTGTCTGCATGCTCTGAAGAGACAATCTTTCATTAATTCTCCATCATTAAAAATATTGCTGTTGCTGTTTTAACCTTGATGGTGATTTTTATTGTCACTGTTAGATGATAGGAAATCACATTGAACTAGAGTCATGACCCCAGAGACTGAACAGGTTGTGCCTGAGTAGTCTTAGAAATCAGACATGCAGTGCTGGTGAGAAATCAGGTATCCTGTGCTGAATATTGTGTGCTAAAACCTAGTTCCCACAGGGGAAGCTTAGGTTGGATGTTAGGAAGCCCTTCCTAACAGAAAGGGTGATCAGACACTGGAATGGACTGCCCAGGGCCCCTATCTCTGGAGGTGTTTAAAGACAGACTGGATGTGCCCTGGTCTGGTCAATGTGGTGATTTTAGGTTATAGGTTGGGCTTGATGATCTCAGGGGTCTTTTCCAGCCTCAATAATACTGCGATTCTGTGATTCCATATGCTGTTATTCGTTTCCTGTTTTGGAAATGTATATCTTGCTGTTTTGTTGGGGTTTTTTTAACTAAGAAAAAACATCACTAATTGTGATATACTTCCATTTCGAAGTTCTGCTAGTATCACCTGGAAAGTAAAGGCTTGTTTAAAACCAGCACCAATAGCCAGAATGTTAGATTTTATTTGTATTTTTATCGCAGCAACTCTGAAACACTTTCATACATGGCAATGCATGAAGTCTCCCCTCTGTAATGTGAATAATGTCAATGAAACACTTGTTTTGGAGACTTCAGCAGAGTATTTACATTACTAGCTTCCTTGCTTAATAAACTATAAAATACAGATCACCACGCTTGGAAAAGGCGTAACAGTGGAAGGTAGCATTGATAAACACCGTGATGAACATGAAATGCCAGCATAAGATACCTCCTTGAAAGGCAAGTTATAAAATCATAGAACAGTTTCAGCTGGAAGATACCTTTAAGATCGTTGAGTCCAACCTTTTCCTAGCCCCATCATCACCACTGAACCATGTCCCCCAGTGCAACATCTGCCCTTCTCCTAAACACCTCCAGGGATGGTGACTCAACCACCTCCTTAGGCAGGTTGTTCCAGTACCTGACAACCCTTTCGGGAAAGAAATTCCTCCTGACATTCAACCTGAACCTCCCGGGGTACAGCTTCAGGCTATTTCCCCTCACCCTGTCACTGGGCCCCTCAACTGTCATCTCTCTACAACTTCTTGGAGGAAGGGGTTGTAGAGAACAAGAAGGTCTCTCCTCCATCTCCTCTTCTTCAGGCTAAACAGCCCCTGATCCCTCAGCCTGTTCCAAATCCTTTAGCAGCTTGGTAGTCACTCTGTCCCCTCTCCATACCTTCAACATTGCTCTTGTAGTGAGGGGCCCCGAACTGGACAGAGGACTCTTAGAGCTCTTTTTCAGCTTGGAAAGAATATTATTGTGGAGTTGTAAGTAGAAGGGCTTAAGTGGTACATAGCACCTACAAATAAAAAACCCAAGAGCTGTGTGTGAAGCTGTTGCAGCTCCTTGCCACAGGATGCTGTCTGTGCTAGAAATGTACATGGATTTAAGGAGAGATTTGACGAAGACAGAGAAGTCCTACATTACAGTAGAGGCCACATGTATCCCAGATGATCTCTAAGCTGGAAGTTGCAGCAGGTCAGAGGAATAGCCTTCCTTCATCTTCTAAGAACTTGTGAGTGTTTTTGCTCTTGTTCCTATTTATTGACTGACAAGAGGGACATGAAGGTAAAAATCTAAAAATACTTCCCTGAAGGTATGTGTGGAGAGGCAGGATCCAAATGAATAAGGACTCAAATGAATAAGAAGAGGGAAGAAAGAGTGGAGGGGGAAGCTTTACAATTTAAAAATTAGTGAAGGCGTCTGTTATGGTTGAAAATCCTCAACAACAAAGTTCACCCATTAATTTATCTTGGGTGCTAATGAGTAGAAATAAAAACAGTAAGGAGAGGGTTTGGAAAAAACTGTAATACTTATCAATTGCAGACAAAACCCAATACTAGCTTGATGTGGCGGGGAGAAAGCAACAAAGGAAGTTCTTCTCCCTCTCTACTCTGCCCTAGTAAGGCCACATCTGGAATATTGCATCCAGTTCTGGGTTCCCTGATTCAATAGGGATAGTGACTTGATTGAGAGAGTTCAAAGGAGGGCCACAAGGGGACTGGTGCACGTACCTTATGAGGAGAGATTGAGAGACCTGGGGTTTTTCAGCTTGGAGAGGAGAAGGTTATAAGAGGACTTAATCACTGTAAATCTGTGAGGGCTGGGTATCAAGAAGAAAGAGGCAATCTCTTTTCACTTGTGCCATGTGATAGGACAGGGGGTAATGGGTGTCACAGGAAGTTCCATCTTAACATGAGGAAAAAACATGAGGAAAATCTTCTTCACTGAAAGGGTTGTAGAGCACTGGAACAGGCTGCTCAGGGAGGTTGTGAAGTCTCCTGGGAGGGAGAGAACACGGGCTGAGTGGTTTGTGACCCTCTTCTTTGTCGAGGCAATACTAAGCACAAATACAGGCTTGGCAGTGACTGGCTGGAGAGTAGCCCTGAGGAGAGGGACTTGGGGGTGCTCGTGGATGAAAATCTCAACATGAGCCAGCAGTGTGCGCTTGTGCCCCAGAAGGCAAACCAGATCCTGGGCTGCATCAGGAGAAGCGTGGCTAGCAGGCCTCCTTTACTCCGCTCTGGTTAGGCCCCACCTGGAATACTGTGTCCAGTTCTGGAGCCCCTATTGCAAGAAGGATGTGGACATACTGGAGCATGTCCAGAGGAGGGCCACGAGGATGATCAGTGGGATGGAGCACCTCTCCTATGAGGACAGACTGAAGGAGTTGGGGCTGTTAGTCTGGAGAAGAGGAGGCTCCGAGGTGACCTTCTTGTGGCCTTCCAGTATCTGAAGGGGGCCTGTAAAAAAGCTGGGGAGGGAGGGACTTTTTAGGCTATCAGGTAGTGACAGGACTAGGGGGAATGGAGCAAAGCTGAAGCTAGGTAGATTTGGAGTGGATGTGAGGAGGAAGTTCTTCACCGTGAGAGTGGTGAGAGCCTGGAATGGGTTGCCCAGGGAGGTGGTTGAG
>JAOXOE010000698.1:6852174-6880754 GCA_028565055.1 Phoeniculus purpureus
TATGGATGTGTTCCTGTGTGACTTGGTCTGGGTGATCCTGCTGTGGCAGGGGGATTGGACTAGATGATCTTTCGAGGCCCCTTCCTAATGATTCTATGATTCTATGATTCTATGAGATGGGCTCTTGAGACTTCCCAAAACGGTGGGTATCCACCTTGTTGAGCAGAGACACCCCAATGTGGGGCTAATTCCCTCCAACTCCCATGCTCTGGGTGGCAACCCCCCACCTTAGGGTGTAGGGATGTCTTCTACTGATAGCTGGTAAGGTCTGTGAGCCTCTGGTGTTCTGGGATGTGGGAAGCAAGAGGCGTGCAGGCAGCCAGCTTGGACAGACAGACAGACAAGGACTTCAGAGAGCCAGCAGTGGCTCAGTGCCTGGTGGCTGTGGGAAAGCCTGTGGTTGAGGAGGCCTGGGGCTGTACAACGCCATAGAGACCGATGCCCACAGCTGCAGAGCAGCCCGGGAGATGTTCACCACCCAGACACACAGCAGTCCCCCAGACGAGCCATGGCCTGGCTTTCATTCTGCCGACTCCATCGAGAGCCGCAGGAATGTTTTTAAGCCAAGTCAGAGAAAGAGAGCTACTGTTCCCAACTCAGCAAGGCTGGGCTGGATGGGGTTTCGGGGGTAATTGCCTTGACAGCTTCAAGCATCGGGACTTTATGTGAGTTTCCACCGGCACTTTTGCTCTGAACAATCGCATACAACAAATCATTTTAATGGGTGCCCTATTTTGCAGAGACATTTATAGCCGAAACGTATGAAAATCATCTACTTTTTTTCAAAGTTTGAATCTAAGGAGCAAGAACTGCAGGGAATTGAGGTCTCGTTTCATGACAGGAGTGATGAGAGCAGATCCCCAGTGTGAGCTGATCAAAGGGTCGCACACAAACGCTGCCTTGACAGCCTGAGTTCTGTGCTAACCCATGGCCGTTGCTTTGGGTGGTTCAGGCAAGGGCAAGCCTTCAGTCTGATCTTTTCCTCGCAGCTGCCTCTTGCTCCTGCCGAAGTCAATGGGAGGTTTGCCATAGGCTCACCCCCTCAGTGGAGCCCCTGGGTGACTTCCAGGGGCTTACACAGTGGCTGGTAGTGCTTGGCCACGGCTGCTGCGCTGGTAAACTTTTAGAGGCCCAGGAGACTTGCCTGAGCAGTCGAGGAGGGATGTGCTGGATGCTTGCTCTCCTCAAAGGCTTCAGCCTCATGGGCAGGACCTGAAGGCTCATAGAGGCTAAGAATAGGCAAGGAAAGGATGACATGGCTGCATGGGGACAACCCTCAGCAGCACTGGCCCACCAGGAACGCAAGTGCTGAGTGGAGGCATGGTCTTGCCTCTGGTCCAAGGCAGAGCAGCAATTCCAGAAAAAAAAAAAGTGATGTATGAAGGGATTGTGGAGCAGCCTGGCTGCACTGGGAATCTGCTGATGCAAAGCTCTCAGCAAGAGGAATCCCATTCACTGCAGTCCAGCTTTTTTTCTTGCTCAGCAGTTCCCAGTGAACCATCTCTTTCTGCACCACGTGTTGCAGCCCAGACGCAGCCCTGGATACTTGCCACAGGCACCCAGGGCTCTGCAGTTTGGGCTACCTGTTATCGGGGTCTTCTCTTGGGGGACAACAAAGAGTTGGGCTGCAGCACTCAAAACAGCCCATTAGTGATTGGAGTTTAAATTCCCAGTCACACCAGTTAAGACTCCCACATCTGTCCTCCTGGTGCTTGTGGCACACACATAGGACAGCCTATAAGGGTGGGCAAAGACAAGCCTCAAGCAGCACCTGGGGAAAGGGAAGGTGTGTTGAGAGGTGTCATACACAAAGCCCCCAGCCTGCTGAAGGGTCTACTCAGGTGTCACCAGATTGGGGATGCTGAAGGCAAAGTCTGGGGGATATTTGCAGAACCAAGATCCTTTCTCTATCACACAGAAATTATCCCTCAGCCACTTTCTGCCCCAGCCTGACCAGGCGTGCAGTGCAGTCTGTGGGCTTTGTTTGGCACCTTCCTCAGCACTCTGACGGGTTCTGCTCTGGAGACCCCAAACCCGCCTGGCTGTGTTATATGAGGTCTGCTGTAGGTTATTCTGCTCTAGCAGGGCATTGGACTGGATGATCTCCAGAGGCCAATTCCAACTACCACCATTCATTTTAGGGGTGAACTTGTAAGGTAGGGTAGATGGTTGGACTTGATGATCCCCTCCTTTTCCAACTAGAGTGATTCTGTCATTCTATGATTCTGTGTCTTTGGCTCGTTGCTCTGAGCTTTCCTCAGCAGAACCCTATCCCCAGCTCTACTTTATCTCCTGGGTGTAGTCTAGAGGTGAGGGAGTCAAAAAAATGACGGGCAGACCAGCATCACTGTCCAACCCCATCCTTGGGTTTGCTGGGAGCACCAAGAGAAAGACAACACCATACACTGGTGGGAGCCAAGATCAGCCACACTCAGGCCCCACAAGCTGCTCTGTAAGTGCAGAAAGGCTTTGCTGAGGTGGGAAGGAGAGATGAAGGAGGACAGTACCCTCCTAACCAGGGAGGTTGAGGTGCTGCTGGGAGAGCACCACCCAGAGCTGAGATTTCAACATAGGGTTGGATGGGGCTCTGCGCAACCTGGTCTAGAGAGGGGTGTTGGAACTAGATGATCTCCGAGGTCCCTTCCAGCCTAAACCATGATGTGAATCTATGAGTTTATGTAACATTTGCTTCTCTTTCGGGGTCAGGAACAAACCAGTGGTTGACCTGCCTGGAGGACAGCCTCTGGTCACTGCCTGAAGCCTACTGCAAGCTGGAGTGTGATGCACCCCCTGCAGTGGCCAACGCCAAGCTCCTGGTCCCGCGATGCCTGCAAGGGAACCATGATGTGGGCTCAGTCTGTCGCTACAAGTGCAAGCCTGGATACCATGTGGCCGAGAATGCGGTGGGCAAGCCCAAGAAGTAAGTGTATGGTGGATCTGTTTTCAGCATTTCTTTCCTCCTCTTCTCTGTCATGGGTTGACAACTGTCCTAGCATGAGCAGGGAGTGGTGTGCTGGCAGTCCTGAGGAGCTCATTTGATTGTGTCCTGTTCTGGGCACCTCAGTTCCAGAAGGACACAGGACTGAGTCCAGCACAGAGCCACAAAGATGATGAAGGGAGTGGAACATCTCCTTGATGAGGAAAGGATGGAGCTTGGTCTCTTGAGCTTGGGAAAAAAGAGACTGAGGGGTGACCCCATTAATGCTTATAAATATGGAAAGGGCAGGTGTCAGGAGGATGGAGCCAGGCTCTGCTCGGTGGCATCCAATGATAGGACAAGGGGCAATGGTTGTGAGCTGGAACAGAGGATGTTCCACATCAACCTGAGAAGGAACTTATTCCTGATGAGGGTGACAGAGCGCTGGAAGGGGCTGCCCAGGGGGTTGTGGAGTCTCTTTCTCTGGAGACATTTCAAACCCGCCTGGCCATGTTCCTGTGCGACTTGATCTAGGTGATCCTGCTGTGACAGGGGGATTGGACTGGTTGATCTTTTGTTGCCCCTTCCAATCCCTAATGTTCTGTGATTCTGTTGATGGGTACAAGGCAGAGCCACTCACTTTGAATTCCTGAAATAGGAGAGATATCCTCCTGGTTTAGGTGAAAGCAGGTAGGACCAAGATGTAAACTGCTCTTGTGCACTTGTGTGCATGAAAAGCACAACTACAGCAAGTGAATTGTCCTGGGCATCTCAAGGCACTCATCACTTGGTGAAAATTAAGCCCGTACGGAAGGGTTTGTGGACTGTAAGGATGTGACAAGATGGTGGAAGATCCCTGGAGCTGCTGACATTCGCAGGAGCGATATCACATAGATTGAGGCACTGAGGGTTGCAAGAATGAGCCGCTTGCCTTTTGTTAGCGTTAAGGCTTCTCCCCTGCACATCTTCACTAAATTTAATCTTCAGCACTGGCATTTCAGTTGGAGAAGATTTTCTTCAATGCTTCAGGAGAAAAATTCCTATCAATTCACTGCCCCTATGCTCAGCCAGCACCGCACCGCCGGGGGCAATGTGGCACTTTGTCTGCGCTGCCACCACTTGAAGTCCTGCTGGGTTCGGTCACTAACAATTCCTTGGCACCAGCTGGGTCCTCCCCAGGGTCTTGACACGAGTCCAGGTCAGGTAATTAAGTGCTAATTGTTTAATGCCCCCTTCCAGTTCTAATTGGACGCAGACCCTGTCTCCGCTTCACTCTGGGGTAGGGCTGTTGTGCGCTGGAACGCAGTTGCCAAATTTCTTGCCTTGTAACGAAGGAAGTGGTTTCTGTAAACAGCTTTTCACAGCATTGGGAGCATTTCTGGGGTGGGAGAAGCTGAGCAAATGGTGGTTATAGCTGCCTCTGGCATTTCAGGCACAGAGTGTGCGATCCACGTCAGCTCAGCTTGTGCAGCTGGGCCATGGCAGTGATGCATCCTCTGGGAGCTCCCAAGGCTCCTCCAATGTGAGTGTGTGACTCTTCTGAGGTCTGGACAGCCTGTGAGGTGGGGAAATCATGCAGAACCTTTTGTGTGTTCATAGCGATACACACTGATGTAGCAGTTCCACATATTTTACTACTAATCTGTCTGATGTCTCTGATCATAGAACCACAGAATCATTAAGGCTGGAAGAGACCTCCAAGATTGTCAAGTTCAAACATCAACCCAACTCCACCCTGTCCACTAAACCCAGCGCCACATCTACATGGTTTTTGAACTTCTCCGGGGTGGCAACTCCTCCCACTCCCTAAACAGCTCGTCCCAACCCCTGGCCACTCTGTCAGGGAACAAATTGGTCCTGATGTCCATTCTAACCCTCCCCTGGCACAACTTGAGTTCATTTCCTCTTGTCTTATCGCTGGTGACTTAGGAGAAGAGACCAACTTCCACCTGTCTACACAGTCCCTTCAGGAAGCTGTAAAGAGCAATAAGGTCTCCCCTCAGCCTTCTTTTCTCCAGACAAAACAATCCTGACGGGAGACTATGATCCAAACCCCACTATGATCCCATTTACAGCAAGCAAAAAATATTGTGAGGAAAAGTCACTGCTTGAGTGGCATGCAGATGAGCTGCTCTTGAAGGTCTTGACTGAAAGCAAAAGCCTTGACTCTCCATGCTCAGCTCCTGGGTTGGGCACCCACTTGTTCTTTCATGCCAGGCACAGCCCCTTGTGGCCTCGAGTGTGTCCTTGGGCTCCTCTGCCCGTCAGGCATCCGCTCGCCCGGCCAGAGGGGGAAGTTTTTCTGGTTTCCTTGTAAATCCTTGAGAAATGCTGCTAACCCAGATCAGAAGAAGTTGGGGGCAGAGTCTAGCAGTTTCTAGCTGCTATGAGGTTGTGTTTTGTCAATATATGTTTGTTTATTTTTTCCTAAAGCCTGTCCTTTCCCTTCCCTGTGCCCGAACATAAACCGCTCTCTTCACCATGAGTTAATGGTCCATGGGCCACCTTCTACCCCAGGTTCAGCCCAGGTGAGCCCCATTTGAAGTTCCTCAGCACAGATATTGTCTCTCCAGGGCAGAGCAGCTTCTCTGCCCAGGACTGGGGAGAGGTGGGTGGGTGCTGGGGCCATTCTGGCACCACGTTAAGACCAGACACTTCGGTGAAGGTCCTGGGGTTTCAGACCACAACATGCACCCGTGCAAACTGCAGGTGCCATGGTGTGACCACCCCATATCCAGCCCTTCTCCCCACATCTTCCCCTGGCTCCCGGGCTCTGTGGGGCCTCTGCCAGTGTGTAGGAGTAGCATCTGTGTCAACTGCCTTTGCAAGTGGGCAAAGGTTTCAAACAGACACAGGAGGAGGCAAATTCTGGTGGGGACATCTTCAAAATGTGGCAACTGTCATCCCCATGGAAAGGACCAGCAACGAGGGAAATTAAACTAGGGTTGGGCTGAAACCACAGATGCCCACGGTGGGATGCAGAGTTGCTTCTCCAGAGCAA
Organism: Phoeniculus purpureus; assembly: GCA_028565055.1. Taxonomy (NCBI): domain Eukaryota; kingdom Metazoa; phylum Chordata; class Aves; order Bucerotiformes; family Phoeniculidae; genus Phoeniculus; species Phoeniculus purpureus. The sequence continues at coordinate 6,858,093 of JAOXOE010000698.1, forward strand.
GATGTTTGGTAAAGGATAGGAGGAGGGAAGAAGTTCTCATTAAAGACAGAGCAATAAGTGCTGGCTCAGGTAAAACCCATCAGTGCTGTCAATCCTTTGTTGAAGTCTGGGGCTGTGGTGATTTGTCCCCTCCTGGAAGAGCCGTCCCCAGCCAGCCTAGTGCTGAGGACAGGAGACTGGAAAATGGTTGGTCTCTGCTCTTGGGCTTTTTTTCCCCTTGATTTTTTTTTTCTCATCATTCTTTTGGCAAGAGGCTTGTGCCTGGGCTGTTGTAGCAGCACAGGATGGTGTTGGTCTGCTGTAGTCTGACAGACTACAGAGAGTGGGATCAACAGCTCTGGCTGGACCACAAAGAGGAGCCTCAGGAGAAGCTGGGCACAGGCCAGCAGGATTTACTGGTGAAGGCCTGCTCCCTCCAGCAAGGTATAAAGCTACTGGCAGTGGGACAAAGCAGCCCAGGACCCACAGCCCAGGCTGCGGGGCAGAGGGATGGTTTAGGGGCACCAAGAGAGATGGGGAGAGCAAGGAAAAAGCATCCAATGCTTCAAAATTAATGTGATCCTGAGAGTGAGGGAAGAGAAGGTCCTGGCTGAGTGTGGGCTCATCCATTCAAGGGCACCTGTCTGCGGTGAAGAGTTGGCTGGCATAGGACTATCCTAGACAGCCAGCAGGGTGCCAGATGGTGTTCCAGGAGAGGTGTCTCCAGGCTGCTCCTACCTCGGCCTGGTAGAGCCAAGGTGGGATTTTTCTGGGGGGCTGAAGCCCAATCTGGTCTCTGTGCTTCCCTAGGAAGTTCCTGAAGGTCCAGTGCCTGGAGAGTGGGCAGTGGGAGGAAGGACGCTGCATGCCTGTGGTGTGTGAGCCACCCCCTCCTGTCTTTGAGGGGATGTACAACTGCACGCGGGGCTTCGAGCTGGACAGCCAGTGCGTCCTCAGCTGTGAGCCACAGGGACAGCAGGTGGGTGACCTGAATGGGAGGCAGACACCAGGCAAACATTGTCCTGGGTTTCATGGGGCTGCAGCTGCTGCCTGCCAGGCTCTTCCACCCAGGTTTCTCACCCAACCGGCTGGAAGGGTCCTGCCAGAAGAATTATAGCTGATTCCCTTCAGTGGGATCCAGCAGCAGCTGGAAAATCAATTTGCTTTCTGGTTCAAAGCTCCAGAGGCTGGACTAGATGGCTGGAACCCAGCTGCCCAGGAGACCCTCCCTCTGTACTTTGCCAGCAGGAGGGGGTCTCCTTGAATTCTGCCCCCCTGCGCTGGGTGGTGGCCAGGCAGGGTGAGTAACACTGGCTGCTCTCCCTCTGCTTCACAGGTTCCCATTGTTTGCACCAAGGAGGGCTCATGGACAGAGGAGTTCAAACTGTGTGAGAGCTTACGGGGCACCTGCCCACCACCTCTGGAGCTGAACTTTGTGGAATACAAGTGTGAGCAGGGACATGGCATAGGTGAGGGCGGGTGAAAGCAGAACATGAACCAAACCTTGTGTTGACTCAACCCTCCTGGAGAACCAAAGGTCATGACGACTCTTCTTGTGCTAATCCCCACTAAACCCATTTAAAAAAAATTCCTGTTTTCTTTTCCAGCCTCTTCCTAAACCCAAAGCCAGGGTAGCTTTATCCTCTTGTGTGCCCTGGTTGTACCCATGGTCAAAGTTCAAAGCTAAAGCTAAAGCTGGCTCTAGTGTACTAATCTCTCTTCTCAGAAGGAGCAGGGACTGGTCTCTAAGGCAAACCCAGCCCTTTGCAGTAATTTTTCCTGCCCTCCATAGCCCACCCTGAGGTCTCTCTGCTTGTTGGGACAACAGACAGTTGTAGGGTTACTGTAATGGGTCCTAGATGAAAGCTGCAGGAGCAGTTGTGTGTAACAGGGCACTTCCACCAGATGAGGGACCACATCATCCATTTCTGTCTCCAGCACTCAGTTGCTTTGTGCTTTCAGGAACAGCTGCAACACTCAGTTGCAGTCATGGCATCTCGCCTGGCATCCTGCTGCACAGGACGCTGGAGCAGAGCCTGGATTGCTCGGAATCAAACACACCAGTCACCTGGGGCTGGTCCAAATAGGTAGCCCCTGCTCTGGGCAAGATCTGGACAGACATAATGTGAGGCTAGAGATAGCTCTAGGAACCACCTTTTTTTTCCAAGGTGGTTTTTGGGGCATCTTGGGTCATAGGAAGGCAGTGGGAATGCAGCCTTGTAGAAACACTGTAAAGGGTGCTTCCAAACATCCCAGGCCAGGCTTATTTCCTTGCTGGATCCCATGCCCTCCTGTCAGGGCTTGAATCTGTCTTTTAGGGCATACTGAAATTTCCTCCTATCTGGGAGAAGGGAACTGGACACAAATCCTGTAGGCTGCTGCATGATTCAGGATTTAGGGAGGGATTGTCATCCCAGGTCAGGAGCAAAAGAGTATTCTCTGTGCCTGCTCAACCCTACACATCTGGGTCTGTGTTCGGTTCCTGATGAGGCCATGAAGGCTCTCTCGTCTCTGCAGGTGCGGTGTGTGTGCCCTCCTGTGTCGTACCTCCCAGTGACCCCGTCATCCTGCCTGACAATGTGACCGCAGACACTATGGATCATCGTCTGCAGCCCACCAGAGTCGAGGTGAGCGGGGAGGTGGGCTCTTGTAGAGGAAGAGGGCAGTCCTCTTCTCTCTGTTTGTTATTTTTGATTCCAAATCTCTTTGCCTTGAGTGAAGAGTGGTTAGCCTTGGCAAAAGAAGCAGCACATTGAGCTGGGGGCTGGCTGGTCCTCTCTTAGGAGCTGCCCATGCTGCTCCACTATACCACAGCATCAGTGCTGGAGGCAACACTCAGGGGCTTGCAGGATATCACAAGGAATGGAGCTGAACACAGGGATCCCACTGATTTTTCAGGACGAGCCACATGCCCAGACCTGCCTGGCAGCTGCCATTGTCAGCAGTGTGCCAGGAGATTGGCAGCCGCCCAGGCATGGCGTGAGCCTTTGTGCCCCCATACCCTGTGGCAGAGACACAGCCCTGGCCAGGCACTGTAGGCTGAAGGGTCTCTGGCTGCCAGGAGCCACTGGACCAGGGGAGAATTTCCCTCCCCAACCCTTACTCATTTGCGTAGGCAAAGCAGCCCAAATAGCTCAAATAGTTTGGATCCTCATGGCACAACTTTCCCAAAGAGCGGCTCTGCTGGGGTAATATTTCTTAAAATAAAACCGAGATGTGAGAGAAAGGAGGTGGAAAAAAGCAAAGCAAATACTTCCCAGGAGCCAGCGCTCTTGTCCAAGTGCTTCCCCCTCCTCCCCAAAACCACAGGAGGCCCCAGCGTCCTGCCTGCGGGTACTCCAGTGTGTTGCCTGGATCAGCCCTTCGGCCCATCGCTGCTGGCTAGGAGGATGTGTGGGGCTGGTGGAGCACCAGCCCTGGAGGGTGTCCTCACCATTGAGGGATTGGAGCGCTTGGACCATTGACATGGTGGTGTTCCACTGCTCTGTGGGGTCTCCTGCAAGGGAGACATCCTGCAGAGAGGAGGAAGAGAAGCTATCAGTGAAGTGATGCTCCCCCTCAACAGGAGCTCTCTCCATGGACAGTCTTGCTTTCTGCCTGGCTCCTGCTTTTGCTCCCTTCTTTGCTCCTCCAACATCTTGTTGCTCCCCAGGAGATGGAGAGGATGGGGTAACAACAGCAGGGGCCACTCGGGGAAGGCTTGGTCATGTTTTGCTCTGAGCTCTGATTCATCACATCCTGCAGACAGGCAGGCTTGTCACTCAGCCTTTATGTCCCAGCCCAGAATATGAGTAAACTCAAATGTCATTCAAGTTGCTCAACACCCACATATGGAACACTCCGGCAGGGTCAGGATGCTCACAGTCTCTGGGATGAGCAGGAATCAGCTGGTTCAGCCGCATCCCTGGCTTTTGCCCCATCCAACAGCAGTTCCTCCAGATCTGCCTTCCCCCTCACTGGCAGAGGACAGGCAGGAAACCATCTGAGCCCATCCCCACGCTGGTCTGAACACGCAGCAGAAGGGCCTGAACAGGTCTGTGGGCAGAACTGTCCCCTTCCCAGATGTCAGAGCTGCTTGTTTTCTCTGGGGGGCCAGGAGAAGACACACATTACCCCTCCGTGTGGCTCCAGCGCTGCAAAGGGCATCCCAGGACACTTCTGTAGGCCAGCCATGGCTTTATGGGGCTTCGGGTTTCAAAGTCTGCTTGAGCTTTACAAGGAGGAAATTGCATGTGTGGTGGGGCTTTTCTTCCCCCTCTGTAATCACAGCGCTCCCCGCAAACCCCCGCTGAGCGAGCAGGACCAGACGTTCCAGCTCCAGCGATGAAACCTGGCCCTTCGCATCCTGCTCTCTTGTCCAGCTGGCTGCAGGAACTGAGCTTGTGCCTCATAGATAGCAGCGATAACAGCTCCATGAGCAAACACCAGGGTGGATCTGCCACAGGGCAAGTCTGGGGAGGTGAGTCCTCCTGGAAACTGCTTCTCAGCACTAGAGCAGTGTGCAGACTGATGGAGGTAGTGAGGGATGAGCAGCTGAGACCCCCATCCCCTGTGAGTGAGGGGCTGGTGAATCCAGCATCACTCAGAGAGGTGATGGCAGACTCAGCCTGTTGTGGCCCCTGGTGACTTCCCCACTGTTGGGTGGCACTACCAGTCAAACCGAGTACTCTGGTGGCCCCTACCATCTACCTTAGTCCTCTCCCAGTTGTGTATCTATACATCTGCATACACTCTCCCATGCATCTACCTAGCACCTGTGTGCCCTGGCATGATCTGCTGTAGGGGATCCTGCTCTGGCAAGGGAGTTGGACTGGATGATCTCCAGAGGTCCCTTCCAGCCCCAACCACTCTGATTCTGTGTTTGAGGGTCAACAAGGTGCAGCTGCCTCAGGTTTGATAAACTTCATAGGGTGCTTCATAGAGTTGCAGGAAGGGTGCTGGGGGTGCCAATAAGCAATGCAGTGTTGAGGGGGATCCACCACCTCCAGGAAGTGCTGGTGGCCATGGACATCCTGCCACCTCACCTGATGGGTCTCTTCTTCCCTCCTCAGCACATCGTGTGTACGGGCAGGCTGCAGTGGTACCCAGACCCCTCCGTCATTCACTGCATTGATTCATGTGAGGTAAGTCCCTGCTCCCAGCACAAACTCCTTACATGATTGCTCCTGGCACTGAAGACTCACTCCAACATAAAGCTGGGTGGCTTTGACCTCATGTTTTCTCTGACCTGGACCAGGACTTGCTGGCTAGGCTGAGAGACCAGAGCCAACAACCCTGGATATGAGAGTGATGCTGAGAGCTGCAGAACAACCTATTTCCTTCCTTTCCTGCTGCTTCTTGGCTAGTCAGGGGAGAATGTTCTAGCAAAAGGATTTCGCTGGCAAGGGGTATCCCCAAAGAGCCCGTGACTGACTGCGAGCCCAAACATTTCCTTAACCAGACCCACAGTTCTAGAGTAATGTGAATCCAGAAAAGCCCTGCACGACTCGCGCATCCAACCCAAACAAGTGGGACTTCCAGCCTCGTGCACGCACCACAAACCGCACCCGAGGAATCTGCCGACAAAGAATTCCTTGCAGGCATCAGTTAGCCGCTTGTGAGTCATGAGCAGGCGGGAGCAAATCGCGGGCAGCTCGCAAAGGAAATTCAAAATAGGCAGTTTTTGTCAAGTGCTGGTTGTTGTTGTGATTAAGGATAAAAGGGAAAAGGGTGGTTGGGGGTGGGATAGAGGTATTTTGGAATGTTTTGTGCTGAAAAGTTGGGATTTTTACCGAAAAGGAAGATATAAATGAGGTTTGCACACCAGAAATAGCTTCTGGGTTTGCTAGTTGTTTGGTTTATGTGCTCGTTTCGATGCTGAATGACCACTTTTGCTCACTGGTCCTGCCTAGCTCAGCTCTTTGTGTGGGAGAACAGGAGATGCTGTGGGGGGAGCACGTCCCTGGGAAGGAGATGTTATGATGAGAAGAAGGTGCAGCTGCTGTTTCCCAAACCTAATGGATGTGTCTTGCAAGGCATGGGCTGCAAGCACAAGGAATGAGGCGCTGTGACTCGTGGTTGAGTATTAATGCTCAGCAATGGAGCCTTTTGAGAGCTCCAGGTCTTCTTAAAACACTTTGTGGTTCTTGTGCTTCATCTTAAATCTGTGTCTTCAGCAAAAGGGGATGGTGGAAATTGCTGGTTCGTTATGTGTGTGCATGGGAGAGTGATGAAGTACCTGAAGTTCCAGCATCTCACCATGTCACTGTCTTCTCACTGGCAACCCAAACATGCTCATGGCCAACACAGCCTCTTCCTGTTCCTGGGTGCTTGTCTTGACTCTTAGATGGCAATCCTAAACAGCAGTCTGAGCACACAGGAGGTTAAGCAAGCCAAAATTGCCCAGTGTCCTGCCAGTGCTCATGCTCTTTGTCACCCTCATAGACCTTTTAATGTCTCTTCTGCTTCCAATTAATCTTTCACTGGGACCTGATAGCAATCTTCCAGTACCTGAAGTAGGCTACAAGAAGGCTGCAGGGGGACTGTTTATGAAGGTCTGTAGTGATAGGACAAGGCTTCAAATTAGAGAAGGGTAGATTGAAATTGACTGGTAGGAAGAAGCTCATTAGCAGGAGCAGGGGAGTTAAACACCAGAACAGGTTGTCCATGGAAGGAGTTAAGGCCCCATCCTTGGAGATATTTAAGGTGAGGCTGGACAAGGCTCTGGGCAACATGATCTGGTGGAGGATGTCCCTGCTCACTGCAGAGGGGTTGGACTAAATGGCCTTTGGAGGTCCCTTCAAATCCAGGCCATTCTATGACTGACCAAGAAATACGTACTCTTGCAGCTGAGATCTCACCACAGCCCTGCACAAAGCTTCCTTTTGCTGGAAATGTTTTGATAGGATGCAGTACTATAGCTGTTAATTCTGCAGTTGCATCAGTCTGGCAGTTCAGAGATGTCCTGAGGTCAGCAAGCACACCCACATCTTTGTCTGCTTCCTTTGTTGCCAGCTGATGAGCTCCAAGCTAACAGCAGATGTTTTACCACCAGTACAAGAGCTTGCCCTTCAGTTTTATACACGAGAATGTCATCTTGTTTCTCTCTCTCATCTTTTGGGTCATCTAACTCTTTGTCAGATGCTGTGAAACAAGCCCTTCTTCCTCATTAGCAGTTTCATCACCACGGGCCCCTCCTTAAGGTCACAGTCACTCCCTGCAAGAACATTGAAGATTCATCCTCAGATAGTTTCTTTCACCCTGATGCTGTCCTTTTTGATACAGCTCACTGCCACCTCCTCTGTGTTCTCCTCCTTGCTTCTCCCTTCTCTATCTTTGATTATCCTTTTCACTGGCTTTTCTTCTGTGATGCTGCAGGATGTCAAGGTTTCACTGAGGAGCCAAGTCTTCCCAAGTAGCTTTGATCCAGTGTTTCATAGCAGCCTTGTTTTGCCATGGACAGTCAGTGTCACCAAAGGTGTCTCATTCAAAGCATTGCCCTGGAGGCTGGTGACCAGCACTGGGAAGAAGGGAGATGTTACCTGTCCCCTCTTCCAGGCTGACCACAGAAAATGCCCCAAATGCTGTTTCTAGCTCATCTGTGCTGGCTTCCATCCTCATCCCCATCTCTTTCCTGCTTCTGTCCTGGTGACCAAATGCACTGTGGTTCTCAGAGGCCACTTGAGACCCAACTTCTTGTGGGATGCAGGGATGTCAGACAGCAATAGTTAGGTAGAGATGGATATAACCTGTGATCTGTCCTTGCCACGTGGTATCTCCCCACCCAAATCTCCTTGTCATGTTTTTCCATCTTTTACCTGCACAAGAACTGTTCTGTGCCAGCAGAGCACAGCCCCTCCTGGGTCTGGTGTGGTTCAGCTTGACTCACCATGTCCATGGGACATCTGAGTTCCAGATTCCTCCTCATTTCCCAGTGATCCCTCACTGGAGACACCTCCTTTAGGAGCCCAGCCTCTGCTCTCCACTGAGAAGTGAACTGCTTTTCCAGTAGACTGCTCGGATCACCTCCGGTCAGAGTCACCCCTCAAGTGCTGCTGTGTCTCCCTTGACTTCCAAGCATGTGTTGGGTGAGGAAGCTTTCTCAGTGAGTGGAACAACCCTATGCAAGAGAAATGCAGACTACCGGGCTGGTCGTACTGTATCCCTGTCGGAGTCACTTCAGGCTGGGACATGGGAGCAGCAGCCAAGCCTCAACCTTCCCAGCCTGAGCTGGAGGCCTGCATTGCTTTGGGACATTCAGGTCACCACTCATTAGCATTAGAGTCTCTGTCATACACCAGCAGTGGATTAGCCAGTCTGCTCAACCCTCCTGTTCCTCTCCCCACCTCCTTTCTCTTTCCATTAATCTGGTCATCCATCTGCCTCCTGGTTCTGCTGTGCTGTGCCAAGTTCCCCATCCCCAGAGCAGGGGGGCACATAGTTCTGCGGGTGAGGGAGGGAGACATGCAAACCCTTCCAGGAGCCCATCAGGAATATGAGTTAGCGCAGAGTGTGCTTTGCCTTACAAGGGCCAGCGGAACATCTCCTCAGTGGAAAAACAGATGGCAGCAGGTGGGGGGAAAAGAGGAGGGGGCTTGGGGCTGTTTTGAAGGAGGAGGTCATGGTCTTTGTGTGTGGCTGCTGTGTGAGAGGTGTCTGCAACACCTGGGGCAGGTTCTTCCAAGCTCTCCTGAGATGACCAGCTCAGCATCCTCCTCCTGTGCCCAAGACAGTTTGGCCTGAGGTCTCTGCTTCATGCCCTGGGTGAAGATGGGCCATACCAGACCACTGTTGTGAGCTGCTGGGAATTGCTCCAGTCTTCCCTGCATCAGGACAAGGTCTCGCTGCCCTAGTGCATGTTATCACATTCATAAACCAAGTTCCTTCCACGTCCCATGGGTTTCCTGGGGTACTACTATGGAAATGATGGGATGGGGAATGAGGTGTGTTTGTGGTTGCAAGTTGTTCTCCAGCCTCTATCCAACAATAGGTAGTCAAGGACTGAGATGGATCCTTGGCTCTACCCACCAGCATGAACACAACCCTTGCTCAGCACGTCCATGGCTTGTGTCCAGCTTTTGTCATCCAGAATTAACTTGCCTGAAGGCTAGAGCCATAGGGGCAGTGGGAAGTCTCATTTAAAAACAGGGTCCTGCTGTGCTTTAACGTGGCAGGAGATGGGGTGTCCCTCTCTCCCTGGCAAAGCACTGGAGCCAGTGTCCAGCTACGGGCAGCTGCTTCTGCTCCTCACCATCAGTGAGACCCCTTAATTGTCCCTCCTCCCAGACCTAGTGGGGGGCTTTGCTTTTGTAACATGGCAAAGCTCAGCATAGGGCACCAGGCATAAAAATGATGCTGGTGGGATGTACTTCTATGGGAAAAAGATCCTATTCTGTTCTCTTGGGGCTCAAGACAAGGAGGACTAAGAACACCCCAGCTTCTTCATGGGACTCTAGAGCACCTGGGTATCTCAGCATGGCAGAATTTAGTCACTCTCTCACGGTCATTCTCTCATCTCTTGTCTGTATGAGAGCATCTCCCAACAGCTTTATCCCACTTGCACTCTTCTCCATCTGCTGTCTGGCTTTGACGATGCAGAGAGGATCCTGCTAGATGTGACTGCTGTGACTGCAGTTCCTTCAGGAGTCTCAGCAAAGCCATGTAGTCCAGGTGACCAAACAGGACCCGACAACTTGCCCTAGATTCAGGTACATTCCAGGTTAGGACAGTATATGAGGCACTGGCCTCCACATCTCAAGAGGATGCAGCAATCAAAATGGGCAAGAGGATGCCCCAGCTGCCCTTCAAGGAGACCCCAAACCATCTGGGACTCTTCAGTTTGGAGCCTGCTGGAGAGTTTGCCAAGTCACCAAGGTGCTGAGTAAGATGGACACAGCACTGGGGAGCATAGGGTGAGACTGGTAAGGTGATGGAAGATGCCCCATGAGGCTGTGGGGGTGAGGGGCAGCTTCATGTTTAAATAAGGATTAGACAAAGCAGAGGGAAATGAAATGATCACACACCAGCATGATGTGAGGACAGGGGACAGGAGACAGGAGTGGAAAAGGCATGGAAAGCCCCTGCTGGAATGAAACCCAACAAGATGCTTCTGCTGTTGAACAAACACCCCCAAGCACAGCTCAGCCAACTGCTCTTCCAACACAAATGTTCGTTCCCCATCATGTTCTTCACCCCTCGTACATTGTTTTTCTTTCTGTTTAAGATCTCTAACAAGAACTTGGCAGAAACCAGATACAAGTGGGTCAGGAGGCCCTTGTGGTTTTCAGGGCTTGTTTTCCATAACCCGTTCTGTCCTGCAACATATTTTGCACAAACAGCTTGGCAGGAGATCTAACCCATGGAGGCAGGAGATTCAACCTGTGGAGACAGGAAATCAACCCTTGGAGGCAGGAGATCTAACCCCTGGAGGTAGGAGATCTAACCCTTGGAGGCAGGAGGTCCAACTCATGGAGGCAGGAGATCCAACTCATGGAGGCAGGAAATCTAACCCCTGGCAGCAGTTGAGCTGCTGAGGGCGGCATCACAGGCTGGTGCTCATGTGCAGCGGCAGCCCTGGGAGTGGGTGAGTGCTGAGGACCCATCTCTGGGAGCCATTGTGCTTGCCAGGAGCACTGTAGACAGGTGGCATCTTCCTCTGCTCCCCTTGGCTTGTCCTTTCCTGCCGCTGTTTCTGTTCTCCCATTAGCAGGCTGTAAAGAGGACAAGGCTAAGGACACCACTATGAATAGATCATGGACACAGATGCTTTTATGGAAGCAAAGACCTGCCCTGATGTGGTGCTCATCTACATCAGCTTTCCATCCCTTTCTTCACCCTTGTCCTCATGGCCTGCGCCAAGCCCTTTTGAGACAACTGTCTGCTGAGACTGGGGGTCCCTGTGGAGTGAGGCACAGCATGGGGCAGAGGAAATGCATCCACAGTCAGTAGCCCTAAGTGCCACCTGCTTGCTTCTGCTGCACAAGGGTGTCCAAGCCAAATCCTGTCCTGGAACACAGAAGCAATTTCAGGCGAGGACCTTCTCTCCCGGTATGGTCAATCTACAGCAGCATTCAGACTGGGCACCAAGCAGCACTCCAACCTCTCTGCTCTCCATCCCTCTTCAGACACTGATTCTGTTCAAACTCAATTCAGACTGATTAAAATATGGCCAGGGGTTTGCAGGAAACCTTTGACCAAGGGACCCAACTTTGTCCTGAGGAACACCTGGAGCTGCACAGCCAGGCTGCCAGGAGCTGAGCTGTTGCTTGCCCTGGGCATGGCAGTACAAGTGATGGCACATGGGCTGGAATCAGACAGCAGGACGCCGCCTTTCAGTCTGTCACCTCTTCCTTGATGCATTCCTTTGAGTTTATGGAGCTCTTTCACAAGCAGCAAGCCTCTGTTTTCTTAGTGAGGCTTGGGGAGAAGGATGTTGGAGCTGGAGCAGATGTTCCCAGAGATGTGAGATGTGGTAAAAGTGCTCTGCATGCCGCACTGGTGAGTGAGTGGCTTAAGGACACGTGCGAGCTCAGCAGCAACTGGTGTTTCTCCATAATAGCTCTGCCTGAGGTGGTGGTGCAGGTCCACAGTGTCTCCAAGCAGACCACCCTGCGGTCAAGCAGTTCTGAGGGACAGCAGGAGCAGAGGGATGGCTCAGGGGATAGAAACCAGGAGATTTAAACATCAGATGAAGCACTGGATCTGCAGGACTTTCTCGTCTCTCCTTCTTCAGGCTACTTGTGCCCAGAGGCCTCTTGCCAAATCCCTGGAGGTCTCCTCCTTGGGTGGTTCTTGTTCTGCATCCCCCACTGCAATGGACCAGGTGGAGCTCACTGGCAGCTTGGAGCGGTTTGGGGCACAGAGACATCCTAGAAACCCTGTTGAGCAGAAGCCAGCAATGCTCCCTCTCCATCCCTCACTGTTTTCCAAAGCCCATGTTCTTCTTGTGTGCTGGAGAGCCTCAGGAAGGAGAGAGGGAAAGTGAATGTGCTTGGGGTGTCGAAGAGCGGGGGAGGGAAAGAAGTGAAAGACGTGCTGCAGCAGGGAGAGGGCCAAGAAAAATATTTAATCCAAACAATGAACATTGTCATTTCCTCCCACAGTCTGCATTCCCAGTCAACTTCCCTGGGCAAGCGCAGGGAGCCAGGAGCGGCTGGGCTCTGCCTCGCCAGTGTGCATGTGCAGTGTGAGGGACATGTCCAGGAACATCGAGGCATCCCTTCAACCAGCTCCTGCTGCATCTGTGGGGAAGGAACTGACACCAGCCCCAGTTTTCATATGGAACCAATGATCTGGAGTGATGCTGGGGGCATGTAGACAGCGATGGGAGTGGGAATTTGCAGGATGCAAGCTGGAGTGGTGGGTGCACAGGGGCTTGAAGCTCACTTCAGGGTTCACTTGAGGTTTTCTAGGCTTTTCACAAGGCATTGGGTACCTTCACATCTTCCCGGGGACCTCCCTGAGCTTTCTCCAGCATCATGGCTGGTGGCTGAGGTGGGAAGGAAGAAAGGACAGTGGGGAGAAGCTGCAGCTGCTTCATGTTTTCCTTTCCTCATGCTCTCCTGCAATGGGCAGTGGTTGGCACCCAGGACAGGGCTTCTCTCATCTTGAGCATTTTGCAAAGCCCCTGGAAGACCATCTGCACAGCAATGGGAGATGTTTTGTCAGCAGAGGCTTATCCTCTAGCTCCATCCCTATGCCTCCTGCTACACCATCTTCTTCCTGACTCCTCCAACTGATCCTTCCACTCACCCACCACAAGAGCAGAGGTAGCAGTGGTGCAGCTGATATTCAAGACGTTAGTCTGATGACAGTAGCAGCTTTTGCAGATCTGGTGCCTTCGTACTTCCACTGCTGAGATGATGGTTCCTCTGTTCTTTGGGAGCTGCTTTGAAAGCAACAGGACAAAGACACCTGCACCTCCCCACCTGCCTGGCAACATGTGGTCACCTCAGTGTGCAGTCCCTGAGATCCATGCCCAAAGGGAAGAACAAGAGAACAGCAACATCCTGACTTAGAAGCATCATGGAAGTTATCAACACTCCCTCTTTGGCTGGGATCAGCACAATCACAAAGCTCAAGACCTGCACAGCATCCCAAAAGCTGGGGGAGAACATTTTGCTTGTTAAGGCTGGACATGGTCCCCTGAAGCCGGGATTGAAGCAGTTGACTCAGCTCTTTGGTTACAAAACTTTTTTAACACCTTCCTCCAGAGCATCTGGAACAGGTCATCATCAAGAGCAAGGGACTGAGCCTTCAGCTCTGCTCAGCCACAGCAAACCCAGAGTTTCTGAGAAAAAATGTGACACAGCACCAGAATACGTATGATGCTGATGGTGTCTGTGATTTACTCCTCCTGCTCCATCCTTCCCTCACCCTTTTGCACCATTTCGTGTTCTTTTGCAGTGATTCACCCTAAAGTAAGGTGGACTTGGAGAAGAGCGTTTGGGCCTTGCCCACCTCAACAAGGGCACTGGTAGTAGCCCCAGGAGGGAGGAACTGGCTCAGCCCCAGCTCTGGGGACTTTAAAGGGATGGATGGTGGAAAAACATTGTGCAGGAATCATCTCCTGGCAGTCCTGAGAGACACACCACCACCAAATACACCGAGGTACTCCTGCCTGGGATGCAGCAGATCGGTCTTTTACTTGCAGTATTTTCCTCACTTTCCCCCGCCCCCTTTAATTTCTCCTCTTTTCACCCATGACTGTTCCCAGCTTGACTGTTGCCAAGGGTTCGACTCACCGTTACTATTTTTACGCTGGGGCTCAGCAGTGCCAGCAGCTGCACCTCTGCGTGTGAACACATGTCCTGCTGCAGCTCTGCTCTGGATAAACAAGGAAGATGGATGGTGAGTGGGCAGGCTGACTGCAGCAGACCATCTCTGGTGGCCCAGCAGCTCTGGGTGCCTTCATGTGACATGGAGAGGTCACAGCAATGACCCTGTTCTTTCCCAGTTTTTACAAGCTGTTTTGCCCAGCCCCATTTTCCCCGTGCTGGAGGATATGTGCTCTGGTGACTGAAGACCCAGCTGGCATCTCCCTGGATCACACCCATGACAGGCTTGGCCATTGGTGAGGGGCTTTTCCTCATCAGGTGTTTCTGCAAGTCACCAGCATGGACACAGCTCCCTTCTCCCACCGCTGGCATTGCTCTCTGCAGGCAGAAGCACTGGCTGCACAGGGTCTCTGTGGGGTTCCCGCTCACATCAGCTGCTCTGTGGACATGCCTTTGCCTGTGTTCCCTCTTGCCCCGACTCTCACAAGACCAAAATGAGACCGATACGCCCTCGAGGGAGAACCATCAGCACCTCTGCTCTCTCTGCTTGCTGAGACGGAACCATCTGGAGACTCTTGCCAAGGTGTCACGATGTTCTCCAGGCTCTGGGTGAGGGGCAGGGGCAGCACCCCTGAGCCCAGCTCTCTTGAGCCTCCCGTCCAATTAGTCACTTTTTACTTTCCCCTCATGTGTTTTTCCAGTGTAATTTGGAGTGTGAGTTGTTAAGTTTCCCCAGGAAGTGTTGCCATAGGAGCCTCTATTTGTTTAGGGTGGGGTATGAGTTCTGACAGGGGCAATTAGCCCGAATAGGTGCAGGGAGAGACTGAGAGCTCCCCCTTCCTCATCCCTGCCCCTGGCCTCCTCCACCTCATACACACAGGATCTGGAGATCATCTCGGACCTGCGCAGCCAGGACAGACAATCCTCCCTGTAGCTGTGTGGAAACTGCTGAAGCGACGGGGCTGTTTCAGCAGTGACTCATGGCATGTGGAGGAAAACTCCACTGCAAAGGCGAATCACACCCAGAAGAGCCCTTCTCTGCCAGTGGCCCTGGCTGCTCCCTGGCCCCCATCCCTGCTCAGCATCCTTGCCCTGGTCCTCACGGTGCTTCATGGTGCAGAGACCTCCTTTGGCCACCCATTCAAGACTGAATTATGCTTTTCGGTGGAAGAGGAGTGTTCCCCAACTGCCTTGGTGGCACCCTGTTCTCCCCTGGACATTTGTGACAGCCATGATGGGGCCAAATCCCTTCTTAATTCTGAGTGAGCTACCCAACGCACCTTGCTCCAGCTCTAGGAAGGTGTCTTCTTTCTTCTTCTCTTGTGAGACCTTCCAGGCAGAGGCAAACTCTCTGTGGCCACCTGGATTTGCCTGGGGCCTGTGCAACTGACTGCATGGACTTGGTAGTTGCCACATCCCTACTGGTGCTTCCTAAACTGATGTTAGCCACATTGAGCCCGTTTTATTCTGTGTGAGTCTCAATGACAAAACTCGCAGCAGTTCCCTGGGTTTGGCATGACATTTCCATGTGAACTATCAGCAGCATCGCTGGCCTAGGGTGTGGTGCTTGTGCGGCTACCGTGGTGCAACAGCATTCTTCAGGGTGCTTTAGTTTGGTTGATGGGTGGTACAGGACAGTGTCCATCATGTCCATAAAAGGATGGGTCCAGGTATTTCCTTGAAGCTCAGGTGGTGCTTGGAGCCACCAGATCTAGTGAAATGGGTCTGCTGCTTCATGAGCAAAGGTGTGGCCAGGTTTCCACCCAGAGCCCTCTCTGATGACAGCAGTCCTCCTGGACGTTTGCCATGGTTGCTGGGTCAGTAGCTACCATCACAGAGCCTGGAGAGGGAGAAGCTTTTCATTACTAATCTCTGGGTTAATGAATGGTCTCTCTGCTCCGCTAGCACATGCGGCTGTTGCTTGGCAGTGCTGATGTAATAAATAAACGTCAGCTGCAGGTTGTTCCTGACACTTCATTGCAAGTGCTCCATGCACACGTGGGTTGGTTGCACCAGTCACAAGTTGGCTGCTTCTCAGCCCAAGTTGCTTGTTTCTCTTCTCTGACCAGATGACTCATGTAACCCAACAGTTTAACTGGATTTCTGAACGGCTGCAGCTGCCGTGCAACACCTCTGGACCAGAAGCTGTTCTGCTGCGAGAGCTTTTCCTGTCTTTCTGTGTGGGAGCTGAATGTAAACAAGGCTAGTTAGTAGTGGAGCTTCATCAGAGCTGCACCAAAGTGAGCTGGGCTCTGCAAGTGCCGAGTGGTCCAGGCAGACCCGGCAGGGATTCGCAGGAGAGCAGCAGAAGGCCCTGGGCTGTGCTTTGCCAAGAGGAGCTGCTGTTAGGTTGGAAGTGCATAACTCCCCACCACTCAGCCATGCCTTTCGCTGACAGACAGGAAAATTTGGGACACAAAGAAGAGAGGTGAAGAGGAAGATGGCCAGGACTGACGCTGGAAGGTGGCCACAATGCCAATATTTCTGGTTATCAGTAGGCTGGTGCCCTCTCCGCTCAGTCCCAAGTGGGACTTTACTCGCAGGGAGGTGGTGCCTAGTGAAGATACCTTCTGCTTGTCACAGAATCACATAATTACTGAGGCTGGAAAAGACCTCTGAGATCATCAAGCCCAGCCAGTGACCTCACATCACCACATCGGCCAGACCAGGGCACTAAGGGCCACAGCCAGTCTGTCCTTAAACACTTCCAGGGATGGGGACTCTGCCACTGACCTGGGCAGTCCATTCCAGTGTCTGATCACCCTTGCCATGGGGCTTCCCAACACCCAGCCTAACCCTCCCCTGGCAGCTTCAGGCCCTGCCCTCTTGCCTTGGCACTAGCTGCCTGGGAGAAGAGCCCGACCTCCACCTGACTACAACCTTCCTTCAGGGAGTTGGAGAGAGGGAGAAGGTCTCCCCTAAGACTCCTCCAGGCTGAACACCCCCAGCTCCCTCAGCCTCTCCTCATTAGACTTTTCCTCCAGTCCCTTCCCCAGCCTCGTTGCTCCTCTAGATCTGCTCCAGCCCCTCAATCTCTTTATTGAAGTGAGTGGCCCAGCACTGCCGCCCCGTACTCAACGGGAGGCCTCACCAGTGCCCAGTACAGGGGGAGAATGACAACCCTAGCCCTGCTGGCCACAATATTGCTGATATAAGCCAGGATGCCATTGGCCTTCTGGGCCAGTTGTCTACCAGTACTGCCAGGTCCCTCTTTGCCAGGCTGCTCTCCAGCCACTCATTCCCCCAGTCTGTAGCTGCACGGGGTTATTGTGGCCAAGCTGGCCACCAGACAAGTAGTCTTGTGGTCCAATCTGGCATAGTTTGGTGCAGCCATGTGCTGTGGGCAGGGCTAGAGCCTCCAGTGGAGAGCCTGGAGGAAACTGGAGAATGTTCTTTGGGGTCAGAACTAGACCAAGAGCATTCTGTACAAAGCATGGCCCTTGCAGCCAGTGCTTGCCAGTGTTTGGCTTGGGTGCAAGTATTTCTGGTGGGCTCCTGACCTTGCTGGACCTTTCTTGTAGTCCAAGGGAGATACAGAGTCTGTCTTCCTGAGAACAATCCTCTAGCAGGATGCTCTGTAGATCCTCCTAACAGTCTCTCTGTACTTGTGTGACCAAGTCGGATCACCAAGTTCAACTGGGGCCAAGCTCTTTGGGAGGGGTGTTGGAGAGAAGGTGGGTCAGCTTCTTCCAGAGCCCTGCTCCGTCTGTGGGCATGTGGAGAGCTAGATTTCAATGGAGACAGGTGAGAAGGTGGATGAGCAGGTGAGGTAGTGAAATGACTCCTGGTTGGGTGGCAGTGAACTCTACGGAGAAACACAGTGTAAGGTGAGAACGGGGACTTGTGGCACTCAGGGTGGGGCTCTCTCTGCTAATGTGAATTTGCTTCTTCACAGAATCACAGACCTTTACAGTTTGGAAAGAACCTCAATTCCCTGATCCTTGAGCTTCTGCTTCCAAACTGCTCCCTACACACCTGCCAGGACACCAGTCTTCCAGTGCTCTTGGCCTGTTGTGGAGCCAGATTGGCCTTTATCACAGTTGCATGGGGGCCTGGCTTAGGACCTGGGAACTCTGCTTTTGGGGAAAACCTTACACTTTTGAAGAACCTTTCATTCTTCTGTCTAGCCCTTCCAAGCCGATGGCTGGTGTGACACCATCAACAACCGGGCGTACTGCCAGTATGATGGGGGTGACTGCTGCTCGTCTACGCTGTCCTCCAGGAAGGTAAGTGAGCATCTTCTGCAGGACTGGCCAGGATGTAGGATTCAGTGGTAACTGCTAGCCATGCTCTTTGGCCTTGCCTGCTGAGGAACTAAGCCATGAACAGAGAACAACCCCATGATTTCAATACCACCAAAAGCAGCTGAAGCTGATAGACATCGTTTCCTGATTAACTTCAGGGTTTGAGCTCAGGCCAGTGGGACTGAAGGCTCAGCCCAGCTCCCACTGAGGTTTGAGGGATTCCCCCTTGTTTGGGCAACAAGTCCCAAATAAGTGACTTCTCTAGATGTAGATGATGGTGTCACCTTAGTGTAGCTCAGTAAGGTTCACTGACCTCCACCTGGAGACCGAAGGAGGAAGACACAGAATAGAGGGGTAGGGGTGGGGATTGGGGTTGCTCAGACCCTTCTTTGTCTTCCATCATGTCCTCCCCTCCCACTGAACCTGCTCTTTAGCACTCACAGCCCATCCTTCCTGAGCACATCCAACAGGAAAACAAATCACAGAGCATGAGATAATTTCTCACTGCAAAACTATGTGAATTTGAATCTTCTCATCTTTGTTGTGGGGTTTGGATCATTTTTCCTTTCATCACGCATGCACACATCGAGAAAAGGGAAGATAAAAACCCTGGGAAGATGCAGCTGAGATAGGAGGAAAAAGGCTTTTACACCCAAGTGATGAGTGAAAGCTCCACAACGATATCATGACATCTCAGAACCAGACAAGGCTCTCAGGACATCCAGGACAGCTAGATGAAGGATGGGTTCACAGTGGAAGGTGAGGGGTTCAGCCCCATTGTTCTCAGGAGACCCAGCCCTGGCTTGTGGTCCTCACTAGTCCCAGATCTTCTCAGCATGAGCCTCCAGCACATCTAGGTTAAGGCAGATGCAGGAATTTGTGGGTTTAGGCACCAGAAAGCCACTTCATCCTCTCACAGGGCCAAGTTGTGAAAAATCAGATGTGCAACTGCAGTAAGAAAACCCCCTGGCTTTGAGCCTGGTGTGTCTGAAACCCTTTCTCCACTGCCACGGCCCATGACTGAGCAACTGAGTAGTAGGGCTGTTCAGAGGGACCTTAACAGACCGTATCGATGGGCTGAGGATAATTGTGTGGGTTTCAACAGAGCCAAGTTGTTGGGTCCTGCATTTTGGTCACAACAATCCCCTGCAGCTACAGGCTGAGGGCCTGAGTGTGGCTGGGAAGCAGTCTGGCAGAAAGGGACCTCAGGGTTCTAATAGATAGGTGGCTGAATCTGAGCCAGCAGAGTGCCCAGGTGGCCAAGAAGGCAAACGTCATCCTGGCATGTAGTAGAAACTGTCTGTCCAGAAGTAGTAGGGGGATGGTTGTCCCCCTATACTCAGCACTGGTGAGGCTGCACCTTGAGTACTGGGTCCAGTTTTGGGAACCTCAGTGCAAGGGAGACATCAAGGTGCTGGAGCAAGTGCAGAGGAGGGCAACAAAGCTGGCGAAGGGCCTGTAGAATAAATCTGATGAGGAGAGATTGAGAGAGTTGGGGCTGGTTAGTTAGACCAAGAGGAAACTCAGGGAAGACTTCATCGCTCTCTGAAACTATCTGAAAGGACAGTGTACAGCTGTCGGTGCTGGTCTCTTCTCACGGGTAATTAGTGATAGAACCAGAGGGAAGGGCTTCAAGCTCCAACAGGGTAGGTTTAGACTAGACATCAGGAAAAACTTCTTCACAGAGAGAGTGGTCAGGCACTGGAATGGGCTGCCCAGGGTGGTGGTTGAGTCCCCGTCCCTGGATGAGTTTAAAAAACACTTAAATGTAGTGTTGGGGAATTTGGTTTAGGGGTGAACTTGTACAGTAGGGTTAATCATTGGACTCAGTGATCCCAAGGGTCTTTCCCAACCTCAATGATTCTATGATTCTTGCAGCTGTTAGCCTTGTAGTAGCATTTATAGAAGTTTCAGAATCCAGATTCCAACCTTTTGTTGCGATATTTAATTTTGACATGAGCTTCAGAGTATCTCTATCTACCAAAAAATCCATCTTGAAAAGAAAATTAATCAAATAAATGAAGCAAATAATTAATTTTGCATTCATTGACTCGTTTTAATGACCTAATTTGATTTCATGGTAAAATGATACTCCTATAAGCCCTTTCCAGAAAAACAAAGCAGCCTGGCCCATACGGATCTCACTACAGCCACATGCACAGGCTGAGCCTCCGTGACAGCTCTATAATATGCAGTAGAATGGGGTTTATTTGATTTCCTTCCAGACCTTCTACTGTGTTTCCTCAGGGCGCAGGACACATCCTCAGTTTCAGGATGTGTTTTTTTTGCTGTGCAGCAGATAAATGCCTGGAATCCAGAACCAGGGTATCAAGAAAAGGAAACAATGGTAACCAGTTCTCAACGGATCCATAAGGAACAAAACAAGACTTGCATTAAATTACAAAATAGAAGGGCTGATTAATCCTCAGACAGTCTCTATTCTAATAGACTTTAAAAAATTACTGGTATCGCAGTAATTTCTATTGACTTGTCTCTAGCACTTATTAAACTACATAATATTACAATTTAGTTCCCTATTAGCATTTCCATATCAGACCTTTGTCTGAAGGTCTGACTCATAAGTAATCTGCAGATAATAACTCTACGAGAGTCAGGAAGACCCTGTTGAATTGGTGCAAATGAGGAGAACCAGCCTACGCTAGACTGGTCTTTTAAAACAAATCAATTATTTTTCTTTTCAGCTCTCTGAAGCTTTAGATAAAGCAGAAATCAGACAACTAAATCTGGCTTCCATTACAGCATAATAGACATGAAAGATCTGCATGTGTTCATAGAATCATAGAATCGTTAGGGATGGGAAGGGACCTCGAAAGATCGTCTAGTCCAATCCCCCTGCCACAGCAGCATCACCTAGACCAAGTCGCACAGGAACAAAGAAAAAACATGAAATCAAAAATAAATTATTGAAACTTACTCAAGTACATTTAGACAAAAAAACCTCAAAAACCTGAAAAACAAAGCCTTCCATTATTTTCAGGGAATATACTTATGTGAGAGAGGATGCTTGTGATCTGCTCTGGAAGGGGGATTGGACTAGATGATCTTTCAAGGTCCCTTCCAATCCCTAATGTTCTGTGATTCTGTGACAGATTCCAGAACATAGAATGAAATGCAGAGACCATATGAAATAAAATTCAGTTTCCATAATGACAATGCAGTCAAGAAAAACTAAACCTAAAGAGATTGTAGTTATTGTGAATTTACCCTGCTTTTGACTGTACCAGAAGAAATGTGCACCACGTCCTCTTCACCATTCATTTTACAACACAAGTATATTTTCAAGATGATTAAAAGGGTCTCTCCATGTATTTTTTTTTTAAATGAACTAGGAAGAACAGGGTAAATCTATCAATTAACCATTAAACAAAGAAACTTCCTGCTTTCTACATGCAAGTAGCTAATGAATGCCAAATTAACTGTAAAAAATAATCCTCACGGGAATGATTCAGATGAACATTGGTCTTGTGATGAAGCTAAACAAGCTAAGGATAAATTTCAAGAAGTAAAGAAGGCTTCCAAGAAGTTAATGAAAATTAGAATCACCGAATCACAGAACACCAGGGATTGGAAGGGACCCTGAAAGATCGTCTAGTCCAATCCCCAATGGTCAGTGGCATCCAATGATAGGACAAGGGCCAATGAGCTGCAACAAGGAGGTTCCACATAAAAATGAGTAGGAACTTCTTCCCGGTGAAGGTGACAGAGCACTGGAAGGGGCTGCCCAGGGCGGGTTGTGGAGTCTCCTTCTCTGGAGATGTTTAAAACCCACCTGGATGTGTTCCTGTGCAACTGGCTCTAGGTGATCCTGCTGTGGCAGGGGGATTGGACTAGATGATCTTTCGAGGTCCCTTCCAATCCCTAATGTTCTGTGATTCTGCGAACACATCAGCTCACACTTCTCCTACATGATCCCACCAGAATTAACAAGCTTCAAAATCACACTTGCACCCTTCAGCAATAAGCCAGACTGGCAGAAGCCAGAGATCTGCTCATAAACACACTTATTTTTCTTTCTTTTGTGTTTTTGTGGAGATATGGGCTGAGACCACAAAGAACGTGGAGGTTGCCATGTCCCCAAGCTCACTGAGGTTAATGAAAACCTCCCCTTGAGTGAACGAAAGCAGAGCTGGGGCTATGAAAAGAAACTACTTCAACAGAAAAGGTCCTATTAGATCTTATTTCCCACTACACAGCTAGCAGGAGCAGCACTGAGCCTTACAACTGTATTATCCGGGTTTCTGCCAGCACAGATGAACTCACTTTTAGTGGCTTCCAGTGTGCAAAGGCTAAATAAAAGGGAATCAGCTCAGGGGATTTGTTTCAGTGTGACCACAAGCCGCAAAGAAACCATCACAGTGTGAGGAATCTTGGAGGATATTTCTAAGCAAAATCTTCACCCAGCCTGGAGGAGAAGGGAACACAAATCACAAAGCCAGACTTAAAGGCTGAGCCACCATAAGTCTTTAATGGTGGTGAGAAGCCATTACAGACCTCTTTATTGAGGTGGCAGTGAAAAAGCTACCACTGACATGCCGAGGGCACTGTGCTCCATAGGGCTGTGGAGCCTCCTTCTCTGGAGGTGTTTAGAACCTGCCTGGACATGTTCCTGTGTGACTTGGTCTAGGGGATCCTGCTGTGGCAGGGGGATTGGACTGGATGATCTT
>JAOXOE010000698.1:6880854-6917327 GCA_028565055.1 Phoeniculus purpureus
GCTCCATCCTCCTGACACCCACCCTTCACATATTTATCAACATTAATGAGGTCACCCCTCAGCCTCCTTTTTTCCAAACTTAAGAGACCAAACTCCCTCAGCCTTTCCTCATCAGGGAGATGCTCCACTCCCTGCATCATCTCTGTGGCTCTGTGCTGGACTGTCTCCAGCAGCTCTGTGTCCTTCTGGAGCTGAGTGGCCCAGAACTGGGCACAAATGGACTCCAGCCGCCTCCAATGACTTGAAGCACATTTTCTGTTGCAAGTTCAGGCCTGAAGAAGGGAAGTTTTTGGTCAAAGACTAAGTAGGGCAAGTCATGTCCTGTGGAGGTTCTGCCCAAAAGAGGATTTTTCAGATGTTTCCTTAAATGCCAGATGTGAGTGGGCTGTATGAGGTGAGGTCAGTGCAGTTAAGGGTCTGTTTTCTTGCTTCAGGTGTTAAGAGAGGGAATTACCATCATAACAAGGTATTAACTAGAAGTGGGTTAATTGCTGGAAGTGGCAGGAAGTGGAAGCGGTGTTGTGCTCCCTGCCATAAGTGACTCCTCTGAGACAGGCTCCTGCTTTCCATTGCAGCTCGTTTTGTTCTGCCTTTGTTTAGTGCAGAGGTTTGCATTCCAGAGATGACTGAAAAACTGTTGTTCACCTCTGCATGAAGAGTTCTGCTAGGAACACACCACTGTTGTCCTTCATGGAGACACTAACCTGCATGTCTTACATTCCTAATTCTTCACGGTTAGTCAAGTCCTAGATGGTGTTGCTCTGGTAGGGCTGTTATCACAGAATCACAGAACCTTAGGCATTGGAAGGGACCTTCAAAAATCATCTAGTCCAACCCCCTGCTGCCACAGCAGGATCACCTAGACCAAGTCACACAGGAACATGTCCAGGCAGGTTTTAAACGTCTCCAGAGAAGGAGACTCCACAGCCCCCCTGGGCAGCTCCTTCCAGTGCTCTGTCACCCTCACTGTGAAGAAGCTCTTTCTCATATTTATGTAGAACCTCCTCTGTTCCAGCTCACACCAGTTGCCAGTGGAGAAGTTCAAACCACAGAGGAACGTGGGGACGTGAAGAGTTTCAATTGCAGCTCCTTGAGAAACTGATACCTAGTGTTTCAAAGATGCTTAGATGTAGCGCTGGGCGATACGGTTTAGGGGTGAAGCTGTAGAGTAGGGTTGATGGTTGGACTCGATCCCAAGTGTCTTTTCCAATCTGAATGATTCTGTGATTTGAAATTTTGTGGAGATTTTGATACTCGGTGGTTTGTGAATGAGAATGGAAAAGTTCCACGGAAAGAGGGATTTTTCTTCTACCTAAATACACACATTTAGCAGGATTCTTTCAAAGTCCATGTTGATGCCTTCTTTGCAACCAGCCCCACCACTGATAGACTTGAGGCCTCAGCCCAAACCCACAGAGATCAAGGGGAAGGTCCTTTTGACTTTACATGCTGGACTTCAGGCCACTGTTTCTATCGATAGCTTAAGATGCATTGAGTGATGCACCCTTCGTCAGTTGAGATGAAGAGTTGCAGCCTTAGTTTGTATGTGGATTGCATGAGCTGTCCATCTAACTGGTGGTTTGCCCAGTGCAGAGTGTCATGGAGCTCAAAGCCCTGCCTGGTGCCTTTCGGCAAACTGATAATATGAGTAAATAAAGAATGGTTGTGACTGTTGTATGACTGTTGGCCTTGTCAATGGGGACCATTGGCATTGACCACGTGCTTCTTGTTCCCCGGCCAGTAACTCTTTCCAATTATTTTGTGTTCTGCGTTGTGTAGCCCTGGTGCAGATTACGGCTGGCATATGCCAGAAGGAAAGAAGGTTTTCACTCCTTCTCCCCTCTACGTTTACAGCACTGTGACAAGTCCAAAACAGAGGCTCTGGAGGATGATGAGATAGAGGAATTTTACAAGATACTCACAGAGAGGAAAGAAATAGACAACATCTTCCAAAAATACTCAGATACAGAAGGGTTCATGTCCTGTCAGAACCTGGTGAGGTTCCTCTATGAGACGCAGCAGGAAGAAGATGCTGTTGTTGCTGCCCCTGCCTTAATTCAGAGATATGAACCCAATGAAAGAGGTAGGTTGGAAACCCTGTCAGGTTTGGTGTGACTTCTTGCTTTCTTGAATTGCTCCCCTGTTGCTTTCTTCTACAGCCATGTCTGTCATCATCTCCATGCAGCTGCTTCCAGAACACCAGTCTTCTAGGGGAATATTAGCAGCTCTAGGAGAGGAGAACACAGGAAAGCCTGGGAAATATTTCTCTTCAGTTTTGGCTTGGATACACCAAGCAGCTGGAGAGGGATTGATATGGAGTTGGCCAGCAGATGATGATATTCCTGAGGGAAAGGCTCTGATGGCTTATTCAAATATCAATCTTCACATAGCTTTGCAAAATTGAGGACGCAGAAATATCTCTGTTCACCAGAAGCAGGAATAGAGGCATTGAAAAAAAGGTGTGAGCCCCTGAAAAGCCATCAGGTGATGAGATCTTTGAGCAGAAGGTGCAGAAGGAGGTCAAGCACAGAACTGTCTTCCTGCTTGAAAATGAAGTGACTCACCAGTTTGGAGCACACGTCCAAGAAATGAGCACAGGATTGTAGGCTGGTTTGGCACTACCCTAGTGTACCATCAGAAAAGGGTCAAGATGTCAGATTTGGGGATTAGACTCAGCTTTAAGATGGGGAAACGATTTCTCCCCACAGTTGTGTCATTTTGTATTTACTCTTTGCAAATCATGTCCTCCTTGGATAATCTGGTCAGAATCTGGTGTCTGGCTGTGGTTAACCACCTGATAATTTCTCTGTGAGGGCATGAAGGAAGCTTGAAATGCTCAAGGGGAGAGTTTTATGCTGTGGGTCTCTAGAGATAAGCTGAGGTAGGTGCTGTCTTTGACACTTAAGGTGTTATCAGGGACAGTAGTGGTGATGAAAAGCCATGCTTGTGAAGGGCTTCTAAAGCAGGCAGGTGAAGCTCTCATCACTGAACAGGCTGTTAGCTGAGTTCCTAGGGAGCCTGTTTTGCCTTTGAGGTCCTCTGCAGGGCAGCAGGCAGCGTGGTGAAGAAGATGGCACAACGTGGTGGTGTCAGATTTTCAGTGTGGGGTTTCTGTCTCTATTTGCCTGGCAGCCAAGAGGGGCAACGCCATGACCAAAGACGGTTTCCTGATGTACCTGCTGTCTGATGATGGGAATATATTCAACTCCTCCCATCGTAAAGTGTACCAGGACATGACTCAACCTCTCAGTCACTACTTGGTGTCATCCTCACACAATACCTATCTCATGGAAGACCAGCTCACAGGTCCGAGCAGCACAGAAGCCTATATCAGGTAATGTATTTGTGTGTGCTTACGTGTGTGTGAGGTTTCTCTTATAGAAGACTCCGAGTGCGTCTGTACCAGATGTAAAAGGGCCAAGAGATGACTCCCATCTTAGGACCAGGTAATGTGGACTGGCCCATGTTCACATCAGGATGAGCTGTGGTGTCCACCTGACTGTAGGATGCGTGAATGTCATGTTTGGGAGTAGTTTAAAATACCTGCAGTCATGTGGAAGTTGAATTGGTGCCCTCCAGTGATGTTTTTCAAAGCATGGTGCTGAGGGAGGATGTCACGTTCCCCAGAGTACGGCTTGAGCTACCTACGTAAGGAGCCTGTATAAGGAGCTCACAAGGTGCAAGGATTTCTGTGTAGAGGCTGGAAGGAGCCAAACCACTGCACAATGTCATGAGGTTTATGATCTGTACTGCCTTTTGGGAGCGACTCCTGGCAGGGACTATCCTTAGAAACATGTTGGGGTTTATGTTGGAGAGACTCACTGCAGAGGTCCACGGAAAGAGCTGGACTATTAGCTAATGAGGCAGTGTGGGTGATCAGGAAAACTTACATCTCATCCGTCTTTAGCAGCTCAGATGCTCCCACAGCAGCCCTGAGCAGAACATTGGGTATTGCCTACTTCTGCCTTTAAGAGCGACCGCTCTCCTGGGTGGTTGTTTGCAGTGGCCTTTAGGAACTTGCCCAACCACTTGACGTGACCTCTGCTGTGCCCTGTACTCTTATCAAGGGCGACTGTGTTTCCTTATAGGCGAGCTAGTGACTGCAGTTCTGGCTTTGTTTATTACTTACCTGATTCTCTGGGAAGAATGCCCATCCAGAGCCGAAAGCTCAGAGGAGCGAGTCAAACCTGACTCAGGTTGCCTTTCAGTAGCCATTTGAATTCCTCTTACGGGATCTTAATAAGTTTTGGTTGTAAAACAAATCAGTAATCCCATGGTTCTGGAGCAGATCGCCCAGAGCAGCTCTGGATGTCCCCTCCCTGGCAGTGTTCAAGGGCCAGGCTGGACTTTGGGCAACCTGATGTAGTGGAAGTTGTCCCTGCCACGGTTGGACTAGCTGAGCTTTCGAGTGTCTTCTAACCCAAACCATTCTATGATTCTCACTGCTATGAGTTAAAGGAGTTGTGTTATCTGTCAAGAGACGGGGTCACCTCACAGACAGATAATCTCTGCAGGGAGAGTCTATGTTTGAGAGTACATTAACATGAAAATACGGAGGTGTGGATGTGGGAGTTTCAGCCTGTAGACTGAGTTTGGGAAACTGGTCCTCAGCAGTCTCCCCAGCTGTGGTGAAGTTCCCGTGTCTCGCTCCTTGACAGCTCTGAGCATTCGTCTCTCACATCTTGTCAGATCTAGATGAAGTTACACATCCAGGCTTCGTGACCCGGCTTCTGAATGGACTCTCTTACTGTCTTTCTTGCAATGCAGACACTCTTGAGTTCTCTTCACTGTCTTTGGGAAAAGACTTGGGGCAGAGCCACGAGTGTCCTTTCCCATCTGGTCCCACTATGTCTTCTTCTTTGGATATCTCTTACCTTGGTCTTTCACTACCTCTTTTCCCAGATCCTACTGTGTTTTCCTTGCTCAACCTTGAGCTCTCTTTGCTGACTCTGAACTCTTTTGATCCCATCCTTTTTCCATCTGCTCTCCCGTTTTTCCAGGCTCCTTTTTTCTCCCTTGCTCCTTAAACCTTTCCAGGCAACACCTGTGCCTCACGCACCCTCCTTCTGAGATGGAACAGAAGGTTTAGAGCCCAACCAGGTCCCTTCTTTGTTTCCAGAGCCCTCACCAAAGGCTGCCGCTGTGTGGAACTGGATTGCTGGGATGGCCCTAACTCAGAGCCCATCATTTATCATGGCTACACTCTCACCTCCAAGATCCTCTTCAGTGATGTCATTAAGGCCATCAAGAACTATGCTTTCAAAGTAAGGATGATGAGGAACCCTCTAATTTTCTTGTGTTGTACAATCCGAGACAGATAGAAGGTCTCTGCCCTCCTAGCAGACAGCATAAACCATGAAGACCTCACCTCAGCATTTCTCATGGGTACAAAATAGGTCCTTCTGCCTGGGCATCCATGTTCTGCTTCCTGCACAGATCCATTCCTGGGAGCCCCTGGGACAGGCACAGCACTGTCTGTGGATGAGTTTGATCCTGTACCAGCACAGCTGCATCCTGGACCCCACTGCAGTCAAACTAAAGCCCTACATTTTGAGCTTTATCTAGTGGATAGTGTGAAACGGCTCGTGGTTTCTGTGATGTCTCAGGGTCCATTCATAGCTTGAAGGAGCCCATGACCAGGTGTTTTGGAGAGACTCATGCGAAGGACTGCTTCTATTCTGCTTTAAAAGGGATGAGCAGGTCTGGTCTCTTGGCCAGCAACCTTTAGAAAACCTTGTGTCTGTCCAGACTTAGTGGGCTTTCTGCTGCTTTCCTTCGGCGTGTCTGAGAGGCAGTAATGGGTTTCCTTTGGGGCTGCAAAGCAGTGACAGTGCCTTCCGTGCACAGAACGACTAAGGGGAAGCCAGGTCAGGCCTGTGGACTGATAGAGAAGGGATTCACAGGGAGGGTGACGGAGCACTGGAACAGGATGCCCAGGGCGGTTGTGGAGTCTCCTTCTCTGGAGACGTTTGAGACCCGTCTGGATATGTTCCTGTGCGACTTGATCTAGGTGATCCTGCTGTGGCAGGGGGATTGGACTGGATGATCTTTTGAGGTCCCTTCCATTCCCTAATGTTCCGTTATTCCGTGAAAGTCCAATGCCATCAGGGAAACAGGACATGGTGCCCTTTTGGCACAGCACACAAGCCTGGAGGGGTTACTCCATCTGCCTTGAGACTCTTGTAACTGGCAGCTGCTCCATGTTCTGGGGGTACCTGCCTAGAAGTTTCTGGCGTTAAAGCAGCTGGGGGGACGCAGCATGTTTAGACCAAAGCTAAAGTTCTCCTATTAACAAGTAGCCTTACATGTGTGCTTATGAACATGGTCTAGGAGCTCTTACTCCAGTCCAGCACTATGCTAGCGTGCCTCAGGCATCATTGCCAGCATGATGGCACCTTGATAAGGCATCGACATGCAAATGGCAGGCTCTAGTAACACAGCTAGGTACAAAACACATCCAGGAGATGAAGGGAAGGCTGAGGAACAGCCAGACATTTCCCTGGGCTCTCAGGAGACACTACACTACTGGAGTAATATCTTCTGTTGTCCTCAGCCCAAGAGTGTTTGAGCACATAAGGAATGAGGGAATCACACACCTCTTGGATATGCTTGGCAAAAGCTGCAGCTGAGGCACCAACAGCATGAGCAGAACTTCAAGTATCATGGGTCTCATGGGTCAGCATCCTCATGAGGGAGACGCTCTAGCTGCTCACCAATGAGATTTGCATACTTTTGGGAAAACATTTGCTCTGAAACTGGAAAATCTGAAAACCCTCTGTTTCTCTTGTCTCTTCTGCCTAATTCTTCGGAACAGTGGGTTTTTGCCACTTAGCTGATAGCAGTGCCTTCATGTGTTCTTTGTGTGTTGGCTTGCAGTGCCCACTCTACTTTAAATACCATCTAGTTTGGAATCCTCTGGTCTTGTAGCTTTTGAGAAGTTATTTGGGGAGCAGCGGAGAGGGCAGTCACTTGGCCTGTTTGTGGAGACCAAGGGCTGCTCTGCCATCCCCCTGGGAAAATTCCAGAAGCGCTGGAGAAGAGGGAGAGCATGACCTTGGCAGTAAGCAACTGGCGAAGATGCCAGTTACATGCCCCTTGTCTAAGCTAAGGATGCCAGTGGGAAATGTGGATTGAGGAGAATCGGAATCACCCATTCTAGTTGTTTTGGCCTTGTTCATGTCTTTGGGGATGTCAGCAGGCGGATATTTGTGCTCTCCATGCCGTAGCGGGTGAAATTGGAACCCTTTCCTCTCCTTCTCCATACATGAGACCATCTCTCAGCGTTGGAACGTCTCCCCCAACCCCTGACATGGCCCTGAACCATCCAAGTCTCTCAATGGAGGAAATTACAGTTATTTATAATGAAGGGTTGACAAAAAATGTTTCTAGTGTCAAGGGAATGGCAGGCGACAGCCAGAAAAACATCATGTCTCCAGAAGAGGAACGGCGGGAATATCCCTTTGAATAGAGCTGACGTCAGCTCTCGGAATTTGGACAGCCTGGAAGAGTTTGGGATATTTTTCCAAGATATCATAGTTCAGGAATCAACATTATTTTTAAGTCTGTGTCCCCCGAGCTGCTCTGGTTCATGAAGGAGACTTTCTCTCTTCCTTCCCCCTCCTTTGCACTCTATTTCTATGAAATTTTTGCTTTTCTTCCTCCCGACTCATGCCACAAATATGTCCTTCAGGTTTATTTATTCTTCTCCCTATCTATTCCTCCTGGCCTGCTCCCGTCTTGGTTGGGTTGAAGGGATGGCGTCAGCGTGGCGCATGTCTGGGATGCTCAGGCGAGACATCACAGAGGAGAGATCATGTTCTCCTAATTTGCCGTTTCCGGTTGGGAGAGTTTTCTCTCCACAAGCTGATGTGGCTGGGGAAAGTGTTCTGGGAATGCTGCTCTGTGGTGGGAGATCGCTGGGCCTGGTGAAGACAAGCTGATCATCTCATCTCACCATTAAATGATGCCACTGAGCCCAGCCAAGTATTTCTGAAGGAACTGAAGTTTTGGAGTAGTTCTGCTGCTGGGAAGGTGGGTGAACTGTCTCCAGCCCAGGGTGGCCTACTGGGGCTGACTGATAGGAAAGAGGCAGTCAGCAGATCCTGGTTATCTGTCACTTCCCAAGTCAGCAATGGGTTCTGAAAGTCTGCTGTTTCAGATCCAGGGAAGTGGCTATCCTTGAGTATACAGAGCTGCGTTCCATGTCTACTCTACTACTTTTTCAAATCCTGCTCTAGTCTACTGCTCAAATATTGTTCCCCTATTTTATTTCTCTTTTTCTTCCTTCTCTTCCATTTGCTGTGGCAACCTCTCTCTTTCTGAACAAGTCTGTTGGTCTAACAACTTCGCTAGGGATGCTGCCGTGTCGCACAGTGTATTTGCATCTCTCATTGGTTTCCCTTCTCACTTCTCATCTTGCATGAGAACATGTCTTTTTCACCTTAGCGCATGCTCAGCTTTTTGTCTTCTTCCATAACTCAATGCAGTGAGGAATGCACTCATGGGCACCACTTTTAGAGCAGCAGCTCATTCAGATGAAGCTGGTGTGCCATCATGGCTAATCCAAAACCATCATGTTCCCTTCATCATCTCTCTGTGGAGCTCAGAAGGTGCCAGTTGCTCCTGGAATCATGAGAGTAAGTGAAATGCTTTCCACCACCTTAATGTTGCTGTTGGCCGCCTTCTGCAGGTTTAGTCATTCCTAGGGCATATTTCCATGACGGTGCATTTCCATCATCGTTCCACAGCAATGTATTTGAAGCCCTTCCATGAGCTTAGAATCTCTTTAATGGCTTCACAAACTGCAGGTCAGGGGTGTTCAGATCTTGAGGTCAGATCTTGAGCTTGGAGACAAGTCTTAGACAGTGTCTTCTAGGGCTGCCTGTCCTAATGCTGCCTCATCCCATGGGATTAATGGCACAAGAACACAGATTATTAGGGGTTGGAAGGGATCTCCAGGGGTCATCAAGTGCAGCCCCCCTGCTAAAACTGGATCATAAAACCTAAGACAGGTCACGCAGAAATGCATCCAGACAGATCTTAAAAGTCTTCAGAGAAGGACACTCTACAGTCTCCCTGGGCAGCCCATTCCAGTGCTCTGTAACCCTTACAGTAAAGAAACATTTTCTCATATTGAGATGGAACTTCTTGTGCTTCAACTGACACCCATTACCCCTTGTCCTATCACAGGGTGCAAGTGAAAAGAGATTGTCTCTTTCTTCTTGACACCCAGCCCTCATGTATTTATAGACAGTGATTAAGTCCCTTTGTAATCTTCTCCTCACTTCACCACTGTTCTTCCACTGTTGGTGGAAGTGATAGTATCTCTGTACTCCGATGAAGTCTGTGCTGACTGTTTCCTCTCCCTTGTCATTTCAGGGCATACATGAGCGTGAAGGAGCTGAAGGAGGCTCTGCGGCTGAACAGCACCCACTTCCTCAATGTCTACTTCGCCAGCTCAGTGAGGGAAGAGTTGGCTGGTGCTGCCACTTGGCCATGGGATAAAGAAGCCCTTAGTCACCTGGGTAAGCAAGCTGAGTCACTCATGGGCTCTCAGCACTGTTGGTCTTCCTCTGTCTTGGTTGACTCGGCTAAAAGAAGAAGATGTTTAATGACGACAGGGTTTGGGTGTACCAAGAGCTGCTGCTGTGAGGAAAGTGTGTGCCCATTCCCTGTGTCTGTGGATAAGGTGGTGGGGTTATACCCTGCCAGAGGTCTTCCAGGTTGTTAGGAGAAACTTCTAGTGCTGAAGGCGCTGAGAGAGTGGGATGGAGAGCCTAGGGAGAGTGGCAGGTTCATCATCAATTCAGGCTCTGGAGGGAGTGGGTTAGATTTTCATTTAGGCTCTCTTGGACCTTCCAGGTCTATTTTCCTGGATTCTGGAAACTGAATTTCACTTTGTAGCACTTAATGGCAAACAGATAAACCAAGAGGGTCAATGATTTCAGAGCTGGGACCCCAGATTTGAGCAACTCCAGAGCTGACCAGGCACTTCCAAATTCAGGGTGTGAGGGTGACTATGAGATTAAACCATGGCTGTGTAACTGGTTCTCCTCGGCTTTAGTGAATTCCAGGCAGACCCTTAAGGCCGTCAGCCCTGGCAGGCTACAAAACAGCCAAATGGCCACTGCTTTACTAGAACATCCACGTATTGTGCATTTTCTCCTACTTCTGTCTCTTTTTCCCTGCCTCTCCCTCCACCTCTTCCATGTCAAAGTTTTCTGGCAAAGCTCTTTACACTCTGCAGTCAAAACATCCAAAGTGTTTCTCAAGAAGTAACTGGAAATATTGACTCCTGACACCTGCACAGCAGACCTAGACCTTCTGCTTTCACAAGTGTGTGATGTTCAAACCTTGAAAGCTTTACACCGCCGTTAAAGACCTGTGTTAAAGCTCTTTTTTGCCAGTTTCCTTCCCTCAGTGAGTTTGGGGCTGTTGTTTCAGTAGCACGTTGCCACAGTTGCCTGTTGAAGAAGGCAAATCTCCATGAAATTTATTCTTTCACCTTCCAGAAATCACTTCCAAGGCTCAGCTTGACAATCGTCTTACTACAGCAAGTGCTTCAGCTGTACACGTTATCCTCAGACCACTCCCAACAGCTTGCAAGGAGCTGCATGGAAGGGTAATCAGGATGATTGGTTTCATCAAAAGCTTTCATTTAGCTCCAGTCTCAGAATTTGCATCCAGCCAGGGATGCAAGAGGTGGCACCATCTGGAAATGTTGGATCAGGGTTTTGCCACGGAAGTACATGGGAAAAGAGGTGTTGTCTTGGCTCTGGTGCCAGAGCTGTGAAGTCAGAAGCCAGATCTGAAGTTTTTTGAGATTCTGGCACTGACTGAAGCCTTCGGTTCAAGACTGTCCTTGGGTTTAGTTTTAATGAGCTTGGGCGGGTGGCCGGCAGACACTGTTCTCTGGAAACAGTGGGCTCCACCACATCATCAAGTGTGGTGTAGCACACACAATGGATGTCATTGTCCAGTGCAGGAGACAGTCAGAACTGAGCAGGTCATGAGTATACAGGCTTTTGACAAAACCTCTCACAAGAAGCTATGAGACAACCTGAGTAGATGTGAAGAAAAAGCCTGGAAGGATTGAATACTAGTTTGAGAAAAATCCCTGAGCTTTAAGGACCAAACAGTTACCAGGGGTGGAGACAGGTCTTTACTCAAGAGAGGGAACTGTCTCCAAGAAGACAGACTCCTTGCTAATCTCCTGTCTATCCTGACCTTAAACTAAGGTCAGCATGCAGGCCCTGCTCCCACCATGCCTCCTCCCACAGTGCGGAAATGCCACGTAGATTTTTCCTGACACACAGACCCTCTCATGCTTTGATTCTCCTCTTGAAACAAATTGATTCCTTGAGTTTGACGTGACTTCTCCAAGAAGCTGCCCTGCCTTATGTCTTCAGAGACTCTTGGTCAGATTCTGCTCTGTTTGTCTCTGAACTGAACTTTCCTTGATGTTTTTGAGAGAATTACCATGGGATATTTCTCTCCAACTGTTTTTGCTTCTGTTTTAACACTCCCTTCTCATCCCAAAACTCACCAAATATACTGGTTCCAAAGTGTTCTCCATCAGTTCTTCTCTAGGTGTTTTTTAATCTGCCATTTGGACTTTGGACTCCTTAGAAACCATCCTTTCCTGACTTTTGAATGTGTCTTTCAAGAAGGTCTCTTGGCATCTTCACCTTCTGAAAGTCTTCAGTAAACTTTGTCTTCACCCATGTTTGTGTGGAGCTACCAGAAATAAAGTGACCATTCCTAAGCTGATGACTTACAGATCTATTGCTCTCCTCCAGATTATTTTCCTGAGGAAATTTAAATTTCAGGCAGCCTTCCTGAAGATTTAGGGATGCAGAACCATTTTAGACCAACAGGAATGCTAACCAATACCAATCACATTCATGGAAGCACAGGAGATAATTACTAACTTGGAGAGGGGGCACTGGTCTGCGATGCTTCCACAGCTGGTGTTTCTGCTGATGTAGAGCTCCTAAAGAGACAAGTCACAGCATCGAGCAGCAGAGGTAGATCATCTCAGGTCTGCTTGTGCCACTCCCTCTAACCATACTGTCTGTCTCAGTCTTTCCACCGTAATCACAGGCAGTTCCTTTCAAATTCAGAGTTTGGAATGAAATCTGGAATGAATTTTCTGAGAACTTAGATGTAAATCTTTTTTAACTGCAAAATGCGAGGAGCTGAAGAACTTCTCTCCTATAAAAACTCGAGCTTTCTGCAGTCGCAAACCCCCTCTCGCAATGTCCTAATGCAGATGCTTCAGACCTCATGTGTTAACGGCATGTGAACTGTATTTGCGTAAACATGGTTGAAAGGCAAGGGACTTGTGAATATTTGATGTTATAAATACTTTCTGCTGTTATATAAGCGAAGGCCAGCTCATATATCTGGCCGAGGCCAGAGGATGCTGAAGGAGGGCCAGCCGTTCCATCAAAGGTACCTTAAGCAATGGCCATCTTCCTGTCTGACTAACCGTCATGCGTTTGTTCCACCCGCTGCTGTGACTCAGTGTTCACGGAACACTGGCCCCGAGGTACAGGTTCAGCTTTGTAGTTTGCTGCTTAAAGATCCCACGCTTTCTGGAGTCCACGTTCTCTGGCTTCCTGGGGGCTGGCATGAACCAGAGTCCTGCAGCATTGCTCTTGGTCATGGCTGGAAGCAGGGCAACATCCTGGGACCGGGAGCTTCCATGGCAGGGGTGTCAGTGAACATGAAGTGGGGTCCACAGCAGCGCTATGACCCATCACTGTACTGATGGACTGGGCACCTCTCACTGGTTGAGCAGATCTGAGGCTTGACCATGGGGACATTTCCAGCTTGTGGGTCTCAAGGGAGAGGATATTGTGAGGCCAGACATAAAGCTTTCCCAGCTGCCTGGTCTTGTCTGGGTGAGCAGGTCCAAAGGTGGCTCTGGTTCGCCTGTCTTGGAGTGCAGGACATAATCGATGTCACAGGGACATGACATTGAAATTTTTAGCTTGGTTGTATAACTTGGGCTCTTTGTTGGGCTTGTTCTTGGGCTTGAGAGAGAGACTTCACATGAAGCCCGGTTCAGCCTATCATCTCCCAGGGCAGAAGGAGGTAGAGATGTGAAGGAAAGATTGATTTGTAGAGGAGAGAGAGGGGAGGCCGATCTTGTTGGGATATTACAGACACTTCCACATCTTGTCTTCACAGTCAGGACCCTGCAGAGGGGAAATGCAACTTCCTGATCCAAAGCTGGAGCTCTCCCAGCTCATCAGTGAGCTATGGGGACAGGGAATGGAGGGACAGGGCTGTTGTGGAAGGAAGGCAGCATTCTCATTTGGTTCCAATCCTGCCATCTAATTATCTGTCAAAAACCCCGTCATAAATATGATTGTCCTTGTAGGGTGTGCGGGAGGAATAGGGTAGATGAAACCAGCAGAGAAGAGGGACAGGGTATCCCAGTCTTGGAATCCCTCCCCTGTGACAGTTCTTTCCCTCCCTGTACTGGAATCCCATTTATTCCCCATTATGGGAAAAGCCCCAGGTTTGTGCTGGGAGGAGGGTCTCTGGTGGTGGTGCTCAGCCCCGTTTGCTGTGGTTGGTGGGGCAGGACACACACAGGGCTTTTACATCTTGTTTGTTTGTGAACACGGTTTTCTTTCTGTGCATTCCTCCTCTTGGACCTTTAGGCTGGCAGCCCCCTGCCTCGTTCAGGCTGGGGTTTGGCTGAGAGATGCCTTTTCTTTCTGTACTCTCTTCTCTCATGCCCTGTTTTGATTCAAATGAGAAGCAGCTCTTGTAATTTTTATGTTTTTTATGTGCTCACTGGGTTCTCCATCCGTGGGATGCCCTTTGCTATCTGTAGCGTGGACTGGCCTGGTAACTAGGAGAGCGATGGCTTGCAAAACCCTATTGATTAATAGGACACTACACAAAGATCCCCAAAGGATATTTCAACCTCTGTATCTTCTCCAGCCCACTAAAGGGTCAAGAGCTGCCTGATGAGATGCAAGGTCCCCCCGCTCCAGTGTTTTACAGCACGGGAGAAAGGGAATGCAGCTACTTTGTGACCCATCCTTTGCCTCAAGCCAAGCTGCTCTGGGAATGAGATCCACAATGTGGGGAGAAAGAATGACAGACATGAATTTTTAGTAGCTTGAAACTGTGCTGCTTGACATGTCAGTGGTGGTCTCAGCCTTTCCATGAGCCACACATGCAGGATGGTCCACAGAAGATGCCACCCTTATTTGTTGACCCTTTTGCAACCCTGTTGGGCTCAAGACAATTGCTCAGGGCATCTCTGAAGCCCCCTTTCAGCCCCAACCCAGCATGGTTCCACCAGAGGAGTCCCAGACTTTCTGGTGAGCTGCCAGGATGCCATGAGCCAAAGGCAAGCCCTGTATTGAGGGCAGGAGGCAGTCCAGTAGCACACAGAGCTGATCCAGGAGCAGATTTCAAGCAGGCAATGATGTGGCTCAAGATGGGATCACACGGTGGCCCTCTGCCAGTGTTAACTGTGCTGGCAGGGGCTGCAATTGGCAGCAGAGATGCAGTAGCAGAGGCTCTGCTGGGAGGTAGCTGGCACGGTAAATCCTCTGGAGCCCTGCAAAGGAGGCACCAAGCTGTGCCAGAGCCAATTATTCACTGTGCTGCCATCCAGGCTGTTTGGGTTATGAGCAGTCGGGTAAAGCCAGCCTCCCAGGGCACGGAGGTGTTGCCCGGAGTTAGCCCAGGCACATGCTGGGGTCTGCTTGCCCCTTGTCTTGCTTCCCCTTGTCTTGCTGATATTCCCCAGCCCTTGCTGTAAGGCAGCATGGAAAAGTGGATGAGGAAATGAGAAGAGGAAGGGGGCGGGGGAAGTGACCAACAAAAAGTCTCAAAACAGGGAGAGAAATGGGGTTTCCGAAGAGATTTTCTTTTGGGCAAAATGAAGAAATAAAAGGAGGCCAGAGAGTTTTGAGTAGTCTTCAGGGATGGTTTCCCAACAGATATGTGTGCAGGAGGTGGATCACTACTTCCACGCCTCTCAGGTGCTGGAGATACTGGTGATGGGCAAAAAGATGGCTCTGCTCCACCTAGCTTTGCATCATTGATATTGATCATCATACTGCAAGTGTGTGAGCAGGAGGGGAAGAACCCCTTGTCCTCCAGCCACGGGGCAGCTTAGGACAGGAGAGCAAAGAAGCCCTCTTCCCATCCTGCAAGAGGGTGATATGTCCATCTTCAGGTCTCCATCCAGCACCTCCTGGTGTAACGTGGAAGCACACAAAACATGGATGACTAATGGTGCCTACCTGCTGTCTCTTCCTATGGTTGATGTTCGTTCTTTGCAATTCCAGGAGGAGTTGTTCTCAACCCTGCTTACTACGGTGTGCATGGCCACACCAACACCATGATCCACGAAGTGGGACATGTCCTAGGACTGTACCATGTCTTCAAGGGAGTGAGCGAGCGAGAATCCTGTGACGATCCCTGCAGGGAAACAACCCCATCTATGGAGACAGGAGACCTCTGCGCTGACACTGCCCCAACCCCAAAGAGTAAACTGTGTCGGGACCCAGACCCCACCAATGACACCTGTGGCCAGACACATTTCCTGGGGACCCCTTTCAACAACTACATGAGTTACACAGGTAATGATTCATTGTCGCTAGAGACTGCCAGGAGTCACCTTCCTCAGAACGCTGGATTTCCCCATCAACAGACCATCCTGAGCTTGCAGCTTGCGGCCGCAGCTTCTTTAGTCCCTTTCTTGCTTCCTACCCTGCCAGCCTGCCACTGGACATGTGTCAAGGCTGTTTTTGTTAGCGTGGGGAAGTGCCTTTGTTCTC
Source organism: Phoeniculus purpureus (assembly GCA_028565055.1). Taxonomy (NCBI): domain Eukaryota; kingdom Metazoa; phylum Chordata; class Aves; order Bucerotiformes; family Phoeniculidae; genus Phoeniculus; species Phoeniculus purpureus. The sequence goes on from JAOXOE010000698.1 coordinate 6,896,670, forward strand.
CAGTCCTGAAGTGGCTTTATTATTCCTATTATTTATTATTTTCACAGAATCTGAGAACATTAGGGATTGGAAGGGACACCAAAATATCAAGTCCAATCCCCCCACCACAGCAGGATCACCTAGATCAAGTCGCACAGGAACATGGCCAGGCGGGTTTTAAATGTCTTCAGAGAAGGAGACTCCACAACTTCCCTGGGCAGCCCCTTCCAGTGCTCTGTCACCCTCAGTGGGAAGAAAGTCCTTCTCAGATTGATGTGGAGCCTCCTCTGTTCCAGCTCACACCCATTGCCCTTTGTCGTATCATTAGATGCCCCTGAGCACAGCCTGGCTCCATCCTCCTGTCACTTGCCCTTTCCATATTTATCAACATTAATGGGGTCACCCCTCAGTCTCCTTTTTGCCCATGTAAAGAGACCCAGCTCCATCAGCCTTTCCTCATCAGGGAGATGTTCCACTCCCTTCATCATCTTTGTGGATTTGCGCTGGACTCTCTATTACAGCTACTACTGTTACAGTGGTGGGTTTGGAGTTGAGCCCTCCTAGCCTGGTGTCAAGCACATGCCGAGGAGCACTGGAGTTCCACTCCCTGTCAGCCTGGGAGGACCAAAGCCTGTTGAGCAGTCCTGTCCCCTCCTGCTGACCCACGGGTGGTGGCACTGTGCAGCCAGCCCTTGGGAAACCGGTGTGGGGCTGGTGCGGGGCTGCAGAGCTGCTGAGGCACTGCCATCTCGTGGCTTTGGGGACACACGACAGCACAGAGTCCCGGCAGCGCAACCGCCACAGGCTGGTGGCTCCCAGCTCTCATTAGAGGTCCCCAAAGCCGAGTCTGGAGATGGCGAAGGGCATGCATTGCCCACTGACAGACCCCAGTCACCCCCAGCCCGGCCTCTCTTCCCCCAGATGATGACTGCACCAACACCTTCACTCCCAACCAAGTGGCCCGCATGCACTGCTACCTGGATCTGGTGTACCAGCGCTGGGGACACAGCAAGAAGCCTGTGCCCATCCCAATGCCCCCCATGGTCACAGGGCAGACACAGGACTCACTCAGCATCTACTGGCTGCCTCCTATCAGCGGTGTTCTACACGAGAGGTAAGGGACCATAGAATGTTAGGCTTTGGAAGCGACCTCATCTAGTCCAACCACCCTGCTAGAGCAGGATCCACTAGAACAGATCACACAGGGACATCCAAGTGGATTTTGAAAGTCTCTAGAGAAGGAGACTCCACACCTCTCTGGGCAGCCTGTTCCAAGGCTCTGTCACCCTCACAAGAAAGAAGTTTCTCCTCATGTTGAGGTGAAACTCCCTACATTCCAGCTTATCCCTGTTACTCCTTGCCCTATAATCAGTACCACCAAAAGGAAACCAGCCCCTTCCTCTTGACAGCCACCCCTCAGGTATTTACAGACACTAATAAGATCCCTCTCACCTTCTCTTCTCCATTCTAAACAGCCTCAGTTCTCTCAGCCTTTCCTCATGGGAGACATGTTCAAATCTGCTGTCATCATGGGCTTGGGTTGGCAGAGGAGCCTGCTAGAAGGGACAAGGGATCCCTAGAGGTGCCCCCCACACCTCCTTTTTCCTTTGGTTGCCTCCAGCAGGAGCTGGGCTGTGGCGATGGCCCCACTGGCATGCAGGCTCTCCCACAAGCTTCTGCTGTCAGGGTGCCGGGAGGGGAAGCCAAGGAGCACCTAGAGGCCATGCCAGCTCTGAAACACCAGAGTGCAAGCACGGAGTGAAAAATGAGCTTCATTTAGCACTTATTGTATAAAATAGCTGTTTACCAGGAGGAAATGCAGCCTTGTGGTTAAGGCAGGGAGCTGCAACCTCAAGAGCTGTGTTTCATTCCCAGTGCTGTCACAGACTCGTGGGGTGACTAACTGGGGGTAAGTCAGGAAACTTTTCAAGCCAAAGAAACGATGCTGAGGAACCACGGTTGTCTGGTGCTGAGCAGTGCATGGCCCTGAGCGCTGGTCTTCCTTCTCCCAGTACCAGGGTATCACCAAGACCTGGAAACTCCACTAGCGCCTCTGTTGAGCAGCCCCCTCTTACTGAAATGTTTTGGTTTCCACCAGGTTTGTGCTTGTGTTATGGGACAACATGCATGTGTTAAAGAGCTCCTAGACTTGTTTTAAAGCTGCTTCACAGAGGTATCTCTTGCAACCCAGAGGAAATTGCTGTCTGAGAGTGCCTGCGGGACTGTTCGTAAAACTGATGCTCTCCATGACAAGCCATTTGCCCGGGGTAACAAGAGCATGTGCCTGTCACTCCCCAGGCACAAGGCCGTCTGAGTGCTGTGTGGTCTTAAATCATCCAAACATACCATTTGGGTGGGGAATGGAGTGGTCTGGAAATAGAAAAAGATGAGCCTAAAAGTCAGGTGCCAGGCTGGAGAAGAGAAGCTCTGGGGAGGCCTTAGTGTGGCATTTCAGGTCTTAAAGGGGCCAGTGAGAAAGAAGGGGATGGACTTTTCAGCAGGGGCTGCTGTGACAGGACAGGGGATGACGGTTAAACTGAAAGAAGGAGATTCAAACTAGAGAGAAGGAAGACATTATTGACACTGAAGGTGGTGAGAACCTGGCCTGGATTGCCCACAGAGGTGGGAAAAGCACCATCCCTGGAACCAGGTGAGGTTGGACCTCAAGGTTCTGAGCAACCTGCTCTGGTTGGGGATGTCCCTGCTTACTGCAGGGGATTCAGCTGGAGGGGATCTGAAAGTCCCTTCAAACTATTCTGTGGTAAAACCTGACTGTGGGGTTTAGCAGAGACAGACCCAAGTGCAGCCACCCAGCTGCAGAGACAGTGCCCCAGTGCAGGTGAGAAGTCTGTTAGCTCCTCTGTCACAGTCACTTTTATTCTCCTGTCTGTCATAAAGCTTATTCCAAGCAGGATGCTGCACCTGGGGGCAAGTACTCAGCTTTACTTCTCCAGCTTCCCATCTGATCCTGCCTGGATAAACATGGATGGAAAACTAGCCAGTGGTGACGAACAGGACAATGCCTTTCCTTTGTGCCCTGTCTGCAGGGAGGAGGACATGCTCTGTGACTACTGTGCGGAGGACGGCACCTTCCGTCAGTATGTGCATGAGGCCTCTTCCCCTCGGGTATGTGATTCCTCTGGCTACTGGACCCCAGAAGAAGCAGAAGGTAAACACTTCCTCTCTTCCTCTGGCTGAGAGTAACCCAGACAGAGACAAGACCTTGTTGGGAAAAGAGGAAGAAGTTCTGTTTTCTTTTGGAGACCGAGATCCTTCCTCTCCTCTTTGGGGAAGCTCTTCAGAGACCCACCTTGTGGGCATAGTGATGGCTTTCAGGGTCACGCAGCTGTCAGGGAAGCTGTTGGGCTTTTCCTGCTGCCTCAGCCCCTCCAAGGGCAAAGCAGAGGAGACAGGACACCAGGCGAAAGATCTCATAAGCTGTACATAGAACACGCACATTGTTGAACCACGGAGAGTCAGAGGATCTGTTAGTTCTGTGCATCAACTTGCCTGAACCATGGAGTTTGACTGAAAACGTACCAGAGGGTTGCAGAGACCTTGCAGTCTGGGCATTATTACACCTCTGGGTGCAGCTCATCCTCCAGGAATTAGTGAGTGTTTCCTGCTGTGTGTGACCTGCAGTTGTCACCAGAGTCTGTTTGGTAAAAAAAGAGGTGGGTTTGTGGTTTCTTTGGAAGATTAATATTAAATGGATGCAAAGTTTGGGTCGGTGCTGGCCCCTAAGAGTTGCTTGAGTGGTTGGTGAGGAAAAGGCTATTTCTGGTGCAGGGTAATGAGTCCCAGTGATGCTTTCTGAGAGAGAAAGCTCAGTGCCACCTTTCTCTTGCTAAGTGCTTCACATCCCTCAGCTGTGTCCAGGAGCTCTCTAGAGCTTGGCACTGCGACAGATGAGGTGTGGATAGTGTTGTCCCTGCTGTAGCTAGGAGATATCAGATAGGCTAAGCCTTATTCTCATGTGCATAGCAAGGAGCTGAGGGGCGAGTGATGCCTCCAGGATGTTAGAGCAGATGTCATCAGCTCCAGCACCTGCCTGCAGTGGATGCAAACCTGCGTGGATTGCAGCTGTAGCACATAATGCAGCACATAAGCACCCATGGGGTACTGCAGAGAGGATTGACTCCCTGGTCAGTCAGCTGTCCCCTGGTTCTTAGCAACCTCCTCCTCATCCCTTCTGCCCAGGGCCTCCGGATGTGGATCAGCCCTGTGAGCCAAGCCTGCAGGCCTGGAGTCCGGAGCTCCACCTGTACCACATGAACATGACAGTGCCCTGTCCCCAGCCCGATGGCTGTATCCTGGAGCTGCACTTCTTGCATCCTGTCTACCCCGACTCCCTCACCCTCTGGACCACATACCTCTCTGTGGGCTCTCCCAAGGCGCTATCTGACATTGAAGTCCTGACGGAACAGGGGGAGTCCATCCACCTGGGTCCCCTGGACACCTTCTGTGATGTCCCCTTTACCGTGAAGCTCAACATCCCTAAAAAGGTGTCAGGAGTCAAAATCTACACCTTTGACGAGAGGATGGAGATAGACACAGCCCTGCTGACCTCCATGCCCCACAGCTCCCTCTGCGCCACCTGCAAACTGATCCAGTACCGAGTCCTCCGTGACCCCCCGTTTGCAAATGGATCCCCTGCGGCCCCGGCACAGACACACCGCCAGTTCATTGACAGGTGAGTGATGGCTTTGGTGACCTCCTCAGGTCCTGCCTTTGAATCTCTCTGTGGTGTCTTGCTTTTTTCCACTTCCCCCACCCCACCAGGAGGTGCCACGTTCAATGTCATGGGCCTGTTGCAGATTCACCACGACTCTTGCCCATGAGCCAACCCATCTAGAAGGAGTTTGTTAAACCCAGAAATGTTTTTCCGTGTCAACACAAGCAGTAAAATGATAGTTGAGTTAGTGCCACTTCTCCCCAGCTCAGACCCAAACAAAATCAGTAGCAGGCCCCTCTGCATGACCCAGAAGAGACACCCTTCCCATAGTCTTCGGTCCCAATAGTTTAGAGTATGGAGAACATCCGTCAAGCTGTGGGACCACACGGGCACACGTGTGATTGCTCTAGCTGTGCTGAGCAAATCTGTTGCAGATGTAGGGGCTGTCCCCTCCTACTATTCCTCCACATCCTCTCTGTTCCCACAGGGATGTCACTCTTGGCCAGCTGTACCACTACCAGGTGCAGGCAGTCTCTGGGACAACCTCAGGAGAAGCGTCTCCACCGCTCATCCATGTCCACGGAGCACCCTACTGTGGGGATGGGAAGGTGACCATGTAAGTCAACAAACTCATGGACTCAGCTGAGGTGCTTTAAGCTGTCAGATGTGGGTGGAGGTGGGTCACAAGATGCATGTCTGGAGCTCTTTTGCTCCATGTGGTTTGGTAACTCTGTACCAGAAGGAGTAGGTTCATGTCTCCTCTTGGACTAACCTGCTCTCTGTCTCTTGTCCAGCTTCCACTGAAACACCAGCCCCATCCCAGAACCTCCTGCTCTCTCCAACATAGCTTCATTTTCTCCCATAGTTCTTGCTTACAAGAAAGTTACAGTACAGTTGTGTCTTCTCCCAGATGCCGTGTGTCCAACCTCTTTTTGTCCCCTGCTTCTGAGCAACCTGCTCTAGTTGATGTCCCTGCTCACTGCAGGGGGGTTGAACTAGATGAGTTTTGAAGGTCCCTTCAACCCAAACCACTCTGTGATTCTGTGAATTAGTGTTTTCCTTACCTTATTCTACATGTGGTTTTCCCTCTTCTCCCAGTTTCTGTGGGAATGTTACCAAGATATCACAGAATCACAGAACATTAAGGATTGGAAGGGACCTCAAAAGATCATCCGGTTCAATTGCCCTGCCACAGCAGGATCACCTAGATCAAGTCACACAGGAACATGGCCAGATGAGTTTTAAATGTCTCCAGAGAAGGAAACTCCACAACCCTCCTGGGCAGCCCCTTTCAGTGCTCTGTCACCCTCACTGGGAAGAAGTTCCTTCTCATACTGGTGTGGAACCTCCTGTGTTCCAACTGACACCTTTGCCCCCTGTGCTATCATTGGATGCCACCAAGCAGAGCCTGGGTCCGTCCTCCTGACACCCGCCCTTTCCATATTTATCAACATTAATAAGGTCACCCCTCAGTCTCTTTTTTCCCAATCTCAAGAGACCCAGCTCCCTCAGCCTTTCCTCATCAGGGAGATATTGCACTCCATTCATAGTCTTTGTGGCTCCGTGCTGGACTCTCTCTAGCAGCTCTGTGTCCTTCTGAAACTGAGGGGTCCAGAACAGGACACAACCTTCTAGATGTGGTCTCACCAGGGCAGAGCAGAGCAGAGCGGGAGGAGAATCTCTCTTGATCTACTAACCACTTCCCTTCTAATCCATCCCGGGATGCCGTTGGCCTTCTTGGCCAGCTGGGCCCATTGCTGGCTCCTGGTCATCCTGCTGGCCACCAGGAGCCCCAAGTCCCTTTCTTCTACAGTGCTCTCCAACAGGTAAATCCTCAACCTGTACTGGTATCTGGGGCTGTTCTTGCCCGGATGTAAAAATCTACACTTGTCCTTGTTATAGTTCATTCGATGTCTCCCCACCCAATTCTCCAGCCTGTCCCAGTCCCGCTGAATGGCAGCACAGCCTGCTGGTGTGTTGCCCTCTGCTCCTAGATTTGTGACATCAGCAAACTTGGGGTTTCTAGTGATTGGGTCCTCTAGTCATGACTGGGAAGAAGCACAGGAGTATTGAGTCAAGGGTGGTGGTAACACGTCTTGCTGTTTTCCTCTTAGGAGCCTGGAGGAAGAATGTGATGATGGGGACTTGCTGGATGGAGATGGCTGCTCCAGGAAGTGTAAAAAGGAAAAAGGCTTCAACTGTGTTGGTGAGTCCCTGTGGATTGAGATAACCTTTTGAAGCAGGAGTCAAAACTGAGTGTTATACACACTGCTCCTGAGAGCAGGGGATGATGTTCCTCACAGGAGCACATGGATCTGCCACTGGAGTGATCCATGGAGCTTGTCAGGCTCTTGTGCTGGGAAACCTAGACCTAAGTGGCCAGAATACTTGGGACAGGACATGTATGTCATCCCTGGTGTCCTTGCAGGGGAGCCAAGCCTGTGCTACATGCATGATGGGGACGGTGTGTGTGAGCCGTTTGAGAAGACAACCAGCGTCCTGGACTGTGGTCCCTACACGCCTGACGGATACGTGGATTTGTGGGCAGTGAAAGCCTACGCTTCCCATCAGGATGTGAACTCCTGCCCTGCTTCCTTGGTTACTGGAGAGCCTGTTGTGAAGGTGAGTGAAGGCATGGCCGAAGACAAAAAGCCTTCTCTGGCAAAGCCCCTGCTGTAGGTCTGGAGAAGTCGCCGTTTCAAGGTTCTCCTGACTGTACCTCAAAATGGCAAAGATCTCCTGCGCACATGTGTGGGCAGTAGGAGGTCACTCCTGCTTAGGAACCTACATCCTGGCTGTCTTCATGTGAGGAACCAACTTGGGGTCCTTCTCAGAGCTTTGCTGAGTCTTTCCTGAGGTTTTGTGCCATTTCTCTTGCTTTCTGGGTTGAACTACATCTCTCTTTTCCAGGAATGTAAATCTCACCTTCACCATGTGCCCAAGGACCTTTCCCTGGCTGCTTGGTTCCCCTGTACCCCCAGCCAAGAGAATGCTCCAGACCTAGGTGAGGAGAGGATGGCCTCCGGCAGTGAGGGAGTTTGGCTCAAGGTGAGTGAGGGAGTGTGCTCAGTATGGGCTCTCCTTGCTCCAGTGCTTTGGTGACACCGATCAAATGTAGTCAGCATCCTGAGGGTCCTGTGCAATCCAGGGTGCTGCTGAGCACCCAGAGCTGCAGTAATTGGTCGTAGTATGTAGATACTCTGGCCCACCTTGATGACAGATCAAAGAATGCACTTCTGTGCCCAAGATGCTGATCCTGCAGCTCAGATAGGGTTCAGGGGTGCCTTTGGGAGGGTACCTGGAGGGTCAAACATCTCTGTCCCAGCAGGCAGAGGATAGCTGAGAGCTGGGCCAGTGTGATTTTTACAGTGTTGGTTTTTCTGACCACAGACACAGTTTAGAGGTTTTGTGGCTGTTGCTTGGAGTTACTGGAAAGCTGAGCCCTGGCGCTCTGCTCCCTCAGCAGACTGAGGGGGCACCTTGCCCTGCTTTGCTCAAGGCTGGCAGGAGAAGACCTCTTCCCGAGGTGCTCAGACGAGTCAGTGAGTCATCAAACCTGAGCCAGTAGTTGTAGCTATTGCCTCTGAGGGCCTCTGTCTCCCCAGAAGACCTCCTTTAACTGTTTTTTTTCCCCTTTATCCCTCGCTTTGTGTGCTTGAAACCTGCTTTCTAGCTTCCCTGGCCATGACAGATGTGCCTCCTTCCTTCCATCCTTCCTTCGCTAGCAGCAGAGCAGCGCTCTCCCCCTCTGCCCTACCTAGATGAAAGCTCACTTCCACTTCCCACCGGGGGTTAGACTGTGTTTCAGCTTTATTAGAGCTTGTGGTCAGTTCTCTTCCTCTGTGGATGTTTATATTAAAGGCTTTCATTACTGCTGCTCCGTGCTCTCTCTAGGAGTGCTATTATTTTCCGCCCATAAAATTATTTATGGAGTAGCAATAAATATGCCCCTTTCTTCTTTCTCCTTGTTCTTCGCTCTCCGCCCCCCACCCCTTATTAGGCTTTGCCTGATTGGTACCACATTGGCTTAGGAAAGGCAGCTTCTTGTTGATGGTTGCCTGGCACAGCCGACTGCCCAGACAGGAGCGGAGCCATTGGTGCTCATGCATATCCACGTGCACGTGGTGGCCACCAGCTCCCACGGGTGTTTTAAAGCCATTGCACCTGTGTTACCTGGGCTAGAATCCCCCCATAAACCTCATGAGGTGGTAGACACTTTTTCCCAGTGAAAGTGACAGCACTGGAAGAGGCTGCCCAGGGGGATTGTGGAGTCTCCTTCTCTGGAGATGTTTAAAACCCACCTGGCCATGTTCCTGTGCAACTTGATGTAGGTGATCCTGCTGTGGCAGGGGGATTGAACTGGATGATCTTTTGAGGTCCCTTCCAATGCTTAATGTTCTGTGATTCTGTGAAAGAGAGATGCCACGCACCCTGAGTCTGTCTGAATTTGGGAATTGTTGTGACTTTGCAGATCTCAGCCCATGCTTTGTTCTCAGTTCCCAACACATCCAGTGAGGAGGCGAATCAAAATAACTTGTAAGCCAATTGGGATGTGCAACATGCAAGAAATGAAATGGAAAAGGGGTGGAGGGAGGGTGAAGAATTCAGAAGAGAGCCTGCTGTGCCCAACATTTGAAGAATTGGGACATTAGTCAAGTCAGTTGGTCTAACTTGAGGCCAGTGTCCTTCACCTCCAAGTAGATGCCCTGGAGGAGGAGGAAGACTTAAAACCTACACTTTAAGTTGTGTAGTTCAGGGAAGACCCTTCTCCATCCATCTCATCCTTGGTGGTTGGATTAAAATCCTCCAGTTCCTAGGGCTTAACCACTGCAGCTCTGTCCTCAAGGCTCCTCAGAGCAGTCTCTGAGCACTGCTACCTCTTCTTTGTCTTTTCTTCTTTGTCTATTTTCCATTCTCTCCCAACTTTTCTCACTAAGGGAGACAGTGAGAAGCACCAAATCAGGTTTGAGCGTCCTGGTCCCCTTCTGGCAGCTGGGCCAGCCTTGGCCAGGGCACTGGTGGGGACTTGCCAATAAGCAGTTGACTGAGCACTTCCCTGCGAGATGACAGCCCTGAGCTGCAGTGCCTGATGTGGCACAAACCTCCCCAAGGCTGGCCTGCCATCACTCATCGGGTGGTTGTCCCCTCCACTCCACATTCTGCTCCTCAGTCTGTGCCTGACCAGCTGGGGCTTGTCCTCCTCCAAAGTACACCTTCGCCTTGAGTGTCTGGGTTTCATTCATGCCAGCGTTCAACAAAAACACTCCATAGGGTGGATCTCGGTCAAAGCACATCATGGCACTCGGTGGGGGGTACCAGGGTGGGGGAGAAAAACATTTCTATCATCTTACTCCCGAAGAACATCTGCCCTGCTGTGACTGATGCCGTGAGCTTCGTGGCTGCCTCTTGTAGCCTTCGGGGCTCTAGACAAGTGAGGAGCTGCCAGCTTTCCTAGTGGGCAAGACTTTTTCCCATGAGACTTTCCACATGTTGGCTGGCAGATAGTTTGCAGGACTAGGGCTATTCTTTGGGGGTTTCCTTTAATGGGAATATTTTGGTTTGGGGCTGACAGCTGGGCTCTCGGGGAGTCTCACTTGCTTGGCAGCACCATGTGGGGCATGGGAGGCAGAGCCTGGGGAAGGGAGGGCAGAAAAGGAGTGGCCCAGGTCTCGATCAGGTGTTGCTCAATTTTAAGAGCAACAAATGTGGAAGCTGGGAAGATGCCATACATTTATGGCAAGGTGGGACCAATGCATATGGAGAAGACTGGTGAAAGGGAGAAGGGGAATTAGGAGGGAATTATGCTCCCTCTGTCTCTCTCTCTGACATATGTGGGGTTGGAAAGGCTGTATTTGGTGTACATGCTCTCAGGATCTCCCTTGCCCTCCATCCAGGTATGCTTTGAGAGACCTACTGTGCCCACCTCTCTCCTGGTCTTCTTGGCCTCTGATGGTTCTGTCCCAAGCTCCCAGCGCAAGCCAAGGGTCACCGTCCAGCTGAGCGGCGCAGATGGGGTGAACCGCTCTCTGGGTGAGCAACCTATGGGCTGTGGTACCAGTGTGAGCTGTCCCAGCAGGGACTCCAGGACCCTCTACTGCTGCTGCGATCCCCTATACCCACCTTGCAGCATTATCACCTTCCCAAGCTGATCTGTTGGGATAATGGGGCAGCAGAAGAAGTAAACCAAAAGCAGAGAAAATATCCCTAGAACTGAGCTAGTGGCTTCTCTCTTTGCCTCATCTTGCAGGGATGTATGACCTGTCATGCCAGCACAACCCCCTCATCATCAACGTGACCCATGGTCAAGAGGACCCACCCTTCCTGGCTGTTTCAGTGTTGCTCAACTTCTCCTCCTCACACGTGGGCATTGCAGCTGTGGCCCTGCGGACCTCAGCTGAGGCTGATTCTGAGCCCACCACCTGCCTCCTGCACCACGAAGAGGGCCATGGCCACCAGTACTACAGGTATGGGCTCCTTGGGATAGGAGCACCTCCCTCCTCTGGAGCTCTGTGCTTCACTTCTGCAGCTTTTACCTACTCACTGAGTGTTTTGTGGCTGTTCTCAGGGTGCTTTTTGAGACGGTGTTGGGAAACCCAGTGTAATGGGTCCCGATTTGCTTATCTTACTGTGAGGTGGAGGCAGGAAAACAAATGTTGTGGCTGGTCTGCGCATCCACACTGAACTGCAGTGGAGGACTGCTGTGGTGCAAAACCCAAGCTCCCCTGCTAAGGAGCTGCTGCTGAAACTGACCACACCTTGGCTTTTTCAGCATGTCTCCAGCCCTTCCAGTCCTCCCCATGCTGTCAGAGGTGAGGATGAAGCTCTCCTCTTCCTCCGTATGCTGGTCCCCATCTGCCCCATGCTCTGCACCAGTCTGTGGCTCTGGTTACTCAAACCACACCACTGGGATTTTGGGGTATGAGCTTTGCTGGAGCTGGGGGGGGGGGTGTTAGAAGTCAAGGGCTTTGGCTGAGGACATTGCAGTGCTGCTGCTACTGTCATTTTTCTTCTGTTGATGGCCCTGGATCGACGGATGTACATTCTCGATAAAGGATGAGCGCACGTATGTTTATCTAAAAGCTGGTGGGATCAGGGTACAACTGATTTATGCAGACTTTTGGAAGCTGTGAAGATCCTGCAGTTACTTGAAACTTTTGCATGTGTGATTTAGGCAGAAACATAAACGCTGGCAAGTCAGCCCTATGCTAAGGGATCAGCGTCCCTTCCCCAGTGTGGTGCAGCGATGCACACACATGCTCATAGGGCCCCAGCCAGATGATGTGGTTTTGCAATCATATTTTCTCATCCTTTAAAAGCATTCTTGTTTGAGAGCTTCTCCCTTTCCCTCAGAAGAGACTGCAAGGAGGAACAGGCTGATGGGACATGCTGAGCGTGGGGACAAACTCATATAGGGACAAGGAGAGAGGGGGAATGATGTTTTTCCTCTCAAAGCCTCATTTGTCCTGAAGCACAAGCCAGTTCCCAAACCACTAAAGTGCAGAGAGCTGCAGGTTGTCCCCTTTGCATGGTTATGGAACCCAGCAGGTTCCTTGTGTCTTCTCCTCTTGCTGATCACATGGGCTCAGCATAGGGTACGTGTGTGCCCTTAGCACATGCTTGGAGTCCAGGTCCCCAGAGTTTTAGGAGTAGGAAATGTTCTTTCTAGCACTGTTTTTCTGGGCAAAAGACTTGAATATTTAGAGTTTTAAAATCCATTTAATCTCCAAAAACCACACGGCAGCATTTTTACTTTTAAGGACATTTCATATAGGGCACATAGAGTCTGAGAGGAAAAAATTGCCCTATAAAAATCCAGGAATATAAAATCTTCAGAGGTTTAGATCCATTAGACAGTGAAAGGTCGCGGAAGATCTGTTACTCCTGTAAATAACTGACCGTTTGCACCCAGCCCCCTCCACACAGTACGTGCATTTGAGAGCTTCCCACAAATAACCCCAGAAAGGGACAGACAAAGCAATGAACCTTCCTGACGCTGGGCTAGAAATGCTCGTTGCCAAAGTGATAAATATATGAAGGATTGGTTTTTCTGCAGCATCCTTCATCTCCAAGGATTGCAGTGTCTGTGCTGTGTGCTGAGCCAGGGAAACACTGTCTCTTTCCCCCATTAGGTGTATTTCAGTGTTTTATTTTCAGATGGTTTTGTTTCTGTTGGCACAGGCTGGGAGAAGCCTTGTTGAGTTCACAAGGTGGAGAAAGGAGTTGTTTGTGTGTTTTCAGTGTAGAGATGGTGATGGTGTTTCATTACTTCCCTCTGTCTTGGAGTGTCCCATGGGCAGAGACCATGTACAAAGTGACGGACATTGAGAAGAAACTTCATCACAGTGAGGGGGACAGAGCACTGGAACAGGCTGCCCCTGGAGGTTGCAGAGCCTCCTTCTTTGGAGATGTTTAAAATCTGTCTGGACATGTTCCTGTGTGACTTGATCTAGGTGATCCTGCTGTGGCAGGGGGACTGGACTGGATGATCTTTCAAGGTCCCTTCCAATCCCTAACGTTCTGTGATTCTGGGATCTCAAGGTCACGCCTGATCACTGAGCCACAGAATGGTGGAGGTTGTAAGGGACCTCTGGAGGTCATCTAGTCCAACCCTCTGAGAGATGCTCAGGTCAAAAGTCCCTCCATCCCCACTGTATCATCCCAGTCAGGAGCTGCTCAGGCTCTACTGCAACTGGCAGTGGGAGTTGTCTGCTGTGAGGGCAGCACACGGTGCCTGGAGGCCTGTTCCCTGCCTCTTCTGGGTGCAGCATGAGCCCATCAGAGCAGATTGCATCCATACTGCACCACACACATCTCTCACCTTTGTCTGGAGGATGCTACCTCTCAAAAAGCAAGCCGGGAGTTCATTTTCTTCATAGTAACTAGTGCAGGGCTGTGGTTTGGGTTTTCCTGTTCTCTTACTGGTATAGACATCATGGGAATCACACAGAGCCACTTGTCCTTCCCATGTCCAGAGAATAAGGGGACAAGTGCTGGGAGACCCTGAGGTTTTCTGGCAGAGCCCTCACTGAACCTCTGTAACCAACCTGGCCTTATTTTGCCCTGACTACCCTAATGTCATCTCCAGGCGCTAGCGTTTTCCACAGGAGCTGGAATAAGCTTGTCCTTCAGAAGGTTCTTATCTCATGCCAGAGGAGGTGATGAGTCCACCATCTCCCCCGCTGAGCTATTCTTACACCTTGTACCCCTCTCTGCTGGAAAGTAATCTCTGAATTCAAGATGAAAGAAATTGCTTTTGCTCCATCTTTGTCAGAAAGGTCTAGATGCCTCCTGCCAGCAGATGACGTTTCTCTTTGTCTGTGTCTGTGCAGAGCAATAAGATCCTCTCTGTCGTGATAAATACTTTTTCCTCCTTACATTTTTTGGTATAAGTCTTGCAGTCCAGCTCCCTTTTGAAACCCCCCTGCTATTTGTATGTCTTTCTTGGTGGTGGCTGTGGATCAGCTGTGAACCCCTCTGGAGGAGATAGAAGATGGCAGTGTGTTGCCGTAGGGATGGGATCTGGGTAAAGGTGGTTTGGGCAGCTGGATGTGTATCTTTGGGGAATTCTGGCAGATAAATCCTACCTGCATGCTGGCCTCAATGGGCCGTCGAGGACATCTGTCTTCAAGAAGGAGTCAGGCCAACTCCTTCAGGAATAATGAAGGTACAGTCTGTCCTACCTCAGGCTGACTAGACCAAACTTGACATTGCCTTCAGCCTCACCTTCTATGCTTCTATAAATCTCTTTTGGTGTAGCAAACAATGAAAAACCCTGGAAAGGAACTATAAAACCCTGGCATTATATTAAGATTGATCTGCTCTTGTTTCTTTTTCTTCCTTCATCTCTATGTTACGGAGGGGCCGACAGCCCATCCGACATCTCGGTGGTGCCTTTGCTCTGTCGATGAGACAGATGACAGTGGATGACTCACTGGGATGTTATTCTTTTGCCAAGTTTCTTCAGGAGTCACGTACAGACACAAACATCTTTCCCTGAGATGACAACCTCATGGAGATCGTAATCAAGAGGCATCACCACCGTTGGGTCTGTACACGTCGCCTGCTCCCACAAGAATTGTTGTCATCAGATTTCCTGGAAAAGTGAGACCTTTCCCCTTCACGAGAAACATGCCTGAAGGGAGAAATTCCCAAGTATTTCCAAAACAGCTTTTCTCATTTCCTAGCTATTCTTGTTTGCTAGCCCACAGTGGGGTAAACATCCTTTATCTCACTGATGTTTGGAGCTGCAATCCATACTCCACCAGGTTACATGCCGTGACAACTTCTAATTTCTGAAGCCTTCTGACTGAAGCCTTTACCCTTCTATCGACACCTCCAAGTATCCCCTCTCCCAAGAAATGTGCACCATGTGATGAAGTTCTTAGGAGAATTTTCCTGTGATGATAAGGGCTGTTTTAGCAGCAGTCGCAGAATCATAGATTCACAGAACATTAGGGATTGGAAGGGACCTCAAAAGATCATCCAGTCCAATCCCCCCTGCCAGAGCAGGATCCCCTAGATCCAGTCGCACAGGAGCATGTCCAGACGAGTTTTAAATGTCCCCAGAGGAGACTCCACCATGTACCTGAGCACCCCCTTCCAGTGCTCTGTCACCCTCACCATGAAGAAGTTCCTTCTCTTATTGATGTGGAACCTCCTGTTCCAGCTCACACTCATTGCCTCTTGTCCTATCATTAGGTGACACTGAGAAGAGCCTGGCTCAAAGCTTGGGAAGATCCTGCATCAATTTATGGATGATCTATTCCCTTTCATGCAGCTGCACTGTATTTGGCTGGGCTCACTGTGACTTGGGCAAATCCATCAGTATTTTCTGTGAAAGAATTAAACGAAAACGTGAAGTTTCAGGAAAAGCTTAGCTCTGGTTTATAGAATTGATCCCATTTCAGACCAAAGTTCTTATCGTTCCAGGGACATAGCTGGGCTGAACTTCACAAATTGCCAGACCTGACACTTTTTCTTTGATGTGTTAGTTATGGTGAGCTCACTAAATCCTGCAGACTGGTGCTGATGGGGGGATAAGTTAGGAGAAAAACCATAGTATTTTGTAAAAACAGTGTTGACAAATCATTAGTTTGAGCTTCAAAAGGTGCTGGCATAGAAGTGGGACAGTTTCTCAGATGCTGCATGCAGAAAGAAGAATAAACAAATAAGAATTGGCTTGTCCCACTTCTTATGCAGCCTGAAGAAAGTCAGGAGTTTGCAGCTGCGATACAGGAATTTCATTTATCATCAAAAGGAGAAAGAGCCTCCTTCATGCTGAGATCAGAACTGGGCTGGCTGCACTGTTTCCTCATCCAGTCTTCTCTGGGCTGTTCCAGCAGCCGGGAGCAGTGATTTATTCCATCACCTTACCCTGGTGAAGCCTGCAGATCAGCATGCGGCCAGCACTTGCACACACCGCCAGGGTCAAGGCTGTCCTGGCCCAGATGCCCTTGGTGATACCTCACCAGAGGGGACATGTGTCTTGCTAAGCTTGCTGGTGTGTTTGAGACAATTGGACCTTCACATGGCCTGAGCTCCATTTCAGGTCCTCAAGAGCAGCACCGGGCTTCAAAGCTGTGTGTGGGATCAGAACAGCTCCTCAGAACTTGAGCCCGTAGGTCTCAGATCGTTTCCCAAGTAGATGTGTATGTATCCGTGGGGTGTTGAAGAAGAAAGATTTTGATGCTGTGACCTATTAGTATCAATCCTGTCTGTGTAATTACTCTACAGAACTTCTTGTGTCTCTTAATAATGCAGTAAGAAACCTGCTGATCTCTCTACTGCTTTATACTGGTATCACTGGTTATGTTTCTGAACTGGTGGCAAACCAAAGCATGCCCAGGATCAGTGCTTCATGACTTCTTATTGAATGGCAGCACTGCCTACACTGCACCACGTGTTGTCACTGCACCAGCACCAGCAGACCTGCTTCAGCCAGGCCCTTGGCCAGGCTGGATGTGTCCAGAGGGTGCCACCACCTCTCTTCAAACCAATATAACTCAACATCAGGAGCAAATGAAGTTTGGTGTCTTCGGGTTCTTTGTGGTCACCTTGTTGCCCTGTGGTCCACAGTTGCTTGGTGAGCCTATGGCTCATCCTCCAACCTTACCTTCCAGCATGGAGGTGGCTGGGTAACCTCCATGTTCCCAGAGACACGCGGTGCTGAGGTGTCTTGGTGTGGGGTAAGGAAGGGGATGGATAGAGACTGGGAAGGGGAGAAGTTCAGGCTCTGCACAGCCACACAGTGAGGAGATTGAGGAGAGTGACTCCATCTCAGGGAGGTGGAGCTGGGGACTGGAGTGTGTGCATGCACCGGGGGCACAAGCAGGGAGCAAAGCAACCACCCGGAGAAGGTGACTGCACGAGGGGAGGGGAGAGAAGAGGGCTACAATTGGTACCAGATGCCCTCACAAGCTAATGACCTGACAAACGCTGTGCTCATAAAACAAATTCTTTAAAAAGGAAGCAAATGGAAATATAAGCTAGTGAAAGAATTTGCAGCAGCTGCCCCGAAACCATTTCTCACTTCATAAACAGGTCTGCATTGAAAAAACAGCCCCTTTCTTCTTGCTCTCCCTTGTGGTCCCCTCCTGTCCCACCAGCTCGCAGGCCTGTGGCCTGCAGGTCTCCACTCTGTCTTTGGCTTAGTGGACTTGTCTAGAGTCAAAAGCACACCGTGTTCTTCTAAAGTCTGTGTCAGCACTGATTTGGGTTTGGTTTCTTTGGGGTTTTTGAGTTTTCTTTGGGGGATGTTGTCTGTGGGGTTTCTAGTCATGCATCCCTGGCTGGAGAGGTCGAGTGAATCAAAGAGGGTGAAGCATGGTGCCAGGAGCCGAGGGGAGGTGTTGGGGTCCAGCTCCCTGCCCTTTCCTCTCCAGTTGTCACCTGAAGCTGTAGCCCATGTTCAGGAGCTGGGCAGGTGTGTGTTGAGATGGTCTTGATTCCAAAGAGCCTGGCATCAACAGATACTGCGTGAGCTGGGGAAAGAGCAGAGGTGCCAAAGGTCATCAAAGCAGAGTAAGGTGGAGAAGACACTGGAGCTTCTCTCTTGACCACAGACTGTGGTGGACATGAATCTTGGGCAACTCTGTTGCCAGGTCTTCAGTGGAGGGCAGCACATAGCTTGAAGGACATGTTTTGGAGGGTTCCCTTATATCTGTAGATAACTTCTGTGGATTCTCCGATGTCTACTGTAGAGTTTGACAAACACGTTGCCCTTCTGTCAGCAGAGGCTTAAAAAGGGTCCTTGACCATGTTCCTGCAAATCGTATCTTAATTCTGCACTGATGCTGACTGAGATTGAGGTGTGGATTCCAAAGTTACCAGGAAGGACAAGTTACTCCTGGGGTTCATGTTTTTTGGGAAGTGTAGATCTCTTGTTGTCCACTGTCTGTCCCCAAACTCTGTGGGCATCAGTGACCCGCTGGGCATCCCATGCAGGTGCCCCTAAAGAGACACCCCACCTTGCTGAAGAAGTCCTGGGACCCACTGGTTGATCTCTTCCCTCTTCTCCTCTGTAGCTGTGTCCACGGTGCTTGTGTCGGATCTGGAAGCTGCACGCAGCCACTGCTGGCTCACGCTGCCACCCTCAACTGTTCCTCCAATGGCCCTGGGCACATGGCATGCACCGTTGCCTGCAAAAAGGGCTTTGTCCTCCGCTCCAGCAATGGCAAGAGCCTGGGCTCCACACAGGTGAGTAGGCCTCAGGATGGGGGTGACCTGTTGGGCCAACTGCTTGTTAAAAGAGGTTTAAGCACCTGGAGGTGACTGGAGTGACCTCAGAGCAGCTCATTCCTCCCGCCTTGACCTCCTGGCTGCTTTTCCATCAAACTTCTGCCCAGCAGTGGCTTTGGTGCTGGAGCTCTGTGCTGGTGGCAGGTAGCCCATTCTGGACTTGCAGTCTTTCTAGCTCTTTCAGCCCAGCACTGCCTGCAGACCACATCTCTGCCAGGCTAAAAGCTGCTGCAGGAGATATCCTAAAAGAGGTTGATGTGCTCCTGCAAAGGTTCTCTATGTGGGCTCTGCTGGGAGGGTTAAACCTCTCGAGGATGTTTTCTCTCTTTAAGCTGAAGTGAGTGGCTCAGGAAAAATGAAGTCATTGCAGAGTGACTATATTTAGAGGAGGCCAACAACACCAAGAGCTTTTCTTCTTTTGTGTTGCGTTGCAGTAACACTGCCTGTGCCAGCAATACCATGCAGAGGTCACCCACTTGTCCTGATTTCTAGAGGGCTGGGGGATGTCTCGTGAAAGCCAGAGGTGTAGCACTGCTCTTGGCTGTTGGCAGAGGAGACTGGGTTGTCCTTGGGAGCTAAGCAGCCTTGAGTCTGGTCAGTCACTTTGGCCAGGCTGTGGCACAGCCTGTCCTTTGCTGAGGCTGTTCTCTGGAGGGGAACCGGAGTGTCTGAGCTGGTCCCTGAGCCAGCAAGAGTGTGAACTCACATGGGGTGTGGGCAGGTAGAGTGGGTCAGGCCATGTCAGCAGGGTGAACTTTTGCTATCCGTAGACAGCTGCAGGATCTCGTGGTGGTTCTTTGCATCCATGCTTGCTGAGGAGAAGTGGGCACTAGAAGGTGCAGTGGGGCGGCTGGGGCTGCACCGCTTGGCCCTTTGTCATCAGTTGTTAGTTCTGGGGGCACAGGGAAAACAAAATGTTCCTGTTCTTCAAAATGAAATCACACAAAATAAATCTGCCCCAGGTGACAGTTTCCATGCTGTTGGCAGTGAGATGGGAACCTTCTGGAGAGAGCTTTGCTACATGGCTGTCTCAGCAGATGGCAGCTTGCAAGTGCCGTGCCCTGTCCCGAGCCCTCCGGTGGTGTTACGGGTTTGCCTCCTACTTATCTTGAGGCATTGTGGGCACACAGCTCTCCCCTGAACATCCTCACAATGTGGTTCAGCTACACCACGATCCTGCTGTGCACCCAGGAGTACCAGCCTCAACTTTAGTGATGTCCTTCAGAGCTGCCGCAGACAGGTTCAACCAAAACATGTTGGTCCTGCACATGATTGTACAAGCAGCATAGTTGCACTCAGACAGCAAAGGGACATCAAGAACAGTTGAAAAACATCTCTTTGGTCTGCAGCTCCTGCCTGAGGACTGCTGGGCTAAATTTAGTGGTCTGGGAGTGGAAATAATGAAACAGTTGGGGCTGGAAGTAACCTTTAGAAAATCGTCTAGTCCAGCTACCCCCTGCGATGACTAGAGACACTTTCATCCTGGGCTCTGTTTTGGTGAAGTCTATGGCGTATGTTGATCGTGCTTGGTGGTGGGATCATGGGGTTGAAGCTCTTGTGCAGTCCCTCAGCTGTATGAGGAGGACCATGTAATCAGGAGTTGTAAATGAGAGTACATGAATCTCTGATTTCAGTGGGGGCTGTGGGGTGAGGCAGGACAGAATCAGTGCATTTAGGGAGAAACAATGATGAGAAGAGCTGCCCACTAATGGCTGAAGTAAGACTAGATCTGAAAGCTGAGTCAGCCCATTCTGTTGTGGGTGCCATCCAGTAGGGTAAAGCTCACTCACAGGGCTCAGATGGTCTCTTGCTTTCTCTGCTGCAGGAGGTGGTGCTGATGTGCAACTCGGGACGGTGGGACAGATCTGTGACTTGTGACCCTGTTGACTGCGGTGCCCCTGACCAGTCCCACGTGTACTATGCTGAGTTTTCCTGCCCCAAGGGGACCACCTACCTGCAGAGATGTTCCTTTTCCTGCATCCACCCCGCCAAGCTTCAGGGTATGTTCTGGAGATTTAACCAAGTATTTTGGTGCCACCTTTGCATGCCTGTCCTTAGCTCTTCAAATGGAACATCTCTGCTTTGAGAGGGAATGGAGCAAAGCTGGAGCTGGGTAGATTTAGACTGGATGTGAAGACGAAGTTCTTCACTGTGAGAGTGGTGAGAGCGGTGAGAGCCTGGAATGGGTTACCCAGGGAGGTGGTTGAGGCCCCGTCCCTGGAGGTGTTTAAGGCCAGGCTGGATGAGGCTCTGGCCAGCCTGATCTA
>JAOXOE010000698.1:6917427-6927829 GCA_028565055.1 Phoeniculus purpureus
CCTGACACGGCCGCCACCAGCACCGGCCGCGCCGCCGCGCCGCCCACCGAGGGGGACCCCGAGGAGGAGGAGGAGGAAGAAGAGGAGGCGGCGGGGCCCAGCGCGGCAGCTGCAGCAGAACCAGCAGCGGGGGGCGGTGGGGGGGGCGGGCGACTGCCCGACATGGCCGAGGTCGAGCGGGGCCCAGCAGCGGCGGCGGCGACGGAGAACAATAAAGTTCAAAAAGACGAGAAAGAAAAAAAAAAAAACCCAACCAAAACGCGCCCGCCCGCGCGTCCCCCCGCGGCCCTTGTTGAAGCTCTTTATTGACAGCGCACAGCGCTGCGCGCGTGCGCGGGGCGGAGCCAGAAGGGGTTACGCCTACCACTAGCGGGACCGCCTTTAAGGGGGCGGGGTAGGGAGGCCTGAGGCCGGCCCGGTTCTGACTCCTCCTCCCCGTCATAACCGGAGCGCGCTAGCGCAGGGCCTTCGGAGGAGTCTCGCAGAGGTTTGGGTTATGGAAGCTATTGCGCTCCTCCAGTCGCAGCGCTCTGCCAGGGCCCCACAAACCCCTGTCCCTTACCCACGGCTTGGCAGCCCCTCCAGGGACGGGCGCTCCACCTCTGCGATGCCCAGCCGCCCCTTCAGGCAAGAAATTCTTCCTGATGCCCAGCCTAAACCTCCCCTGGTGCTATTTGATGTCGTTTCCTCTTGTTTTGTCCGGACCATTCAGCCCTGGTCATGGAGAGAGTAGCCAGCACCCCCAGCTGCTCCTCAGAAGTTCTCCAGCCCCTTCCCCTTGTGTTACAGCACCTTCGCCTGTTCCACTGCCCTTCCCTGGACATGCTCCAACCTCTCAGTATCACATAATTGAGGCTGGAAAAGACCTCTGAGCTAATCCACCCCTGCCCATGACCTAACATCACCACAATTACCTAGACCAGGGCACCAAGTGCCACATCCAGTCTGTTCTTAAACACCTCCAGGGATGGGGACTCCACCACCTCCCTGGGCAGTCCATTTCAGGGTCTGATCACCCTTTCCATGAGGAAGGGCTTCCTAACATCCAACCTAACCCTCCCCTGGTGCAGCTTCAGGCCCAGCCCTCTTGTCCTATCACTAGTTACCTAGGAGAAGAATCTGACCCCCACCTGACTACAGCTTCCCTTCAGGTAGTGTAGAGAGCGATAAGTACCCATTCTTGGAGTGAGAGACCCAAAGCCAAACCCACACAGGGACTATTCAGCAAGCACTTGTTTGGCACAAGGCAAATCCAAATGGGATTTAGGTCATTTACAGAATCACAGAATCTCTTTATTTGGAAGAAGCCTTTAAGGTGACCAAACCCAACCATTAACCACCACTAACCCAGATCACTCACACCACATCTACATGGCCTTTAAATCCAGGGTTGGTGACCACCATGTCCCTGTGCAGCCTGTTCCAATGTCTGATGATCCTTTTGGTGAAGAATTCTTCCTGATATCCAGCCTGAACCTCCCTGTGTGCAACTTGAGGCCATTTTCTCTAGTTCTGTCACTTGCTAAAAATGTTGTCCCCAGACACAGACTTTTAGAAGCCAGTCTGAAGGGTTTATGAAATGGCTCTTTTCACCTTCTCAGATTGGCCAGTGCTGCAGAGATTCATGCTGTTCTCTTTCCTTTCTCTTATAACAGTCCGTAGAATCTCAGCTCCTGCTTTGCATGCGTACTGTCCGCAGTCAGCTTTGCACATCTGGGGTTAAAGAGCAGCCAGTGAAACACCAGGGCATTCCCTGAGGATGGTAATCCTAGACCCAGGTATGGGAAAACGCCCAGAGATCAGCTCTGCAGCACTCCTCCCAGTATAGACAGCAGAGCAATGGGCTGTAAAACCAGTATGATAGCTGGTAAAACTGGTCTGAGAGAAAAAAA
The DNA here is from genome assembly GCA_028565055.1 of Phoeniculus purpureus. Taxonomy (NCBI): domain Eukaryota; kingdom Metazoa; phylum Chordata; class Aves; order Bucerotiformes; family Phoeniculidae; genus Phoeniculus; species Phoeniculus purpureus. The sequence goes on from JAOXOE010000698.1 coordinate 6,919,320, forward strand.
AGGTGGCTTCAGGTAGGCAGTGTTGGTCAGGAGACCTCTCTGGCATGCAGCACGGTGGCAGGGACATGTGTCCCGAAGGGAATACAGAGAAGCACATCTCTTGATGAAATCTGGAGAGCTGTGAAATGGGTCCCTGGCCTTCCATTTTAGTTAGGCTTGAACTGGGTGTTCACATGCTCAGACTTCCCCTCAATGTTTAAAAGAAACCCAAGAGAGCCAGCAAACCCAGAGTGTCTCTCTGACAACTGTTGATGTGGAACTGTGGGTGGATATAAACCAGGAAACTCAGGGGCAGCTTCCCTTTGAGATCCCACTGATACCTACCACTAGAGTCACTCCTGTTGTTTAACTCTCTGTGGTTGTTATTTAACAGTTTCTCCTTTATAGTTTTTTGAGGTTCTTTTTGGTGTTTTGGTTTGTGTTGTTTTTTAAAGTCCTGGTTTTCTTCTGCCTTCTTCAAATAGGGGCAAATAAAAAAGACGGGGGAATACTTTACAGTGGGGGCTGTTGTCACAGGACAAGGGGTGATGGTTAAATTAGAAGAGGGAGATTCAGGCTGGAGAGAAGGCAGAAACTGTTGATGCTGAGGGTGGAGAGACCCTGGCCCAGGTTGCCCAGAGAGGTGAAAGAAGCCCCATCCCTGGAACCATCCCAGGTCAAGTTGGACCTTGGGGCTCTGAACAACCTGCTCTGGTTGGAGTTGTCCCTGCGGGAGGTTGGGCTGGATGAGCTTTACAGTCCCTTCCTGTGGTAGTGGACACTACTGCAGGCCTAAGACATCATAACTAAGGAATGCTGCAAGCTGATGTCTCCAAGAACCAGGTGCCATGGAGATGAGATAACCAAAAAGGCTACAAGAGACAAAGATGAGGCACTTGGGTGCAGGAGAGAGGAAACTCTGCCTGCTTGCTCACCGGACCTGAAGAAGAACCAATTGGAAAGCCAGGCAAAAGGCGTGATTGTCTCATGAGCAAGATAGCACTACTTATTATAACTTATCATAGAATCATAGAATCATTAGGGATTGGAAGGGACCTCGAAAGATCATCTAGTCCAATCCCCATGCCACAGCAGGATCACCTAGATCAAGTCACACAGGAACACATCCAGGTGGTTCTTGCGAGATCACGTGTAGGGGAAGAGAGATTGTATATAAGGGAAAGCCTGAGATCTAATAAATGGCTTCTGCTTAATTCACATTGAATCGTGTAGAGTCCACTGTATTTTTTCCTCACCTTCTGGCCCAAACTAGCCTGTGATTCTATGAACCCGTGCAGTCTCAGGGGAGATTAGTCCCTTCCTGAAGATACCTGTGTGTTGTACCAGGTTAAAGGACACAGATAACGTCTCCCAGCAGCTGGAGCAGTGGTGTCACAGTTATCTTCTAGTCCCTGTTAGCACAAAATGAGCTCTGAGAATTAATTTGCTACAGTCCAAGTATTGGTAAGGCTGTTAGTTGCCTCGATGGCAGGGAGACAAGAGATAAACACAATAGATCAGCTGTAGGAGATTTTTCTCTGTCTCCTCCAGCCTGTGGTATGCCAGATGCTCTCACTGGCTTGGGGTTGGCATTCCACAAAGCTCACATGGGATCATCCTAGCATCTCACACCAAGGCACAACTTATGATGGGTTTAGGACAGAGAGAACCATACTGGTGTGGGGACACCTGCACCCTTGTGTAACACGCTGGTCCCAGGTGCCCACTCAGGTTCAAGCCTGCCCCCAAAGGATTGCTTCTTTTCCTGCCTATCTCCTATTACACGTGATGTTGTGTCTATATGTCTGTCTGTCTGATATATGGTGCTCAGCAAGGCAAGAACCTCCTGACCAGATAATGAACTCAGCCCTTCCTGCCTGGCCTAGAACTTCATCTGGAAACAAATGTGTTACTGTGGAAGGAACTGATCAGTGGAGCTGGTATTCTGACAAGGGTACAGTTTGGAAGACTGGCTGTAGGAATCTGCTCTTACTTATTCTGCTCTTATTCTGTTTTGTAGCTTGCTGTGAACCAAACAGCAAGGTTCTGCTCCTAGGATGATGTACTAGCCCTGACATCAACAGGAAGAGCAGGAAAGTACAGTCTAGAGATGAATGAACCTTAATAGCCGTTTAAGTTCTGCTCTTCTGGGTGTATAAATCCCACTTACAAACCCCAAGTTTGTGACTTGTCCAATGCAGCTTGACTTACCTGTGCAGCAGGCAGTGGCATCTCTGATGCCTGGCAGTGGCAGAGCTGCAGGGATCATGGATGCTCCACATGGATCACCATGCAGGGAGGTGGGACTTCATCCACACAGAGCCAGGCATTGGCCACATGCCTGGAGCAGTGACAGCAGTCTCCCAGCTCCACTCCTGACTGCTGGTGGTGACTCATTAGGAAAATTACCTCGGCTTCCCTTCCTGAGCCCTTTGCTGCCACCTAATTTCCACTAGGTCTATTAGTCAGTTCAGGAGCACAGCAAACCCTGCCTGGAATGGGGGTTGCAACTCCAGAGGTCATTAGAGAGCTTTATTAATAATCATTGCATTAACCTCCCAGCTAGCCACTGGCAGAAATGCCATTTCTCCCATTTTATAGCTGAGAAAAATGAAGCGTTAGATAGATTCATCACCTGGCTGCAGAGGCAAAGGGAACCCTTAATGCTCCATAAATCTGAAAATTAGGCTGTCAGCAACTTCTAAAGCTAACCCACAGCAAAGCTGTCTGGGAGACCCTGTCCCTGCCCATCAGGAACTCTCCCTCCTCTAATTAATGGGAGAAACATGGACACAGCTCTCTGAATTTCAATTCCCGCATTCAGATGCAGTCATGCTGGGGGCTGAAGGTCATGATCACATAGGAGAGAGCCCAGCATTCCCTGCCCACAGCAGGACTCTACCAGGCAGCAGGACCTGCTCAGTGCCTACCAGAGCCACTGAGGAAGGGCAATGCATTGATTGGTCTTTTTAAAGTTTGTTTTCTAATTGGGTAGTGCAGAAGAAGGTAATGTTAGGAGGGAGGATGCTCAGCCACATCTGTTATATGGAGTTATTAAAATAAAAGGATTTTTTTTTTCACTGCTTTGTAGCAACACCTTTGCCACTTGCAGATGGAATTTTATGTATCAGCCTCGGGCTAACTGCAAGCTAGAGTAAAGATTTTGAGTGAAAATGGTTTAACTGCTTTCAGGACTGAAGAATCAGCAAAATAAAATATTAACATGTACTGCTGTGTTTGCTAAGCTCTGATCCTTTATAAGAAAAAAACCCCAAAAATACCAAAAAAAGGTATCTGGGAGAATTATTGTCTTTTGACTGTAAACCACATCACTCAGGTCTTCAGAAGAGACATTTCATAGAATCATAGAATCATCATGGCTGAAAAGGACCTCCAGGTCCAGCCCTCAGCCCACCATCTCCCTTACCCCTAGACCATGGTCTCAAGTGCTCTAGCTACTCAGTTTTTAAACACCTCCAGGGACAGTGACTCCACCACCTCCCTGGGCAGCCTCTTCCAGTGCCCAACCGCTCTCTCAGGAAAGAATGTCTTCCTGAGATCCAGTCTAAACCTCCCCTGACACAACTTGGGGCAATTTCCCCTCATCCTATCATTAGTAATTTGAGAGAAGAGACCAGCACCAGCCTCTCTACAACCTCCTTTGAGGTAGCTGTAGAGAGCAATAAGGTCTCCTCTCAGCCTCCTCAATAACTCCAGTCCCCTCAGCCACTCTTCACAGGGCCTGTTTTCCAGACCTCTCCCCAGCCTCGTTGCCCTTCTCTGGACCCACTCCAGCATCTCAATGTCCTTCTGATCCTGTGGTGCCCAAAACTGGAACCAGTACTCAAAGTGTACTCTCGTGAGTGTAGAGCACAGGAGCAGAATCACCTCCCTGCTGGTTACGCCGTTCCTGATCCAGGCTGGAATGCCATTGGCTTTCCTGACCACCTGGGCACCCAACTGGATTAAGATGAAGTTAAAATTGTTTGGTGATTCTCCTGTAGACTGAAATACTGTCTCCAATGTTTCCAGGTACTACAGTGACTCAAAGAGGAATGCACCTGCAACTGCCCTTTCAGTTCAGTCAGAGGAACCAGACTTCTTTTAGGACCTACATGGTCAGAAAGACACCCTAAACCAGCCAAGACTGCCTTTATTTTTAGTACCTCCTATATAGATCTCCTTGCCCAAGTCCAGCCCTGAAGTCCTCACTGTCTCCATCTGTGCAACCTCCATGCAATCATGTGGCTGCTTTTCTTCAGTCTGAAACAGGGGCAGTTGTCCAATCCTCTACAGATTCTCCTTCCATATGAGAAGGAAGCAAGAACGTTGCTTAGTGTTTAGAGCCTGCTCTGGAAGCAGATTCTTGTGAAGAGCAAGGAGCAAACAGCTGTGTCTCTGTGGAACTGAGTTCCAGAGTCTGACCTTCTGCAGAGAAGCAGAGAAACAAAGAGGTAGGAGAAAAGCAGGAATGGGAGGTGGTTTACTTCTACCTCTGCGTGCAGCATCCTGCAGGTTGCCAAGACACAAAAAAACCTTGATTGCTCCAAGCAGCCTTGTCTGGGACCCACGCCTGCACACCCTCTGGCCATTGGTCCAGCAGCTGTATAAGGTCAAACCCTAGCTTCTCCTCTTGATTGTCTCTAGTGCGATGGTGTCTGCTCCTGGAGCCATACAATGCTGCTGTCTGTGCTATAGCTAGTGGGCCTGTAGTGCTGCATCATCTGCTGGTCCTGAACCTGCCTCCTTTGCTGTGCCTGGGAGCATTGATGGCCCCTGTTGCAATCAGCCAGCTCTTGCTGCTGTGTTTGGGTCCTGTTGAGTTGCACCCTTGTTGATGAGTGCCCTGTTGTGCTGGGGTCACCCGTGGCTTGTTGCCCTTGCATGGGGCAGCCCTGTTCCTGCTTCTCCCTGACCTCTGCAGTTGCAGGTTTGTCTGTGCCCTGTCTGTCTTTCTTTTTGCTAAGCTGTGTGGGTGGCAGGGTACAGGGTTTATTCTTGCAAGATCCTCCCAAAAGAGCTGGCTGTGGGATTTGGGCAAGTGGGTGGAAGGCTAGCACAAGCTGCTTGGCTTCTTTCTTGTCCACTGGCTCTGTTTTTTTAAAGAAAAGCCACCTGTGACCTTCCAATCTCCTCTGAGATGCTGCAGCTGCCTTGCTAGCTTTTTGCCGGATGATGTCCCTCCAGTCCTTCTTGAGGCAGGGCATGGCTTGGGCTGCCATGGTCAAAGAGGTTCCCTGGAGAAGTTCTCCCTGGTACAGCCTCCAGCCCGGCAGCCGAAGGAGCCTTCATGGCAGCAGCACTCTGAAATGCTTTATAAGCTTCAGGTGACTCAGCTGAGGATGGGGAATCCCCTCTACGCCCCCAGGGAGAGGATGGCTTGGCTTTGGGAGAGATCTGCTTTCCCTCACTACCAGCGCCTACCATCAGAGGGCAAGCTCTGCCCAGGAGAAGATGCTACCCAGCTACTGCTGCTTCCGAGACCTGTTTCTGTCTGGGCTGCTACTGCCAGGTAGTGACAAAGGAAAGAGGTCACTGACAGCCTCTTTGTCAGCGTACGTGTCCAGCTTCCCTTCCCTGACGGTTTGCTCTGCAGTTCCTCTGAGAGCAATTCCCGCTCCGAAGGAACATCCCAGCCTGTGGCAAGGATGATACTGTGAGCTCCTAGTCAGACCAGAGAGGTTTCCAGAAAGCAGCAGGTTTGGGCGTTAGCACCCAAAATGCAGTAAGATATTCCCCAGTGTCTTCTCCACCAGACACTATGGCTGTGAACAGACTTTGAGTAGCAGAAGGAGATCTGTGCTGGCTGGTACCTGCTTTCTGATCAGCATCTTGTAGCTCTCCAGAGTCACCAATGAGCATGGCTGCATAACTTCCAGCAAAACCAGTGGAATTAAGGGAACTCATATGAGAATGGTGACCCTCACATGTTTTGGATCCATCTGGAGGGAGTAAAGATGTGCTTTATATGCTTGCAGCTCTGACCTCTGCCCAGGAGCCCCATGTGCTGGTATGTGGTCCCTGCTGCCAGCCCCAGACCCTCTGTGCTTCCCAGGGCATTTGCATCTTGCCAGCTCCCTCCTTTGCCTATTCCAATGAATCCCAGCCTTAAACCACACCCCCACTTTGCCCAGAGTCTTCCTTTAAAAAGCCTGACAGGGGAGAGCTTTTCAGAGGGGGAATAATGAACCAGACGCTTTCCTGGTGTCTCTTTGTTTTTAGAGCCACGGGTCTCCCCTGAAGACAGACAGCCCTTTGTACTACACGGGGTCCCCTTACAAAAGGGGGCCTGTGAACAGAGCATCCTCCCATCGGGGACCACATCAAACCAATTTCTTTCCACCTGCCCTCCTAAGCACAGCCTTTCTGCATGCAGGGGCCTGAGCCAATGGGTTTAACCTCAGAGGGGCATGATGCATGTATGTGGGACCACTCAGTGCCATCCTGCTACCTGCCTTCCCTCTAGCTGAAGGGTGAGTGAAGGGTTAACCTAGCTGTCATCTTCTCTCCTGCCCAGCTGATATTTGGAGTGAAGCCATGTTTCATTCTTTAAAAGGCCAATAATTGAATAAACTTTGCATCTTGGGTGAATTTAAAATCAAGACGGGAGCTGTCCCCACCAGAAGTTGATAAGTTTTCCCTAGTGGGGATTTTGTTCTTGGATTTAATGCCATAGCTGCCTCTTCCACGGGGCCAGGACATGCTTGTGAGCTGTCGATTCTGCCTGATGCAGGGCTTTAAGTTTAGGTGTTTCTGTGCATGAGGGAGAGTCCTAATTTTGTTCCCTACTAAGGATGAAAGCAAGAGCTACAGCCTCAAACCTGTCATAATGTTGATAAATATGTAAAGGGTGAGTGTCAGGAGGAGGGAGCCGGGCTGTGCTCAGTGTCATCCAATGATAGGGCTAGGGGCAATGGGTGTGAGCTGGAGCATAGGAGATTCCACATCAGTCTGAGAAGGAACTTCATGGTGAGCATGCCAGAGCACTGAAAGGGTGGGTTGTGTGTTGTCTCCTTCTCTGGAGATGTTTAAAACCTGCCTGGCCATGTTCCTGTGCAACTTGATGTAGGTGATCCTGCTGTGGCAGGGGGATTGGACTGGATGATTTCTTGAGATCACTTCCAATCCCTAATGTTCTGTGATTCTGTGATATCACATCTTGATGATGGCTTGGTGCTGCCTCAATTCCTGCCCAGGTAGCACAGAGAATGGCAGGCAGAGCACTGCAGGCACTGCTCTGGTGCCTGATGGCTTGGGAAGTGATGTGACATAGATAATTACCATAATGCAGATTAAATGTGGAGTACCCTTGCAATAAATCAATCTCAGTTTTAAGTGACAAATCCTCTCATTGTCACTTAATGTATGGATACACCATGGACCTAATGAAATTTGTCTCCTGCAAAACTGTGACCGGTGATTTATTGAGCTGCTTGAAATATGTTTACTTTGGTCCTTCTTTGTGTTCTCTTTCCACAGATATTCTAACAAATGCCTACGAGTCTGGGAACCAGCAGGTTTTTGGCACATGTTTGCTTGTAGACAGGGGTATTCACACCAGCAAGGAGGTCCCAGGGTTGTGTAGCCATGTGGTGAGTAGAAGAAATGCCGGTGCAAACTGTGCCCCATCAGAAGTACCTGGCACAGCTCATGCTTCAATCTTTACTGAGCAAAATAATGGCACTGAGCTGTTTACTGTCAGTCTGCTGAGTGCCTGTTATTAATAGGAGATGGAGTGAATAATTAGAACTAATGACTACATTAGAGAAAGTTGTCATTTATTCATAAAGGGTTTGGGGGGAGAGGCAGTGCTCAACAATTAAAGACGGGCAAAAATGATACATTCCTCTTTGCAAACATGCTCTGCCTTATACCAACACACAAACACCCACACCTAGCCCAGGGGTGAGACACCATTTCTGCCAGCCCTGCTTTGGCATTCAAACTGCTGTGATGTTTCTAGAGGTGTTGGGGATTCCCTGACCCACTGACCTTTCCTACCAGGCTTTGGAGCTGAGCATCCAGCCAAAGTCTATATTGTGGTCTGAGGGTCATAGAATGGTTTAGGTTGAAGAGACCTTCAAAGCTCAACTGGTCCAACCCCCTGTGGTGAGCAGGGACAAGTTCAACAGGACCAGGTAGCTCAGAGCCCCATCTAACCTGGCCTTGACCACTTCCAGCAATGGCTCATATGCAGCTTCTTCCTTTGTCTCACTATTCTCTTTGTAAGCACAGCAACCCACCTTGCAAATGTGAGGTGACATGAATTCAACCAGTGTGTTACAGGGGTTCTCCATGAAACTGCTCAGGCAAGGTCAGGTAAATCACCTGAAAGACCTGAAAGTGTTCAAGTTCATGGGACCAGACGGGATACACCCAAGGGTCCTGAGAGGACTGGCAGATGAGGTTGCTAAACCCCTGTCTATTATATTCCAAAAGTCATGGTGGTCTGGAGAAGTCCCCACTGACTGGAAAAGGGGAAACATAACTCCTGTTTTCAAAAAGGGTAGGAAGGAGGAGCCAGGGAACTA
>JAOXOE010000698.1:6927929-6951269 GCA_028565055.1 Phoeniculus purpureus
CCCCGCCCGCCTCCACTCCCCGCTCCGGGCTCTCCCAGCCGCCTAGTGGGGATACTGGGGAGAGGCGGCAGGAACATCCCATCGCAAAACCACCCCACACCGCCGCATCGCATCCCACATCCCCCTGGCAGTCACCTCCGGCATCTCACCGCCGTCCCAGCAGCCCACACAAAAAATCTGACCTGAGCCATACTGGGCTGTGAATACAAACCAGTGCGGGCATCAAAATGGTCCAAGGGTGGGACCACTTGCTGGAGAGTTGAGGGGTTTGGCTGGAGAACAGAAGCTCTGGGAAACTTCAGTGCAGCCTTCCAGTGCTTGAAGAAGCCAGTGAGAAAGATGGAGAGAGATATTTTCAACAGGGGCTGTGGGACAGGGTGAGGTGGCATAGGTTAAACTAAAAGAGGGAGATTCAGACTAGAGAGAAGGAAGAAATGGTTGATGCTGAGGGAGGTGAGACCTTGCCAAGGTTGCCCAGACAGGTGGAGAAGCCCCAACCCTGGAACCATCCCAGGTCAGGTTGGACCTTGGAGCTCTGAGCAACTTGCTCTAGCTGAGCAGGGGGTTGGACTGGATGAGCTTTGAAAGTCCCTTCAACCCAGAGCACTGTGTGATACTATAATCCCAGACAACAATGTTTGGGTCTTGCCTTTCCTCTGAAGGTTAATCAACGATCACCATTCTGGGAAGGTTCTTACCCAGCCTCAAGGTCAGGGTATCAAATCACATGTCTGTGGGTGGAGAGGGCAGCTCAGCCCCAAGAAGAGGGCTGAGGACCCTATTTGGGGGTCACACACATGCCCTGCTCCCTTTCCAAGCAGGAAAGAGGCAGCAAGCCACATTGGCATTATCCAATGCCTCCAAACACCCACCAGACCTTGGGGAAGCAGAAGGATAATTAGTCAGGCTGGCAGGAGGTATTTTTACCCCTATCCTCACTTAACTCAAAGCCCAAAGACCAGCTCTGCCCACTGCTTCTGTACAGCCAGAGACCAGCCCCACTGCGACTGGGAGAACCAACCCTCCAGCCCCAGCAGTTACTGCCTCCAACATAGCCAAGAGAAATGGTCAATGAAATTATCTCCTTGCAGGTTAAGAGCTGCTGAAATCATTTATGAATTCTCCACAAATTCACCCCACCACCATCACTCAGACATGGGAAAGATGCTGAAGAGGCTCCAACATTCTATTCTAACATATCCAGGAGTGCTCTAATTCCTTTCAACACCAGAACCTACTGGAGCATTGTTCATAATAAACCCCCAGAAGCTTTTTGCTCAGCAATGAGTTGAGTTGTAGAAGGTTTTTCCCAGCTCAGCCACTGAGCCAAACATGAAAAGAGCAATTCAGTAGAGTTCCACATACCGGTTTAAACACAGTTCCCACAGGTGGCTCCAACATTTTCCTGGCAAGCTGCTCCATCAGCTGAGACACTCCTGTCCTGGTGACAGTTAAACCAGGCCTTCCTTAGTCATGGTAACAAGGTGGCACTATGCGTGTCAGTGACTCAGGAGCTATGACTTCATTACCCAATTTCTCCACATCCCTTTGGGTAAATTGCCTGATCGACCTCCTACCTCTGTGAAAGGGGAGCTCATGGAGAGACACAAAACCCATTAACAATGCTGAGATGCTTCACTCTGTAGGTAAGTGCTGGCTTAGAGGTACAGAGAATCATAGACCTGCATCTACGCACACAGACATCTGACACGGAGCGAAACCCACAGCATTGAGGGAGTAGGCAGCAATTTTTGATGGCCTGAGACACCAGAGCTGACTGAACTTGCTTGACCTACACTCCAAGAGGTGCCATCAGTGAAGTGGCGTGAAACCTCCCTAGTTGCAATAAAAAAACCTGCAGAATGACACACACAACCCTTCCAACAAATTCAGAGCTGACTCCACCCTTACAATGAGAAGCTGGAGCTGGGGACTCTGCCTTTACAGAAGGTGTTTGGGAAAGTGGCTTTGACAACTCCTCCTCCCATCCCAAATGGTGGGGCTGGCAGCCCTGGGGACAAGCTTTTACACAGGGCTCTGTGTCTGAAGCAGAAGTGCCTCTTGGCAGCCGTGATTCTTCTGTGTGTGCAGAGGAACGAACTGGGGCTCCCTGCTTGTATTACCAGAAAATTAAACATATGTCTCCATTCATCCAGGCGAGGAGCTAGACATTGATCCGTCCTGATTCCATCCATTTCAATTACAGCTGCGGACAGGCACTGCCTTTCCTGTGCAGAGACCCCAGGAAGGCTCCACAGCCCTGAAGAGGTCTCAGCTCAAAGGGCTTTTCCTGGCAAAGACTGATCCTGTGGCACTGCCATCCCTGTGAGTCCCCAGGGGAGGGATGTTTAGTGTTGTGGGATGATGCTCAGGGCATTGGGGATATGCCTGGCAGACAGGTTGCAGACAGCTGCAAGGGATTTGGGGAGGCAGGAACCATGAGGCAGGCAGAGATGGAGAGGCAGTGTTGGGCTAAGCATCTAGAGATATCCCAGACCTACCTGGACATGTTCCTACGTGACCTACTCTAAGGGAACCTTCTCTGGCAGTGGGGTGAGACTAATTGTTCTTCAGAGGTCTTTTTCAACCCCTACCAGTCTGGGATTCTGGGACCTCCTCTGTTAGCAAAACACAACCCAACCTCTCTGGTTCCAAGGTTCCATGCAAACCAAGCTGGAAATCAACCCCTGCTCCCAGTGCATGGAGGCAGAGAGGGTGAGGCAGGAGCCAAGGCTACGCCTAGCCCTCTGAACCTCACCTTTGCCAACAGATTAGGGTTGGGACCAGGCACCTCACAAGGTCCTGCGACACCATGTGTTCTGGGGAGGGGATTGTCCTGTGAGGGACCAGCACACAGGCACCAGAACTCCATAACCAGGCTGCACGTAGTTTGTTAGGGAAAAAAAAAAGATGATAAATAAAGATAAATGGAAGACAGTGGAGCATGCCAGGAACTCTGCTCCATCATTCCTTTTCTTCCCTAAGTAGATCAAATTATGACCTGAAATCATTGAATACATATTTTATTAGGTGAATAGTTTAAAAGATGAGGGTGAGACAGAGAATTCATAAGGTACAGTCATATTTGAAGACAAAGAGCTCCCATTAATCTCCTATGGGGATCAGGAGAAAAGGGGGTGATACAAATTGTAATGGATGCTGCTCTCTCCTCCTCCTTGTTCTGGGGGAGCTGGGACACACAGGGATGTCTTCTCCACACCATCCAGGCATAAGCTGCTCCTTGACATCTCACAAACCCAGCAGCATGTTCCCAGGTCCTCCCAGCCCCACCACCCTTTGCCAGCAACAGGAACCTACCACACTGTGCTTGGAAGTCATCTCCTGTCCTCGCTGGGCAGAGCCAAGGACGTTGGGAGGGTGAGGACTCGGATAGCCCTTTCCCAGAGCTGGGCACAGCTGTCCCCCCATCCCCCTCAGCACTCACAGCTCCCAACCTGTCACTTGTCCTTGTGGGGCCATGTCTGGGGCAGAGCCATCACGGTCTGCTGGGCTTTGGCCCATTTACTCCCAGCTCGGGCACTCGTCTGGTGCCAGCTCAAGCATGACACTCCTGTGACTTCGAGGGGTTGGCCCGACTCCAGTTGCCCTCAACCCCCCCACCCCACTAAGTCATGGATTTCTCTGAACTCTGTGGATCAATGTCAGCTTCAGGATATTTTTCATTGCCATGGGACGAGGGAAGAGTCACTGGCTCTTAACAATTGTATTAACCCCAGCTTTAAAAGTAAACAAATCCCATCTCCATATGAAATAACTCCAACTATATATTGAGTTCGTAACAACTCCACACATCGAGTGCATCAGTGGTTCTGTGATTTAAGGGTTGCTGAGCCCTGGCACTGGGATGGGGTAGGGTGAGGGACGGAGGCAGCATCCTCAGCCTGCGCCCTGGGATACAGCTGGGCTGGTGGCTCTGGAGCAGGTCTAGGAGGAAGAGAGTAGCATGTTTTCCCTTTTCAACATCTAAACTGTTTGCTGGGGGTTTTGGCAAGTCAGATTCAGAGCCATTATCAAGACAAACTTGTTTAAATAATGTTCCTGAGGACAAACTTGAGCTGCTGAGTGTTCTCCCTGCCCGACCCCACATACCTCATAGGTGGCGGGATGGGATTCAGCACTACAAGTCACTGATCCTACAGTGGTCACTGTCCTCACCACAGGATCCAGGGTCCCACCATGTGGGATAGTCCAAGTGCCTTCACATCTCCCAGGCTCGATCCATTGGAGCAAACACTGTGCTCATGACTCTCCACAGCCCCATGGCATGGGCCAGCCCTTAGGAAAACAGAGTTCCTGAATGAGAAGCCTCTGGGGCTGCCCCTCCTTCCCAGGGGCATGGAGAGGGCCAGTGGGAAGGATGCAGATGCCAAGACACATCGCTGCTCAGCAGGGTTGATGTTGGCTGGATTCCAGTTATTAAACCCTGCTGCTTGCAGCTCCCACGGATGGCCTTTACCCTTCAGCTTCTTTACTCTGAAAGCCTCCAAACTATTTTCCTTAGCTGCCTGAGGTGATTTTAGGAGACTGAAATCATGGCACATTTCCCAGCCCTTGTAGGGCAAATTTAGAGGATGGGCTTGGAGATGCTCAGGGAGCTAACACCGCCGTGCTACTTGTCTCCAGGAGTCAAACTGGAGCATTGAGGTTAATCTCATCTCCCTGAACACATCAGGGAGACAGCAATGTCTGAGAGAAAAAAAGCCAGGAGAGGAAAATAATCTGCCTCTCTCTGCCTTGGCCACCACCTGGATCAGAAGCTCCAAGTAGGCAGCTATCGCAGATGAGATTGTTTTTCCCCCAGTCCCCAAGGAGCTGTTTTCCACAGCAGCCACTGATGGAGGAGCATGTTGCACACACTCGCTCTTCCAGGCAGATGATGGAATGAGAAGCCCTCCTGTACCTGAGGGTTCTTGAATCAGGGTGCCATGTGAGATGTTGTGGTCCTGGCAATGCCGGAACAACCTTCTCCCCCTGCGTTGCGGACCAAGCAAGGAAGGTTCAGAGGTATTTTTCTCATCAGTTATTTCCAGGAAATAACAAAACACCTCAACTTTTTCCTCTCCCAAGAGTTTGTCCTGGTGATTGATGTTAAAGATGAATTCCTGCCCTGCCTCTGCTGACTAATGATGGGCAACCATCATCCAGAGCAAGATTTAAGGTGTGAAAGTTAAGTTGCAAAGATTTAAAATTGTCTTTTGGCAAGACCTGCTCAACCCAAGTGACAGCTTAATGCACGGAGTAGGGGAAGGAATCTTGCTTTAACCTCCACAGTCCTTTCAATTTATTTAGGAAGATGTTAATGACTTTGAATATCCAAATGCTGCCTCATGGTTGAACAGAAACTCCAAGAAGGCTGTGCCAGCAAAACTAAAGCAAACAACGCGGTGGTGATGACTAAAATGATGACTAGAGCTATAGGAATCTCTCCAGAAGAAAGGAGGTGCTGGTCTGGTCCTTATGGTGCAGATGCTGCTATAACTCCCCACCAGCCAAACCCCACAGTTGCTCAGCATTTATAGCAGGTGACAGCCTCACATCTCCTGCAGGTGCTTCCCACACCCATGGCCAAGGGCAGCAAGTGGTCTCTGCACTATCTGCACAAAGGGAACCCCTCTGTGAGAGCAAGCAAGTAAGATCTTGTGAGGCTGCCCCCAAGAACAAGTCTGTGCAAGCAGCAGTGGAGGTAACGGGCAGGAGGTGGGATGCAATAACCTCTGCTGGATAGGATGCTGGAGCTGATGCCACCAGGCCAGGATGATTTGCTCAAGGCAAACACTCTGCTTTGCCCTGAGACTGCTGCGGGTCTTTGCTGGGTAGTTCTGGGCTCTGAAAATTCATAGAGAAAGGAAAGAAGACTTGTGAGCCAGGGATGAGTTAGATTTGCCCTCTCAATTATCCACTGCTGTCCTTGTAACCTTCTGTAGTTAAACAGAACTACCCTAAACAAACAAGGCTCCAGTGCTTGGGTCAAATGCTGGTATCAGCAGCCACTGCTGAAGAGCCCCACCACACTGATGTTAATTTGAATTTCCCCATGCCCATTGTTTTTGAATCCCTACAGCACTGAACTTCTTAGCACTGAGGTTTGTTCCTCCTACTCTTCTATTAAATGTTCTAAAATTAATTAAAGAGACTGGATGGCCAGGCAGAGCTTAAATTCCCTTTCCTGGAGAAAAATCTGACTCACCCAACACCTCTTGCTGGGACATGAGTGCCAGAGGCAAAATCATTCTGGAGCAGCTGCCAGCCAAGGGCTCTGCAGCCCTCTTATTTCAAAAGGAGAAAATGAGGATAAAGACTCAAGTCCCCACCACTGCAATTAATTTTCAAGGGAGAGCAGTTAAAGCCCAGAATGAGTTTCCCAGATGGACATAGGAACGTCCATCCCTGGCTCGTTTGGGTTCTGACCAACTCCAAGCCCTGTAGCAACCTCTGGTCTGGGCAGGAGGCCAGAGCAGAGACATCCAAAGGTGCATCCTAAGCTCAATCACCCACCCACACTGAGTTGGAGAGGAATCACTACAGCTAATTAATACTAATTAATTACACTGACCAAATGCTGTTAAAAACTCCCCACCCCGACCCCATTACAGTCAGTAGTTCGATGTGACTTAATGTCAACTGCAAAGTTACCTGAAAGAAAGAAAATTGAGGGGATTAAAATAAGGAGCAAAACAACAGCACTTGAGGCAAACAGACAAAGACAAAAGCCACCATCATCAACTCGTGTTTATGAGCCACTGCGATTCTAATTAGGGCCAGACACCAAAATTGTATTTTATCTTGATTGAAGTAGAATGAAAACTAAAAACAACACCCTAAAATAATAAAGGCAGATGATGTTAATTCAAGCAGTATCCTTACAGCATCCCAAGGAGCTGTTTGGGGTTTGTTCTTCTCTTCTAATGGAAAACACATGCCTGAAACTTGGGGAAAGCAGCATGAGCACCAGCCATCACTCTTGACACAGCCCAGCACCATCACCCACCACCACTTGCTCGGAAGACGCAGCAGAATGGGAACTGAGGCAGTGCTCAGCAGGATGTGTCTAAAGCTGCCATCAGGCAGGAGACAATTTTGTCTCCTCCTGCCGTGGTGACTCAGGTGACTCATAGGACAGAGACCTGCAGGTAGCAGCTCAGAGCAGGGTATGTGCCAGCACATGCGCTTCTCCATCCCTTCCACCTCTCTTCACCCTCACACCCCCACTGGCATGTTAGAAAACATGTGAGGTGAGCAGCACCTCAGCACCATCCACACTTTGCTTGGAGCCCAGCACCTGTGTTTCTCACCTTTGCAGGAACCAACAGTTTTACTGTCCCACATCCTTCCTGCTTTGAAGGAGCACAAACACTGCTGCCAGGAACAGGCACCAGAGCTGAGTCAGGACAGGATCTGTCCCCAGCTCAGCCTGAGTGCTGCTCGAGAAGATCATCTGCACCTTCTCAGCCACCAAGAAAGCAACAAGTCCTCTCAGCGTCAAATTTATTCCCCCTCTGTCTGTACAGGTAAGTGTATGCACGACCAGTAAAAATAAGGCTTCTATCCCATGGCTCTGAAACACATTACAGACCACCTCAAACCCTGGTCTGGTTACACCACCCATACTGCTTCATGGTGTGCAGAGAAGGGCAGACATGATCAGACAACATGCGTGCTGCAGGGCTTTGGTAACTGGGTCTAGGAGCTTCCTCCCCCCGCCTTCTCAGCCACCTCAGCAAGAGGGAGATCATTATCTTGTGATGTCTTGGTGAGGTCAGTTGGGTCCCAGGCAAGCGCAGGTCACCTCACCTCAGCAGCTTGCTGGTAGCCCAGGCACATGGGGATGGGAGGAAAAACTCAACCTTCTCCTGTGGAGCTGACCTTTGGGGTCAAGCTGGGGTCTAAGGAGAGGAGGAAAGGGAAGCTGCCCCTGTCTTTTCAATGACCAGAGGACTTCAGTCTCCCCTGGTGTTGACCTGGGTGGCATTTCCCAACAGTTAATGCATCTGAAAAAAAAAGTAATAAATCAAAACAACAACCAAATAGTGTCATGTGATCTCAAAGTCGATTGCTTGCATGTCCAGGTAAGGCTCTGAGATGTTTTTTCCAATGGGGATGAAGACTAGCCCAGATGAAAGGAACTGGAGATGGAGGACAGCCCTGTGTGGTTCTGAAGCTCCCTTTCCCAAGGAAATCTGTTCCCATATGCAACAAGACAGAATCTTCCAGCTTCGGCTTGTGGCTCAATAAATTTTATTATTCCATTTTGTTTTTATTTAAAAGAATTTGTTTTCCTATCATAAAAATTAGACAACCATACCATCACCACCAGCAGCAACAAAGTCTGTGGAGTTCATGTCGATGGCAGACAGTTCACTGGAGTTTCCCAGTGACTCAAAAAGTCTTGGAAGGTCCTTACATGAAAAAAAATCCCAAGTGTGATGGCTCTGGGGAGGAACATCAAGGTGGTTTCGGTTTCTTGTCCCACTGAGGATCCCAGGTGAATACTGAAGCCTATCAGCAGGACCAAGTACCGCATGCCTTGAGAGAAAACCCTTCATACCAGTTCCAGTACCTGATTAGTAGGGAAGAAAGACATTTAGAATAGGAATTTACAACATTCATTAACTCCTACAACAGCGTATAGGTCACCGGGACAGACGTGACCCTTCTGTCTCTACCCCTCACCCTTTATTCACTGGCCTACAATAATATCACAGCAAATGGGATAAGCAGTTGACAAGGATCCCCACTGTGATGTCTGCTGGTGCTGTGATAAATTATGGTGTGGAGTAAAGTCATCCACAATTGCCTCAACTCCACTCCTCCCAACTATCCAGCACTTGGGAACCTTGTCAGGGACAGCAGAGGTTTTGTCCTCTCAGCCCTCTGCGCTCACATCTTCCTTGTCCACACTAGGATGGTGCAGCAGCCTGGATCAATCTGGTGTTACTGGGGAAAGCTCTACAGCTTGAGTCCATGGCTCCGTCTGCCTCTAGCCTGGAACGGGATGTGCCAGCTCAGTCCTTTCCCAGTCCACCCCATCACCCAGCTCTGCTGTTTGCAGAGCTCCGACAACCCTGGCTGCCGGCGTGTTTCTGCCTCTCCTTTCTCTCGTTAACAGAGTGGATGAGCAATCCCCTCCCTCTCCAATAGCTCTCCTGGTGCTGCTGGACACACTTCAAAGTATCAAGAGCATTTGTGCACTTTGCCCACTTTACCAAGAAGGAAATGCCCAGAGTAACAGACAAACATGGACAACCACTTCCAGCTAATCCCATCCTCTCTGGCATCACACAAGTAACCAACCACTAGGGGCTTGAAAAGGGAGGAAAAACTAGTCTTGACCTGCAGACCAGCACCACCCCATTACTGAGTTATTTTGGGGACTGCTCAGACCAGGTACTTCAGTCTGGCTATGGAATAAAGCCTTTGATCAGCAGGTGCTGCTGGGGCTCTGGGGTCCCAGTGAGAGTGTCTCAGAGGTGGAGGTCCACACTGCTGTGTACAACTTGGGATGGCATCAAGTCTTGGGGTTCTCTAGAGGACCAGCACTGGGTTTGGTTTCTGGCTTTGTCTGGCTGATCAAGGCCTGAAGGACAAAGTCTTTTTACCAGACTACTTGACATTTCATGGATAGAAATGCACTGAGCAGACACTCAGGAAGACTTTTAATGGAAGCCTTGGCCAAGCACTGGCTGCTGGGTGTCCAGGAAAGGCCAGCGCTTTCGCAGACACTGTGCCGGCAGCTGCTCTCTGGTAAGCTTAGCTCACCTCAGGAGCTCAGTGTTGAGCTCTACTGCTCAGGACAGGCTCCAGCTAACACCAGCAAGGTAATGGGCAGCCTCTGTTACCACAAGACCCACCCTGAGCTTGGGGAGAGGCTTTCCTACACCTCATCGTAACAGGGATTTCGTTGCTGTCTGCTCACGTATTTGCCAGCCAGGGGCAAATGCATTATCAGAGTGACAAAACTCTGAGGTTTGGGATGACCTCCCCTGGTGGCTTCAGTGTGGTTCCTCTGACCTTGCTCTTTACGAACAGCAGATTAAAGTGTTTAAAGGGGCGGTGCAGGGAATAACTTACCTTAATTGTACCCTGACTGTTGGCGGCAATCAGCACATTGGACTCCTGGAAAAAAGAGAAGAGGGACTATCACAGCCAGCCACCGCGGTTGGGTTTTCTACCCCCCTCTTCCTTTTTTGTTTTTGGAAGCGGCAGCAGAGAAGTTGTTTTTATCTTAAACATTAGAAGTATCTCTCATTTCAAACAGACTCAACTCTTCCTGTTTGCAGGACGCTTTCAAGTCTAAAAGTCTTTAGAGAAGTTACACCACCTTGAAGAATTAAAAAGCAGTAATCCTCAGTGCTTACACCAAGCTTTAAATCTCCAAAGCAATTTACAAACACGAATTAATCCTCATGGCCTCCCTGTGAAGTGGGAAAACAATCATCATCAGCCTCATCATTTCCATCTTTTGGCCGTATATGGACAAAGGGCTCTGGCACACGAACTAAACCAACTAATCACCATGACAAAACTGCTCTGGCTCTGAGGCCACGGAGCCTCTCCCACAGCCCAGAGTCTTCAGACAAGTGAAACAAAGAGGAGTTTAGAAGGCAAGAGCAGATACACCCAGTTTGGAGGGAAAGATGAATCAAGAGGGCTCCAGTCCTGCTTCATTCAGCAGCACAGTGCCCATTTGCCTCCTGCCAACTGATGGAGCTGCCTCTGGAGATACCCTGGTGGGCTGCCAGTTGATGCTCTGCTGTATCAGTTGGACAGTGCCCAGGTGAAAACAGGGGTATACAGCCTCTGCCCAGCCACCGCATCTCTGATACCAGCAGCAATCCAAAAGCCAGACACACCCACCCATTCACACAGGGGGAACCCAAAGGAACAATACGGTGCCAATAAACCTATATTACACCACTGGGGCACCGAGGCTGAACCAACTGCTCCCAAACCAGTGTCCCACAGCCATCCTTGCACCATACCACCTGCCCACCAAGAGCCACCTTCTCTAGGAAGGGCTGGCCTCTTTCCTCAGACACATTTTTCAAGCTCTCTTGCTGCTGCTACCCATCCCCACTGTTACTTGCTGTAACGATCCCATCACTTAATGTGTGCATTTTTAATAAACTCAGTGATGAGAAGATGCCCCATGCTGTGAGGAGTGGAGAGGAGGTTCAACTCAGCCCCATACCAAGAGCTTGAGGACACAGCTTAGAAGCAAAGGGAGAAAACCCCTTTTCAACACAAGAATCCACTTCTGAGGTAAGAGCAGCCTTGTGGTGGACCACTGGGCTAATTGTTTGCTACAGACAGATTTGTTCACCCCTGCTGCAGTCATTAGGGGATTAGTTACAACTCCTGATATTATCTCACCAAAGCTTCCCATTAAAGCTCCTGAGAAGCAAGCAGATACACCTATTCCCATTACTGTGGTGGCTAACTCAGTATAATCCCGTGAACTGCTTGGTTTCTGGTTATCAGCATTAAAATCAAAACCCACTGCAAGGATCACAGCTATAAGTGTGACCTGGGGACTAAACTAGGGACCAGGATATGCTGGCAAGGTTCTGGGGGCTAGGGAACAGCACTGGCAGCTGTCTGGTATGGGGCAGGAGGCCTGAACTCTAAGTATGGATGCTGTGAATGCGTCCTGTTTGCTCTGTGAGTGATTGGTAATTCATCCTGCTGTGGCAGTCTGCTGGGGTACCTCTGTAAATGAACTGTGGGTCGATGAACAGTTTTACCTGCTAAATAAAATAAAAATGCCAGAGGGTAATATACTCTCACTGCCTTGTTCTTCAGAAGGCACCAGGTGTTTCTTTCTTCAGCAGAGTCTGAGCTAATAACTTCTCTGCTGCTTTCATCCTCAACCATGAGATGCAAACAGGAGCAGACACCAGCAGAATTAGCACCAAATCTGTCATGGAACAAACAGTGACTTGCTTGTTAAGGCGCTCTGGCACTGCTTCCCCGACAACACGGCTAAAAAACTTGTCCTTAATTCTTTGCAGAAATTATCTATTCCTGCCATGTCGCCTCTAAAAGGGCCAATGTGTTCAACATAGTCGACACCTAAGCCAGATGTGAAGTTGATTTTGTCTGTAGGTGCATTGCTTGTCATAGCCTTGCACACACTGAACCAATCTTTGCACCAGGAAAAGTATGAATGGAGGCACCACATTCTCAGAAGACAGCTAATCACCATGACCATTTCACCCCCAGAACACCTACTGCCCCACTGCGAGCACCTACATCAAACAAAGGTTGGAAATACCTTCAAGCTCACTGAGTTCAACCATGAACCCAACTGTTTCAAGGCCACCACTAAACCCTGTCCCTAAGCTCCAGATATCCACGACTGTGAAACACATCCAGGGATGGCAATTCAACCCCCTCTCTGG
Organism: Phoeniculus purpureus; assembly: GCA_028565055.1. Taxonomy (NCBI): domain Eukaryota; kingdom Metazoa; phylum Chordata; class Aves; order Bucerotiformes; family Phoeniculidae; genus Phoeniculus; species Phoeniculus purpureus. Next base: position 6,940,349 of record JAOXOE010000698.1, read on the forward strand.
GCAGCCTGTTCCAAGGTCTGATGGCCCTTTCCAGGAAGATTTTTCTCATGGCCAACCTAAACTTCCCCTGGTGCAACCTGAGGCCATTTCCTCTTGTCCTATCATTTGTTCCTTGAAAGAAGAGATCAACCTGCACTTCCCTGTACCCTCCTGTCAGATAGTTGCAGACAGCAATAAGTTCTCCCCTCAGTCTCCTCTTCCTCAGGCTAACCAGACCCAGCTCCTCGCAAGGTTTGTTCTCCAGACTCTTTCCCAACCTTGTTGCCCTTCTCTGGACATGCTCCAGCCCCTCAATGTCTTTCTTGTCTTGAGAAGCCTAAAAATGACCTCAGTACTTGATGTGTGGCTTCAACCTTAAAACCAGAGAATCATCATTTGTTACATGTTCTACTTTCCCATAATCGTTTGACATTTCTGTGTAGGGCAGGAAGGTTGAGCAGCTGGACCTTCCTCATCCTTCCCAAAGCAGAGGCAGGGGCTATACTGGAGATCCATCCTGACTGAGTAGTTGTACTCTGAAGAAATCAGTTATTTAAGTGACTCTTCTATGCAGGCACCTCCTCCAGCGGGTGGTGAGTACCTGCAGCCCTTCTCAACAGGGGAGGCAGAAAGTGCCAGCTGCCTCTGCTAGAAGAAGATTGAGGAAATAAATGAACAAACACAACAAAAAAGCAGGAGATGAGGGTTCAGCGCCTGATGAGTGACAGCGTTTTGTTCCACGTGGCTGCTTATCTGAAGTATTACTGCACCCTGTTGGGAAGCCACTGGCTGTGTAACCTCATGGAACGTGGCAACCTCCCCTCCACACATCAGTGCAGATAAGGAGCAATTGGTGGAAACATGGCATGAAGCACTTGGGCCTCCTGCGATGAGATAACGGGTATCTCAGCCAGGCAGGGAGAGCCAGCAAATTGACAGGACACAGCTTAAGAGTTTTGGTCCTATGACGCCAATCAAAAAAGTGAGGCTCTGGGGCTCTCACAAGGAGGTATCTCCTTGTCTCTTGGCATTATGCATGAATTTTTTTGTCAACTGCAGATACAGCTCAGGACTCACATGAAGGTTAATAGAGGGTGCAGGTTCAGAAGAGCTCTGAGATGCTCCAGGGTTGAAGTCCTGTGCTAAGACTTATGAAGAGCCTTCCATATGTGCCAACTTTTTCCCAACTGAAGTCTGAAGGACAGTTCCTTGACATTGGGAAGGACTCAACTCCACCACTAATCTTTGCTATTGCCTATAGATTGGAAGAATATCCACACAAAGGGTATGCAAAATGAAGCTGTAAATCAGTCCTGAGTGCAAAGAGAGCAGAGAGAAGCACCTCTATCCTGAACCTGGCACATCCTCTTCCTCCTGGATGTGGCACTGGATGAACGTGACTGGACAACGCATAGGAACTTCTGAGCTTTTGCCCTTGGGATTTGAAGGGACTTTCTTAGATTAATCCAAAAGAAGAAATTTCTGCAGTACATTGTTGATGGCAGAGAAAAACAAAATCAAATTTAGAACCTTCCTGAGTGGATGAGATACCTGCTCCATTCGTCACTTGGAGAAATGATTCAGCCAGTGACAGCAGAGGTTTGAAGCACACACTCATCTCCTTCCCTCCTAGATGAGCCCCGCATTTGGATGGCCCTAGGGAAGCAATTTGTACAGGGAAGGAAAGGAGGAGAAGGGAAGTCTGGCTGACTGCTGGTATTCACGCAAGAGCAGTCGGCATTAAGAGAATCAGAAATGCTCTAGATGCTTCATGAAGCTTAAGGTAACTTAGCTGAATAACTCAAAAGTTGTCAGAGATGCTTCAGTGCAACATACAGTAAAAGAAAGCTCAGAGTGTAGATCTTCCACTTCCTGTGCAAGAAAACATCAAGGAGGGAACTAAATGAATGCTAGCAGGGATGGACAGCTGTGGAAACCACATCCCTCTCCTTGGAATGACATGTACTGATAGCCATGTGAACTCAACTCAAGAGAACACCACAGCAAGGCATCAGCAATCCAGGATGTTCTTGGATTGCATAGATGACAACTTCCTCCTCCAAATGGTGGAGGAACCAACAAGAAAAGGTGTTATGCTGGACCTTGTTCTCACCAACAGGGAAGGGCTGGTGACCAATGTGAGGCTCAGGGACAGCCTAAGAAATGGCCTTTGAGGTACTTAGTACTCATGTCGCACAAACCTGGAAGTTGATTTTTGGCCTACATGGTCCGGTCATGAGGCTAGTTGAACTTTTATCCGAATTTTTGTTGGATATCTAAAGGAAACAGGGCAGGTTGAGTTGAGGTCTCCTGTGAAATCATAGTTTGGCAGTTGGGGTTGCACAGCTGAGGAAGAGACAAGTGGCAAAAAATAAGAGCAAACAAATGCTGAACAGTAGACTTTTGACTTTTACATAGATTTACTTTTCTAGAGGAGGCAAATAATTTCCCAAGAAAGCATTTCTGCCACTGTTGATATGAGACTATATGGAATACTTGAAGATGCATAAATTCCTAGCTGATTACGTCTTAAACATTTAGTATAATATCATATTTCACTCAACCATATTAATGAGTTGCGAACAGCTGTCCTTTGACCTAAAGTTTACAGCTTCTGGCAATTTTCTTTTTACTTAGCATATCATAATGTCCTTAGGCAATTTACAGTATTATGTGGTTAATAATGTGATCTCCTCAAAGAAAATTAAATATTCTTCTAGGGAGTTAAAATTATCAGGATTATGCTGCCTGTGTAGAGTGTAATGAAACAAGGATACAAGCATCAAAGTGGCTTTTGAATGCAAAATCTAATGATAAATACATTGAGTTATTTTAGTTTCCACTCCAGCATTTTACTTACAAAAACACTGTGTCATTGTCAAAAGAAGATAGGCATTGGAATTACCTGCTCAGTTAAAGAGGTTATCTTGCAAATGCTTTGACTTCTTTAGGTATGGTGCTATATGAATTGAAAGAAATGATTTTTAAAAATTTTCCTAAATATATTTATTTGTCCTTTAAAAAAAAAGTAGTCTGGTAATAACCTCAAAGTCTAAAAAATGTAAATGCCAAGATGATTTTTGCCTTAATTTTACAGCTAGTTTCTTCCCTCCCTCCTGTTACCTGAAGACCTATAAGTAACCCTCATCCTTGTAGAATCTCATCAGCTCTCAGTCTTGGATGCATTCATGTTGCCAATATACAATGTTCAATTAGATCATCATGAAAACAATTATCCTCTACTGAACTCAAAATAGAAGTACAGAATATTTTCAAGAATTTATTTAATACCTTCACAGTATGGAAGAAGTGATCATAATGCAGTTCTCCAGCTACCTTCCAGCTAACTAATGAATTATGTTAATTCTGTTCATACTTGCAAATTGTGTATTCTGTGCCACATATTAACACTTTCTAAAGAGGGAGTGGAGTGTAGCAGTCAGAGTAGCTTCTTCTGACTGATAGTCCATAACGTAGCTCTGAGGGCATTCCCCTGTAAGAATGAGACACAGAGCTGAACCTCTTTAAATTAAGAAGCCATTGAACACTTGCAGAGAGTGAGCTTGGTGTAGCTTGGAGCCTAAATACCCATGGGCTGCCTAGGTGCTCCTCTCGAGTGTTTTGTGTTTGACTAGAAACTAAATGCTCATAATTTTATTTACTGATACTTCTAGACTTCTAAGTAACTTCTGCATTTAGTGATATTAAAGAGAATTAAAAGGTTAGTAATCAGCATGTTTCATAGAATAAGCCAACAAAACTGAGCCAGTCTCGTGAAGCTCGACAAGGCCATGTGCAAGGTCCTGCATCTGGGCTGGGGCAAGCCCAAGGATAAATATAGGCTAGGTGGAGAATGGACTGAGAGCAGCTCTGTGGAGAAAGACTTGGGGGTGCTGGCTGACAAAGAGCTGGACACGCATCAGTAATGTGCACTCTCAAATCAGAAGGCAAACCCTGTCCTTGGCTACACCAAAAGGAGTGTGGTCAGCGGGCAATTTGCTCTTGTGAGACTCCAGCTGGAGTATTGTGTTCAGCAATAGAGCCCCTAACACTATAAGGATGTGGACCAGTTGAAATGAGCCCAGTGGGAGGGAAGATTTAGATATACAAATTGGGAAGTTCCTCATGAAGAGAATGATGCTACCCTGAAACAAGATTACCCAGATATTTATTCAGGACCATGGTGGATGGGACTTTGGGTGGTCTGGACTAGGGGGAAGTGTTCCTGTCCATGATTGTCTAGTTTCAACCCTGCTATCTTTGCCGTTCCTTCCAAACCATTCTACAATTCTTTGAGTATAAATTAATTTATAAGCTGATAGGACCAAAAGGCCAGAAATGCTCCAAGTGCTCTAAAGTTCACAGTGAGAAGAAGGGAATCTTTCTGCTGATGTCTGTACCTTCTGCATCAGGTTCTTCAGCTTTATGAGGTCTGATTATTTACCCAGCTGTATCACCATAGTACCTATATCATACTATCCCTCTCAGTGGAAATAGTCAAATGATTATAATTAATCAAACAATTAAGTACTTTGTTGAACTGGGACTTAAACAGAGAAGCCAGAAAAAAGCTGAAGGCAAAATTGAGTCTATGCATTTTAATCTTTCTTCCCATTAATACTCCACAGGACTTCGTTTTGAAAAAAACACAGCATTTAGGCACAGTTTGTCCCATAATCTGTATCAAACCTTTGGCAGCCTGTGTAACTTCAATAATGGAAAATAAATTGTTGCACATAGACTACTAGAATGTTAATTATGCTTTTCATTGGCTTCATCTAAACCCATGTTTTATAATGGACTTAGGCATGTGGAACTACAGCCCAGACGCTGAAATAATAGCATGATTTTTATTGGGCTTACAGGTCTTAGGAAGTATGTTGTTCATGTGTCTTCACATTGACCTTTTGATGGGAAGTGAAAGAAAAGAACTCGTAGATGCTCAGTGAATACACACTGCACACTAGATTATAATTGCTAGAGGAACTGGTCTGAACAAGAATATATTAGCAGGTAATCTTAATTATTTAAGAAAGAACAGCAGAATAAATTTGCATGTAGATAATGTCTATGGAAGGCAGAGGTACTGTTGTAATGCAGTACCTGAAGCAATCACATTTATTTTATGGACATGCAAAACTGATGAATGCGAAGGTGACTTTTTGCTTCAGATGCACTTCAGGCATTAATTCATTAATAATATAAGAATGAATATTAAATACTTGAACTGTGCTTCTCATGTCTGTCTCTAACAAGGATATAATTAAAAGGAAGTTGCAAATGGGAAGTCTTGTGCGAAATAAAGTTCTTCAGTAAAATTAATAATATCTTCACTGACCTGGCAAAAAAGTTTTTGTCTGAAATAATCACAAGGTTTTGCAGAAGATACTAATGAATTTCTTGCACTGGAAACAAAAAGTACCTTTTAAAATCTTTTGACTGCTATAATGAAAGAAAGGTATCATAATAAAACTTTATGACTTGGAATATACCTAATCTTGAAGGCAAGTTATCTATGTTGCTTGCTTGAAGATCAGTAAGTCCTAATTGCTTCTTGATATGTAGAGGAGAATATAGCTGTTAAAGGCACTCTATGAGTCAGACACCTTAATGATATCTTCAATGCAAGACAAAAAAACTCCTCCTAATTGCTACAAGGCCAAACAAATAATAAATCTTTAATAATACATCTCCAGCTTGCCTTTGATTATTGTTCCTCATTCATGACAGAAGATATTTCTATCTGAATCCAAATAAGTTTACCTGGGTTTCTTTTGACAGGCTTAGCTGTCAATTCTCCACTCAAAGAGACAGTGTCATGCAGCACGAGTATATACATTTCTGAACAATTCAAGGGGCTCAGACTCTACTAGCCAGTGAATTCTCATGTCTGGATACACTCCCCAACCCTGTCCCAAACTACACATTCACTTCCAAGGGAAAGAAATGCGGACATGTGAGCAAAAATGGAGCCATAGGAAACGAGCGTATGGGAGGACTGATGTCAGCATAGGCCACCGTGGTGATCTCCAGGCATGAACATGGATGACTGAAAACAAACTCATGTTTTCATCTTCTTTCTGTATACAGGGCTTATCATGGTCTGAATAATGCATTTGGATTAAAGTGCAGGTCCTCAGTGGTGAGACTCTGTGTCAGAAGTCAGATAACAATGAAATTCACAGATCACAGAATTGTCAGAGTGGGAAAGGGCCTCTAGAGATTATGCAGTCCAACTCCCCCACCAAAACAGGGCTGCCTAGAGCACATTGCATAGGGCTGTATCCAGGTGGGATTTTATTATCTCCAGAGAAGGAGGCTCCATAATCTCTTTGGGCAGCCTGTTCCGATGCTTTGTGGCTCACAATGCAGAGAGGTTTTGAGCAGCGCTCTGCTCAGTCTTCTTGTCTTCCCCATACCTCTACACTTCTTGTGTTTAAGAAGAAACAATAAATAAGTTAATAAACAAACACTTTTGATCCCTTGCTTTTACAACCAATCTGCCCTTGAGGGCTGTTCCTACCTGAAATAAGAGCTCTCCACCAGTGAAGGCTGAGATGAACACAACTAAGTAGCTGTAAGCTAGCAAGAGCTAGTGCACCAATCTGTATTGGTAAAAGGTGAAGCTTTGCTAGTAAAGATGTCATACATGAGAACAGAGCAGTGTGCTTGAGGATGCAGGTTTGTATTTTCTGATTATTGATCAGGATAGACAATATCCTGTTTCTGAATGCTTCGTTTTGTGAAACAAGCTTGTGTAACTATGAGAGAATTTAATTTGGGATGATCATTACTTTGCACACATACTACATAGAATTAAATTAGTTCATATCCTAGTTACTAAGAGCCAACTATTCTATGGTTTATTTATAACTTAAATGCTTTTTCACAGGACACATATAAGATCAGGAATAACTCAGCTTTCTTAGGCACGGTCTGAACATCACATGTACCAGAGTGTACCAGAGTACTGTTTTCAAATGTCTAGGAATCTACATCCAAGTGACATGCCCAAAAATTCAGGAAGACAGTGGGGCAGTTGCGATTGTAGTCCTACTCTTCTGAGCAGTCTCCTAAAGTTCCAGAACAATGGAATAATAATACTTGTCTCTTTGTCCCTCCTCTCTCCAGTTGTGCGTTTCCCATACTAATGTTTTTCTTCAGCATGCCCCTACTTATTCCACTTCTTTACCCTTCCCATGCCAGCTTGCTGGTTCTCCTGTAATGTAATGCTAGACACTGGGCTTCCATTCCTCTACACAGAGACATCTGTCTCATATGCAGTTCTGGTGAGATACATAGGTAGAGCCCTTATAAATTTCTGTTCTGTAAACTGTATTTTAACACTAATGTTTTATTACTATCAGTATACTTTGAAAAGGTAACTGAAATTATTGCCATATGGATCTTAAATTTTTAGCATTCTGTTCCTTGTGGAATATTTAGAAAGACTCTCAGATGCTCTTGTTGCTACCCCAGCAATTATGAATGTTATTTATGAAACAGTGTGTGTTAGAGCTTATATGTTTCTTAGTAAGCAAATAGGAATTACAAACTTTTAATTATGTTTAAAGATTCAGAACTGAAAGCCTTGAATCTACATCTGGAAAGGAGAGAGGTCTAGAAAGTGGAATATATCTACATCTAGAAGTGGAGACCCACACTCCCTTTTCTTCCAAATGTGTTACATGAGCAATATCATAAAAAACCCCCCACCACATCAAATGAGATACTATTAGGATCCCACAGGATCTCAGGATATTTTCTTAGTGTGAATTTAACTGTTTGTTCCTGTTCCATTCAAAGATAAACTACTGGATAGATGATTTAATACAGTATGGGTCATCTATTTTAACTATTATTAAGACTTTTATTCCGTCAGTTACGTGCGGTGACAATTCCTAAGTCTTACTATAACAAGTGCATTTGGAATTCTGGAGAATCCCACAATACTGTGCTTTGAATGGTTCATGACAGCTTTTTTTAAAAAATAGTGCTTTTTTTGAAGCCACAGCATGTTTTTAATTACTCTAAAGCTAAAAATATAAAGTTACATAATCATAGGCTGGCTAAAGTTGGAAGGGACCTTAAAGATCATCTAGTTCTAACCCCTCTGCATAGGCAGGGACACCTTCACTAGATCAGGTTACTCAGGGCCCCAGCCAACCTGGCCTTCAACACTTCCAGGGATGGGGCAGCCACAACTTCCGTGGGCAACCTGTTCTACCATCTCCCACCCTCACAGGAAAGAATTTGTTCCTTATGTCCAACTTCAATCTCCCCTCTTCTAGTCTGTAACCCTTTCTCCCTGTCCTCTCACTACACACCCGGGTAAAAAGCCCTCCCCCAGCTTTCTTGTAGCCCCCTTCAGAGATTAGAAAGCTGCTAGACAGTCACCTCACCTGGGAGTCCCCTCTTCTCCAGGCTGAAAAACCTAAACTTGCTCAGGCTGTCCTCATATTGGACTAGTTACCAGTAGCATAGTTCAAAAAGTGTTGTTGTACTAGTAAGAAAGCTACATACATGATTTAAAAGGTAAGCAGATTCAGCAACTTGACAATGATGATGGAATGCATATACTTCTCCCTACCTTTCCCAGCAGTCTTGCTACTCCTCTGTGATAGTTCCAGTGCTCATCTGACTGCATCATATGCCACTTCAACTCACTAAACCAGCAGAAACTTGCCTTCTTTTCCTTTTTCTGTTGAGTTAGCTTTCTATCAGTTTATCGAACTGTATGAAGCTGCTGCACAATCAATCACGGAATTACAGAGTGGTGGCTTTTGATATCACCTAGTCCAGCCCCAGGGCAGTAAGCAGCGACATCTTTAAGCAGATCAGGTTGCTTGGAGCCCTGTTTAACCTGACCTAGAACGGTTCCAGGGATGGGGCATCTACCACTTCTCTGGGCAACCTGGACCAGTGTCTCACAACTCAATGCCAGAACTGGTCAAAGCAGGAGCAGAGAAGCAGCAGAACTTCATGCTCAGTCACTTCCTGTTGTGCAGCTTTACCTTACTACCACTACCACAGACAGCAACATAAAATAGATCTAGTACTGCGTGTGCACTAATGCTCCTGATCTCAAGCACATGCCTAACTGTAACCAGACTATGGCCTCATCTGGGCATACTGTAGCCAATGAGACTAAGCACATTAATGACTTTATCAATAGATGTGTTTGATATCACATAACTTTCTTAGCAGAAACTAGCAGTATGTTTGGTAGATGGATGCAAGGAGGTGCAGAAAGTTCCTCATACCCAAGTCAACAACACGTTTAGAATATGTGTAGCAATCTCAACATCAGATTTACCCATTTAAGGGATGTCTCTTCCATGGTAGAACAAACTCCTGACAAAGACAATGAAAGCCACCATCCACACTGGGATTGTTATAACTGTAAAGTCTTCTCAGCACTGTAGTGACAAACTCAAGCTATGCACCAAAACTTAGTAAAACATCCACACAAGCAAAATGTTGTATGGTTTTAAAATTATGTTTTTTCAGTTACCACCACACCTAGCCAAGAGAGTCTACCAGCAGATCTACATCAATCAGCAGTATCATTTCTGAGAGCCCTGGCCCCTTGCATTTGAAATGCGTCAGTACTTACATAAATCTTGTTGCTCCAGTAGTGGATGCAGCATAGCTTTGTTTCAAGTAGTAACACTCACAGAAACTGAAGCCTTCAGCAGTTTACAGCGTTCACATGGCCACACCCTCTGTCGCATTTAATTATCTGAAGCATTACCTAATGAAGCTGTTGTAGCAACCAGAGCGACACAGAGGAGCAAGCAGTTCACAGAACTTTGCCTGTTGGTGCAGACAGTCTGACAGAACATTTTGAGCTCACACATAGAACAATGAACAAAAGCTGGGCAATCCAAAGCTTGAATCTATCCATGAATCACAGAATCATTCAGGTTGGAAAAGACTTTCAAGATCCATCAAGATCATGAGGCACCACATTGGGCTCAGCAAGTCCCTGCACTACAAATAATTTGTTACAGTGTTAGAAGGAGGGTAGCTCTGTGGCCTCTACTCTCTTCCTATGTTTTTGGTTACTCTTGAACAAGTTTTCAAGCATGTGCAGTCTGTACTCCTATGAAGTAAGTTTCAGACAAGCAGAACTGACTGGACAAACTGCAAATTTTCCATTGCAGTGGGGTGTTCAGCTACACAATGAAGCTGTTTGACATAAACCTCTACACACATGTCCATACACAATGTGCCAGGAGATGCCTGGCTGCTGAGATAGAGCTGATATCAAATCACAGAACAAGATAAACTATTCCAGAAAGGCTACATCAACAGCAAACATTGTATCACACAAAACTGCATCCACATATTAAAATAACACAACACCACAGTCATACAAATATAAAAACCTTTATACCAGGAATAGACCAAATGAATGCTACCAGTGAAACCAGAAAGAGCCCAGGCTGCCGCTCGACAGGGCTGTGAGAAGCACTTTCAGCGGGCAGACACCCTGCGGTACGGCGGATACCGGTCCGGCCCTACCAAACCAGTACAAACACAACGGTCTTAAACGACCGGTTAACGGCGCCAGCCCAGGACAGTGGGGCCCGGCCCGGCAGGCGGACACCGATCCACACGGAGACACCCGGTTCCTGCGGTTTTCCCATACAAGGCAAAAAGACACCAGTGAAACTGCGTGCAGCCTCCCCTCGCTGCCCCCGACAGCAAGAGAAAAGAAATCAAAACTACAAAAAGAAAATGCGAGACTTAACGGGTAACGCAGCGGGCGCCAGGGCCCGGCAGAGCAGCGGCCGAGCCAGTGACAGGCGGCAGCACCGCCCGCTGCCGGCACCCTGGGCCCGGACGAGCCTCCGTTCCCCGACACCGGCAGGACCCGGACTCCGCCGCCGACCCCTCCCCGGCTCCTCCTCGTCGGGCGCCCGGCGGACGGCAGCCG
>JAOXOE010000698.1:6964130-6991448 GCA_028565055.1 Phoeniculus purpureus
GATCCTGCTGTTGCAGGCGGATTGGACTGGATGATCTTTTGAGGTCCCTTCCAATCCGTTATGATTCTATGATTCTAAAATGTCTCCTTTAAGATGGTGTCACTGCTTGGGTAAGAAAGCTGCCGTAAAGCCTTTGGAAATAATTGTCGTTCTGGTTGGTACATTCTTTTAATGCACTTACTTTACCTTATGGAGGCAGGACTGTCAGAAAAAGCTGAACTTTTTAGTATCAGTTAGCTAAACTATTTGTTTTTCGGTTGTTTGAATTTTTCGTGAATGTTTCGCACCTTTCGACCCAGTCACCCTGTGTCACCTTCTCTCATGTCTTTCCTAGGTATTACTTTCTCAGTCCTTGTATAATACAGTTTTCAGTACACGAAAGAGCCTACAGAATGTAATATGGATGCTTTGTAATTTAGAAATTATGTAGTCTTTCCATCCTACCCCCAGATTTGTATCGCCACCAAGACGGTTTTGCTCCTTTACTAGTAGGCTTGACAATGCTACAAACGTTACAGGACTGACCCGATGGTTCAGAGTCTTACTGCCTGGCAGATCACTTGTCTACAGCTGATTGTATCTGCCCAGGTCCACTGCTAAACTGTGTTCCTAAGCTCCAGATCTACGTGGTTTTCAGACCCATTCAGGGATGGTGATTTGGAGCAAGCTAAGCAATAAAAATAGACAAGGAATTTTGTCATTACTGATTAAGCTCCTGCTAGAAGAACAATATGTTTTTGCATTAGTTATATTTTCCCAATAATGCTTTTTCTTAAGGAAAGAGAGGGACCGAAGGCTTGCTTGTTAGTACTCATTTGCTTCTCCTTCTTTCTGGTGTTGATGCAAACAGGTATTTCAGCATGATTTGTAAAGTCATCACTTAACAGGGCTCGTTATGACTTGAACACTTCTGAAGAGGTGCTGTGTTAAGCTCTCTTGCTTGCCAGTTGGTGGTTACGTTACGGAAAGTATGGAGCAGGCTCAAGCTCAAGTAGAATAATACATTCCTAGTTACCTGTATGTACCGAGCGGTCGTTGCGTTCAATGCGTTTGAAAGATTCAACCAATCCAATTTCAGAGATAGAAGCAACACTTCCGCTACCACTTCCCTGGGGAAATCAATTCATAACAGAATAGGGTTTTTCTCCTTGTTTGGTTTTCAACTTTTGTGATTATTCTTACATTGGTTTCGTTACTCCTAGTTCCAACTCTTGGGACTGCAAACACAATTTTACTTCCTCTTTCCTGTTTGTATAATTTAAGTGGTTCCAGACCTTGGTTCATTGCTCCTTTCCATATGGCCAAAGCTGATAGGTTTATTAACCTTCCTACTGCTGGTAAAAGCCCAGGATCTGAAACTGGAGCTGTATATACCTGGAGCGGTTTTGCAAGTATTCTATTAGTAATGCTGTGTGGTGCGTTGGGGTTTTTATTCTTAAGCCGAAATTGTTTAGCATGAAGGCCTTTTTCCAAAAAAACTCTAGTTCTTTCTGAACATGCAGGGGCCACAATTCTAGTGGCACGAGGAATTTCCCAGCTTCTCACATTTTTGGTCTGTGTTAGTCCCTACTCTGTTTGAACTGTGTAATGTTATGAAATGGATCGCCAGTATTTTTCTGAGAAGATTATAGGCAGCCTCGTACTGCTTTATTTAGATGTTTTTCATATTTTATTTGATGCTGCTTCTTAATTTTGAGGGCATAATAGTCTTTTATTTAAAAAGGAAAAATCAGTAAACTGTGGCAGACGTCTCAGTGAGGTCCAACTTTCTGATTCAGAAATGACTGGACTCCTGCAAAACTGCTTTGGCTAGTTCTTTTATTTTTTAAAAATGTTTAGCTAAGGATTTAGTTGAAATTTGTCACTTCTGGTTGTGTGTTGTGGTGTTCTGTTTGGTTGCATTTTTGTTGTCTTAGCTTGTTTAATTGACTTTGCTGTACATTTCACTGTGGATAATTACCAAAATCCTCATTTCCCTTTGCCATGTTCAGGTAATTCAACACTTAAGACTGCAAAATAGGATTGAGTCTGTCTTGACTGTGTGAATAAACTAATGGCCTGAGCTTTGATGTGAACACTGTGTTTAATGCTAGTTCTTCTTTTGTTTTGTATTGCAGCCTTGAGTAGGTTGTTTGAGCCGTGTCAGTATCCCACCAGAAAAAGCAGTATGAATCTGGAAAGCAGTTTTATTGAGAGCGGTGTCTGCTCTCAATATAAAAGCCATCAATTTTAGAATTGATGCAGGTCTCATCTTTCATTCATTTCTGTATAATGAAGTGCCAGCTCAGGAACTTGATGATTCTGGAAATGAACACTTGAATAATCGATTGTTTCCTGTTTAACGTCTGTCTTCAGGGCGTGTGAGAATGGTCAATGTGCTGGAGTAGTGAATGGAACACACAGTACTACTGAGATGAAGAAATCAAAACATCCAGAATTAGGTATGTTTTTATTTTCCACTATTTAGCAAGAACATGTAAGCTGTGCTGTTCTAGGGGTACAGCAAGAAAACATTCAATTCTTGTGATTGTGTCATTCAGGAGATGTCTGTGATGCACCCACTGTTCCTGTACCTATGCCACCTGCACGACCTCCTACCAGAGACAACCCAAAACACAGCTCTTTGCTCAACAGGACACCCTCCGATTATGATCTTCTGGTGCCCCCTTTAGGTTGCAGACTTTTTGCTGATTAATGTTTGACAATGCCAAGATGAACCAAATGTCATGATTATTGCAAACCATGCAATATGGAGTATGTTAAGAGTACCAGAAAAGCTAGGAGCTGATTATTACAGGTGCAAATGGCTGAGCTGTACCAAGTATCTGTCTGTAAGCCCTCATGCAAGACGAGTGGGAAGGCATACTGAATCTGTATTGAAGAAAACCAAAATAATTTGTCATTTCTGTCCCTTAACATGAAGTGTGAGCATTGCAATTTAGTACAAGAGTGCATGGTTTTGACTATTCTAGCTTAAAGAGTTCCATTTCTTTTAACAAACAGAAAGAATGCCAAAGAAGTGGTATTCAGGTCAAAGAAAACTAAACCAAGTTACTAAATTTATTTCTCAAGGGGTTTTTTCCCCCACTGTCAGGGGACAGGGCAAAACTCAGTACTGACTCCAGTCAACAAAAGCTGTCTATTCCATCCCTGACTTATGTTCTCTACCTCCTACACAAAAGTCAATGTGCTCTCCATGTGTACTGAGGTTGTGCTTGGCCACCATCCACACCTTCACTGACAAACTCAGCTGCCTGATTGTGTCTCTGTGTGTATGTGTCATCATCCAAGTTTCTGGTTCTAATAAAACCTTTGGAACATTTGCCGTGTTCCTTTCTTTGGTCCCTAAAGTATTCCTGAGATGCAAGAGAATGTCGACTTAAAGGCAGAAGACATGTAAAAATCATGCTTCTTGATGACTCTAGTCCTGCCTGCACTGCCTTGGTGTAAGGGCTGCATTCTTTAGCTAAACACCAGCAAATTCATTTTGTATTTGGAGTCAGAGCTTTAGAGCAGCAGATAATACACAGTAAAATGGAGTGGGTTTGATATAGTCAGCACTGGCATTTGAGGAGCAGTGTATTTGCTTAGCCACTGAGACACTGCTGTTACTCTACCACGACTCAGTGAAGGTTCCATCATAATACACTCTTTGCAACTGGGCCACTAAAAGCAATCTCTTGCCCTCTCAGGAAAGAAACTGAGCACGGCAAAAGGTCACTCCTCAGAGTATGTCTTAGAGGAGGATCGTGCATAGCAAGAGTCAGGTTTACATTTTCATTACTAGAGTCACTGAACTGTAGAGCAATCCTAAGAGTGAAAGCCTCGGCAACCGCAGAAAAATAGATTTAAGCATTTATTCTACAGTTCTTAAGGCAGCTTTGCTCATCTAGTAATTCTGTTTTAAAATGCAGCTGAAGATATTTTGGATCCTTCGCCCCCTTCTCTACCACCACCTCCACCACCTGCTCGACACAGCGTGATTGAGCACGCAAAACCTTCTGGCTCAGGAAGCAGACCTACGTCAGGACATGAACTATTCCTTAATTCTGGTAGGAATACAAAGGAGGAAATAACGTGTTTCATTTAGTTTTTCATTGCTTCAGAAGTTTGTTTTGTGATTAAAATCGTTGGTGGCTTCAGAAGTCCATTTTGTCTGTACCTCGTTGCATGAAGTGTAAAAAACATGGGGGTTTTAACAGTGGGGGTGAAACAGCTCAGGATGTTTCATTATCACAAAGTAATGAAGTAGGTAAATAATTCCATACCAGGCTAGACGTTGTGGTACGTTGTCCTTTTTTAGGAGGACTAGTCACTTGTGAATGGGATCTCCTTGAATCTCTGGGGTAATTTTTCAATCTTCTGTGTCTCTTGGAAAAGGTCTTAAAAATGATCTTCACAGTGTGTGTTTGAGCTGCTGAGTGCTTGACTGTCAGGTTAACTAAGTTGAATGGCATAGCAGTGATTTGGCAGAGTTAGATTAATGGTTGGACTTGATGATCTGTAAAGGTCCTTCCCGACCTAGGCAGTTACATGACTCTAATACATTTGGTGATGATTGTACAGATTACAGTAGATTTTTGTGGGTTACAGAGCGCGCCTGCAAAGTCACGTTTGTTAATGTGGAAGTTTCCAGCATGCTCAGAAAGCATCTACCTTGTGGTGTTGTTGGATATCTTTATCCTCTGTGTTTGTCTTAGAAGCTGTATGGAGAGGGATGGGTTGAGACATTTCAGGGATAGTCTCACAGGAGGGCCAGAATGTAAATGACAAGCAGTCATCTTCAGTTCCACAATGGCCAGACAGGTTGTCAACTGTTTGTCTATATGGGATGAAAGTGAACTAGTTTAGGTTGAACTGGAGTTAGCTTTTATGGAATGTTTTTTATTATGGGAGAGAGGAGGAAGGTTGCCACTAGTCAAGGCTTGACATAGAGTAATTTATCAAACCAGTGTATGTTCTGTGATGCAGGTTCATCTCTGTGTGTGTTACTTTGTCATATAATGCATCCAGGTAAAAGTCCTTAGCATGTTACAGGATGTAAAGGTTGATCTTCATAAATGCAAGGTTAGGAATTCATCTTCAGCAGTCCAGTCTGAGTTAGTGCCTCAATCGTGTCAGCTGTTGCAGAAACACACGCTGCACCATTCAATTCTAATGGAAGTAGAGATTAACAATAGAAACTCTCTCACAGACACACACAAGCTCCATCCTGTCTGTGTGCAGGTCCCAGAAACACGCAGAGTTTTAAATTATTGAATGTCATTTTGCAAATAATCTAAGAAACATCACTGAGATTCTAACGTCACTTGTTAGTAAACATTTAATCGTTTGTAATTAAAAGTCTGGAGAACGTTTCACAGTATCACAGTATTAGCAAGGCTGGAAGAGACCTCATAGATCATCAAGTCCAACCCATTACCACAGAGCTCAAGGCTAGACCATGGCACCAAGCGCCACGTTTCTATGACTGTGTATTGTTCTTCATATTTGCACAGTGAGTGCAGTCTTGCAGCCGCAGTTTCATTACTCTTGGACGTGTCTACATCTGCTTAGGCACTCATGGCTGTGTGGATTGGTCTTTTTTTATTGGTATGATATTTCTGAAGCCGTATCAGTTACTTTGCGTCTTGTTAAATAAACTGCTGTAGATGATTTATGATGAGTTTTCGATTATTTGTTTCCATACAAGTCTTGGGGGAGATTTCTCAGTTATCCATCAGAGTCTGTCAGATTAGAGTGATCTCATCATCAATAGCAGCAAAAATGTGCACTCACATCTCGCATACAAACACTCTCCTGAGTCCAGAGCAGAAGCCATTTGATAAACTACATCCTCTACAGTCTCCCCCACAAAAAAAAAACCCCACAAACCAAACCAAACCCCAAAAAACAGACACAATAAGCCAGGACTACATATTTCTCTTACTTTTCAAATCCTATTCCTGTAGTTGGAGAGGAAACCAAAACAGTCTGGTCACAGCCTTTGTCAGTCTCTAATATTTGCCCATAGCTGAGACTGGGCAAGTGAGGAATCTGCCTTGCAGTCTGCAAAGCACAGAAGCCTTAGAAAGCTCTAACCAAACTGAATCATAGAATGGCTAGGGTTGGAAGGGACCTTAAAGATCACCTAGTTCCAAACCCTCTGCAGAGGCAGGGACACCTTCACTAGATCAGGTTACTCAGGGCTCCATCCAACCTGGCCTTGAACAGGCGTCCCAGGAATGGGACAGCCACAACTTCCTTGGGCAACCTGTTCCAGCATCTCAGCACCCTGATAGGAAAGAATTTGTTCCTCATGTCCAACCTAGATCTCCCCTTGCAACCTGTTCCAGCATCTCAGCACCCTGATAGGAAAGAATTTGTTCCTCATGTCCAACCTAGATCTCCCCTTCTGAACTCTGTATCCCTTGTCCTCTCATTACCACCCGTCTCAAAAGCCCCGTCTAAGTAGCTGGTATTTCTAGTTTTGCTGCTTTGCAGTGTCTTCCATGCTTTGCCAAACACAACTTTTGGCAGTGACACCCCGGGTAAGTGAAAAGTACCTCATGTAGGTGAACAGAAAAGCCATGGTCAGTGCAGGATGGATTACATTTGAGCTCTGTTCTTATTTTCGTTGCTTCAGGATGTAGTTACATGTCTGCTTTGCAAGAGTTGAACTTGGATGTATGTGTGCTATGGGGAAATGCCTGGAGTCATGGCTCCTCTGTCGCAAGCGAGGCTAGTTTAAGCCTAGCTTCTGCTCATCTCCCCTAAATATTAACTCTGATTGTTCAAAGACACCTGTTTTTTTTTGTTCCCAGATCCCCATTTTGATCCAATAACTAGTCATGTTCCTCTGCCACCTGCTCGTAGAGTAACTGGAGAAAATGTCAAAATGAATAGGACATCTCAAGACTATGATCAGCTTCCTCCCTCTTCAGGTAAGGTAGAAAACTCTTCCTGTAGAAAATTATATGAAGCAAATAACTTTTATCAATAAAGCCCAACGAATCGTTTGTCATTCCAAACCTCAAACAGCACTGGTAATACTGCTTTACAAAAATAATGACATCACCAAAGGAGAGCAGGGATTGAAGTTCTGCGGGAAAGGTGGAAGGGCTCTGCTGATACCTCACCTGGAGGGTGAGGGAGCTGGGTCTCTTTAACTTGCAGAAAAGGACACTGAGGGGTGAACCCACTAATGTTTATAAATACGGAAGGGGTGGGTGTCAGGAGGATGGAGCCAGGCTCTGCTGAGTGGCATCCAGTGATAGGACAAGGGGCAATGGGTGTAAGCTGGAACACAGGAGGTTCCACATCAATATAAGGAACTTCTTCAGAGTGAGGGTAACAGGGCACTGGAACAGGCACCTGTCCAGCAGATTTGTGAAGTCTCCTTCTCTGGAGACATTTAAAACGTGCCTGGACATGTTCCTGTGTGACTTGATCTAGGGGATCCTGCTGTGGCAGGGAGGTTGGACTGGATGATCTTTCGAGGTCCCTTCCAATGCCTAATGTTCTGTGATTCTATGATTCTGTGATCAGTTTCATTGCTCCTAAAACACAAACAAAAGCATCATTTTCTGGCCTTCTTTGCTAATGTGTATGCCCGAATTTCTAAGATAAATTTAATTGGGTTTTATTCTACGATCATTTACATTTTAATTGGGGTTCTTGTTTCATTAAGAGACATTTTAAAGTGCAGTCTTATAGTTGCAATGAAACGATGGCAGTTAAAGCCATTCTTCTGTAAGTTTTAGTTGTGGTTGTCAGGAAACAGGAATATTGTTTAAAATAAACCTACTCAAATGTAATTAAAACAGTAACTGTATTACCTGTATTTCATAGGACTTTCACTGATTTTTAGATCCATGTTCTGTAGTTTTGCATTGTGTGTGGGGAAAGGGGAGGGTTGTCCAACGTACATTATTCTGCTGTGTGGACATAACACTCGAAGGAAGGAACGAACTTCTTTCTTTCAGTTACAGTGATCACCAGTGTTTAATTGCAATGCTCACAAGTGGGGAAATATATATATATATAGTAGTAATTATGTCTGCTCCTTACAAACACGTAATTCCTCTCTGCTGGGAGTATAGGAAAGAAAAAATATATTTTTCCCACTTAAAAGTGCAGGGGAAATGAAATGAGCCTGACGAGAGCGACAGAATTTGTAACACATTGCTGAATGAGCTGTCTGGGTGGGAAACCTCTGCTGATGTGTTTATCTTTTCTCCCCATTATTAGAAAAAATGTACTACTGTTTCATACTGGGCTGTTCTCAGTGTCATGTAGTGATAGGACGAGGGGCAATGGTTGTAAGCTGGAACATAGAAGGTTCCACATCAACCTAAGAAGGAGCTTCTTCACAGTGAGGGTGACGGAGCACTGGACTTGGACACCTGGACAAGTTCCTATGGGATCTTTCTAAGGGATCTTTGTGTGGCAGAGGGTTGGACTAGATGATCTCCAGAGGCTCCTTCCAACCCCTACCAGTCTAGGATTGTGGAACAGATCATCCCTGAGTACCATTATGTAGTACTTGCAGAACAACCAGGGGATCAGGCCCAGTTAGTAGGGGTTCATGAAGGGCAGGTCCTGTCTGACTAATTACATCTCCTTCTGTGACAGGGTGACCCACTTACTGGATGAGGGAAGGGCTGTGGATATTGTCTACCTCAATTTTAGCAAGGCCTTGGGCACAGTTTCCCACAGCATTCTGCTGGAGAAGCTGGGTGTCCATGGACTGGGTGTGCATACACTTGCCTGGATTAGAAACTGGTTGGATGGCCGGGCCTGAGGAGCTGTGGTGAATGGAGTTAAATCCAGATGGCAGCTGGTCACCAGTGGTGTCTCCCAAGGCTCAGTGCTGTGGGCCCACTGCTGTTTAACACCTTTATCAATGACCTGAGTGAGGGGATCAAGTGTAGCCTCAGTCAGTTTGCAGATGACACCAAGTTGGGTGGGAGTGTCAAACTGCTAGAGCATAGGGAGGCTCTGCAGAGAGATCTGGATAGGTTGGATCAATGGGCTGAGGCTAGTTGTAAGAGGTTCAATAAGGGTCCTGTACCTCAATCGCAACAAGCTCTAGCAGCTACAGGCTCAGGGAGGAGTGGCTGGAGCGCTGAGAGGATAGACAGCTGGTTGAGAATGAATCAGCAATGTGCCCAGGTGGCCAAGGCAGCCAATGGTATCCTGACCTGCATCAGCTGTAGTGTGGCCAGCAGGACCCAGGAGGTGATCCTGCCCCTATACTTGGCACTGAAGGGAGGTTGTATTGATGTGAGTGTTAACCTCTTCTCCCTAGGGACTAGTGACAGCACAAGAAGAAATGGGGTCAAGTTGCACCAGGGGACGGTCAGACTGGATCTCAGGAGAAACTTCTTCCCAGAAAGAGTGGGGAGGCCTTGGAACAGGCTGCTCAGGGAGGGCACGGAGGCATTGTCCCTGGAGGGTTCAACAAACACACACTCATGGTGTTTCAAAAGATGGGTCAGTGGTCAGGGGTTGCAAGGTGAACAGTTGGGCTTGAAGATCTTCTGCCTTGATGATTTTATGATTATAACTTTGTTGACAGAAGTGACCTTTGGTTGTGCAGTACTTTGATTTCCTAAGAAAAGTCTCAATCAGGTTGGAGAAATGTGTGTCTGCAAGTGTGAGGAGCACTTCCGTCCTCAAAGGATGGAGATATATATTGAGGTAGCAAAGACCTGGCAAAAGCAGGTGAGGCTGCTGGCTCGGTGTGTAAGGCAGGATGGCAGAGGTAAAACACAGTAGGAGCATTTTGCTTTCTTTACCAGTGAGAGGGACTGTGGCTGCCATGAGAAAAACAGAAATTCAGAGGAAGGATGGAGGGAAAAAAAAAAAAAGGATGAAAATAGCAATGGATTCTGAATGGTGCTTAATGGGGTGAAGCCTGAACATTTATTTGGTGCACGTTGATAGGCCTTATTTAACTACTCCATTTTTGCACAGCATTTTTAATGCTGGTTATGAAGAAATGCTTGACAGCCCTTGGTGACTGCTCAGAAGTTTCACAGTCACTTAAGCAGAAGGTCCATGGAGTAAAGCACATTAATCAGAGAAAAGATTGATCAGGAACAACAGAAACAACACAGGGGCGAGACACCCCTGTAGTCTGTTCCCTATAGAAAAGCAACCTACAAGGTCAGTGGACAGGACAGACCCCACAGAAAGACAGCAGCTGAGGCAAAGGTGTCTGACACACGGGTTCCCACAGCACAATTTTATCCAGCAGAAAGACCAATTACACAACTTCCATGAGCTACTCTTCATCTGAGACATGATATCTGTGTTCAGCAACCCTAAGTCCCCTGGAGAACAGAGCTGGTTACCCTGCATCATCAAGTCTCATGCTCACCAATCCAACCACAAAGGTCACTATAAACCTCAGAGGCTCAGGTTTATCTCAGGTTTTGGTTCAGAAGTCTCTCTGAAGTGAGTTTCTGCCAGTGACAACCGAATCATGGCTGTGGGGGCAGTTTTTCCATACAAGAACAGATTGGTAGACATCAGCCTTCCAAAGCGCTGTCTTGTGAAGGCAACATCAACATCTCAGGACATCAATTAGGCACTGTTCCACCACAGCTACTTAGAAAACAGCATTTAGGATGAGCAACCTTCCTCCCCCTCCCTACATGGCCAATATGTATCTGACCTGCAAACTCTTGTACATGCAAGATTGTTACTTGCTTGAGTGCACTGGTACAAGAATTCAGTGCCTCTGGAACAGTCACAGAGGTGACTGTGGGTTGGTCTTGTCTCCACTATTTATCTGCTCATCTGAACACTGGGCTGGGTTTCAATGCAGACACACTAACATTGCGAGACAGCTCCACGGTGACTATCTGCAATTCCTTGCATTAAAGCAACAAAAAACCTGCTAATGTGTCCACAAAAAACCCATAAAGTGCCAGAAATTCAAAGCTGCTTTTGGGGTTTCAGGTACCAAAGAGAAAAATTTCAACCCCCAGGCATGGCAGTCCCCTCTCCACAGCACTGTGGTTATTCCACAGATCTTCACATCCTTGCTCCAGTCTGCAGTATCCACAAATATTGAAATACCAAGTGCAGTCAAACCCTCAGTAGTGCTGTGAGGAAGCAGAGACACTTTTTCTGGCCCCCGCTGGGCTCCCGAGTAGAAAGCTTACCCCATCGGGCAGTGCCCTCCAGCATACAGCGCTCACAAACTCGTTTGTGTCATCTTCTTTCCGGTCCTTGTCCAGGACACTTTTGACTGTATCAAACTTGAACGTCAGCAGCGTCTTCGAGAGGCCCTTGTAGTATAGGTAAAGGGAATTATTTTCACTTCCTAAAAAATAAATAAATATACAAGATTATTTCTCTTCCTGCCACTAGAACCTAAACAATGAAAGAGCTAAGAAGTCTTATGACAAGACCAAGCACATTTCCTCCTCATTCATGAAGTTTCCATCATGCTTGTGGCGCCTTGGCAATTGGGAACACTACAAACTTTCACAATGCTTAACAACAGGACTGGGTTTTACCACAGCACAACGCACTTACAGAACACACAGGATCCCACCCAAGCCCCACAACTTCCTTAGGGCACAGCATTTTGAGCAGCGCATCTGTGCTATGGCACAGAATGCTGCTGTGCGCAGTCAGCTTGGCATTATGCAGGCAGTACTGTCACAGCTCTACTTGCTGTAATCAAGTGTGACAGCTTGGTCTGTGGAGGTTTAAGTAAGAGTAGACAGTGCACAGACTTTATTTAGAAATCCATCCCCATTTCTGCCTTGCAAGCTGCACAGAGATCAGAAAACACACAGGCTAAGGTCCACCCTTCAGTGCTGTCCTGGCTATTCTGCTCTTCCCACAGCTCCTGGCCTGTCACAAACACCTGTGGATCTGCAGAGATTCAACAGGATGACTTCAGCAGTGAAAGGACAAAACAACCAAAGGGTAACTGCTTAAGAGTGATTCCATCTTCTCGTGAGCTGTTTGCAATGAGGAGTCACTGCTGTGCTGTGCAAATACCACACTAAGTGACAAGTGTGAGACCCTTGTGTGGTCCATCCTGCTGCCCCTCCTCAGGATGAGGTGGCAGGATGTGTCAGTTGAGAAAACTGACAGATGTAAGTCTCGTCAACCATAGCTACAGCAGCAGAGTTTTGCTGACAAGTCTGAATACTCATACACAAAGAGCTCAACTGGAACAGGAAGAACCCACTACAGACCCCTTGGGCCACCTCAGGAAGGTAGAAGCTTAGAGCAATCCACTATTAAGACGCCTGTACAGCTCTGTAGCACAGAAGTCTCTGTGCTCCGCAGCTGGAGAAGGCACTAGACCCACTGAGTCCGCTCACTGCTCTACTCACCACAGGCGATGTAGTCACCATTGGACGCAAGCCCTACAAAATTCTTCTCGTTGATGTGACCCTTGAAGGAGCGCAAGCAGTGAGGCTTCCCTACGTTCCACAGCTTCAGCTGACTGTCTGTCGACCTGAAAACAACATCCAGAATTACCCTGCTGCCATATGGTAGGAACTCCTCACTCGCAGTCCTGCTCCTTACACCCTACTTGCCATGGGAATGGAGGAGGTCTCTGTGCACTCCGGGCGGTTTATCCCACTTTCAGTCACATGCAGCTCAGCCTGAGCTTGGAAAGGTATCATGTTATTTTAGAAGCCTGTCACAATACATTACACGTTTGGATAAAAACTTCTCACAAGTTATTGCTCTTCTTTTCTCCTATCACTTGCAGAGTCCTCCACTGAACCACACAGCCCTTGGGCCACCACTGCCTTCTCCTCCAGAGCCTCACAGACCCAGGATACGCTGAATTCATTCGTTTTAAACCTTGACAGCACAAACAAAGCCTGGTCCCTTCTCTGTCAGGCTGCAGCTATCATTGGTGTTTGTGGCGCTGAGGTGGAAGCTGTCTCCCCCATTCTCCAGCTGCCCCCAAAAGCACATTCTCCATCTGCCCAACAACAACAGTTAAACACCAACAGAGGCTCAAGAACTGCTCTTACCATCACACTGATGTGGCTTTCCTGCATGTAATGAGCCTGCACGGACACTGAGCTTCAGCTTCTACTTCCTCTCACCTCAGCAGCAAAGCTAAACATCACTATTAAAAATCCACAAACTCTGTTGGGATTAAATCAAAACGTATGCTTTCCATTGTTCCCCCACATGCAAACACAGCTGCCTTCAAAATGGCTTTTCTATTTACTGTGAGCAAACATTTCCCCTTTGCCAAAAGAAAGGAGAAGGAGAAAGAGGAGGAGGAGGAGGCGGCAGCAGCCTCCTCACCTGGCAGAGCTCAAGTGAGATGGGAAGATCACAGAATTACTGAAGCTGGAAAAGAACTCTGAGCTCATCAAGCCCAGACTATAACCTAACATCACTCCATCGGTCTCACTATGACACTAAGGGCCAGAGTCAGTCTGTCCCTAAACACCTCCAGGGATGGGGATTCCACCACTTTCTTGGGCAGTCCATTCCAGTGTCTGATCAGATTGGGGATTAATTTATTCCCCTCAGACCTGAGGGGACATGAACTCCTCTCACTTTGCAGGGTTTATTGTTCAGGCTGTGTTGCTCTGGCAGTCACTGACTCATGGTGATCCCCAGCAGTGGAACAAACTGTGGTGAGACTACAGGAAAGCAAAGCCCTTACTGAGGACAAGGATCATGCTTGCTCTAATCTTCCATTTGAAGGAGACTGGGAGCAGGACTGGGCTCATATCACCCACCCAGGCTTGATGCTTTCTGAATGGTTAAAGGGAAAAATCTCCACCCAGCATCCATCAGATTATCACTGATGGCATAAGACATGAGCCCTACTCCGGAGTCATATACACCTAAAATTACAGCACAGGAGAGACACACCTCGTTACACTGTACTCCCTTATCTCAGTCCCCAGTGATGGCTGGAGTGACAAAAGAGAGATAAGGGAGCTGCAGCAAGATTTGCTAGTCATGTGTAATAACAGTAGGAGGTCAGATGGTCACAGACGGGTGGACATCAGCTGCAACAGTGGGACTTCAGCAGGAGCATGTTCCTCATCCCAAGTCTTGATCTAGGGGGGACTAAAATAAAGAGCATCCAGCTTTTCTGTCCAATGCTTGCTCCATCTCACCCACTGCCCTACTCTTGTCCTGCTCATTGCATGGCTCACACAAAGGTACACACTACTGCTCCATGGACCCCAAATACATAGAGGTGCCCTCAGTGCTATCAGGGCAGCTGTTGTTTTTAAAATGCAGCAAAAGGCTCAGGAGTCGCCTGGAAACTGAACCTTTTTGAAGGCAGGGAAAAGCAATGACAGACTAATCCCTAGTCTGAGTGCTGTCAGATGCCTGTGACGGTTTCTGCTCTTAGCTAAGCCAACAGTAAGACCTCATATATATCCAGGCACTTAACCTCTGTATTTTAGTGTATATTCTGCATCTCTTCATTAAAATAAAACCACTTAACATCTATTATTAATGGAATGTTTTTTACTGTTAACTAATTCCCATCAAGCTCCAGCCATGCTTGTGGTGGCACAGAAGAAGGACCACAGAAAGAGGAAAAGGCCATTGATCCTGCTGGCATTTGGCTGCTCTACTGGCTTCATATGCTCTCCAAAATAGTATCATGGACATGTTGCTATGCTGCCTGTGTCTCTCTGTAAATCAGCACCACAATCAACGCGTTGTGCTAAATACCAGGCAGCTCCGAGCACCTGCAAGGTCAGGACCAAACTCTGCAGAGTAAATCACTGCAAACTATAGAAGAGCTCTGCCTGGAAATCTAGAGGATCTGAATATAGGTATAATTTTTGCTTAAAAGAAATCATTACTGCTGTCTCCATTTCTCAGTGTGCAAAGACGAGGCACAAAAATTAATCTGTTCTCTCTGATGTGCCTGAAGAAGATGGGTGACTCTCTAGTTGGACCCCTCACCTCTGAGTCATACAGCCCTACGGATATTCCCCCAGGACTGTGGAGCAAGCTTCCTCATGTGGCAGGCTGAAGCATGGCAGGGCCATTCTGTCCTGAAACACACCGTAGATTACTTGACCATTGCGGCTGTACAGCATTCCCTGCTTCCTCCTGCCTCTACTAAACAATTACTTCTTGCTAAGATATGGGGCAAAGCACTAAATTAAATTTTCTCTGTGTTCTAGGTACAATTCTGCAGCTTTACAGAGTTATAATGCTAATGAAAATAAGAGAGGAGCTGATTAAACATAAACAGCACCGGAAGCCACAGGGGAATCTTCCATCACACAGCTCAGTCCATTATAACTCACCGGCAGCCTGCATGCACCTTCATGCTGAGGCTCCAGGCTTCTAGAACAAACTGTGTGACCACAGCACTGAGAGGAGAGCTGGATTATCACTGGCTCAGTATGCAGCAACAGATGTTCTTTCTGGGATTGATCAACCTCTGTCATCCATCCCAGTGCAAGGTCCCTCACAGGGGTGAGGGCAATCACAAACAGAAACCCAGGCTGGGTGATGAGTGGATGAAGAGCAGCCTTGTGGAGAAGGACTCGGGGTGTTGGTGGAAGTTAAAACTGAGTATGAGGCAGCGATGTGTGCTCATAACCTAAAAAGCCAATGGCATCCAAAGGTGCATCTACAGAAGAGTGGCCAAGCAAGGCAAGGTCCCTCTACTCTCCTCTGGTGAGAACCTCCTGCAGTACTGGGCCCAGCTCTAGGCTCCTCAGCACAGGAGGAACACAGAGGTGTTGGAGCAAGACCAGAGGGGGCCCCAGAAATGCTGCTCTGATGGTGCTCTGCTGCTGTGAGGTCAGACTAGGAGAGTTGGGGATGTTCAGCTCGAGAAGAGAAGGTCTAAGGAGACCTTTGTGCAGCCTTTCAGTCTTTGAAGGAGCTGATAAAGCTGGGAAACAGACTTCTTAGCAGGGGCTGTTGTGACAGGACAACCTAAGGGAGATTAGATCCTGGCCCAGGCTGCCCTAACCCTAACCTTGAGAGGTGTGGGAAGCACCTGGAAGCATTTCAGGTCAGGTTGGACCCTTGGGCTCTGAGCAACCAGCTCTAGTAATGGAAGATGCCCATGGCAGATGTGGTAGAACTGGATGACGTTTAAGGTCCTTTCCAACCCATTCTATGATTCTAGAATCCATGCTGCCCTTAGGTGAAGCATGCTGAGATCAATGTTTCCCCTGCAGCCACCTGAGGTTGCACAAAGTCCTTCCCAAACAATTGCAAAACTTACCTATAATAGAGTCAGTCACACCTGGCTTACGGACAGACACATCTGGTCATCCAACTGAACAGAAGCTATACATTATTCTTTGGGATCCCCATAGCAGACCCTAAAGCCTACTCTGGCTGAAAAGCTGCAGGCCATTGAGATGGCAAAACACAACTTCTCCTTGTTTACTTTCTAAGCTGAATATAATCTTGCAAAGGGGCCTTGCAGAGCAGATCAGTAAACCACCAGAGAACAGATCGATCAGTCCTACTCAAGGTGCTTCCAGCTGGTGGCTAAACCCCTCTTCAGACACAGCAGTGCCACACCTAACCGCTCCTGTCCCTCATCAGCTGCATTGTACTGCAGGTTATCATCTTCAGGGCTCTGACAGCAGTTACCTCTAGAGTAGAGCTCTGCTCACAGTGCTCTGTAAGAGGGAAGGAGAGCCTACCTGCAGCTTTCCAGACTTGGAGCTTGAGGCCAGGAGCTGCATCTGATCATCTTCATACTTCTCTCAAGCATTTCAGCTCCGCAAGGCTGAGCAAAGCCAAGTGACACCAGGAACAAATTTCTATTTTTGTTTCAGAAAAAAACCCAACCGATCTGCTGCCCAAAAGCGCAGCAGCCTTTAAGTTCACCTACCCTCCCTCTCACCCACCCACTCACATGGTGGCCCTGGAGCTCCAGGAAAGCGAAGGCTGCTGAGTTCTCAGCCTACACTAAGGCAATACTTACGCTGAGACGATTTCCTCCCCGCTCACAAACTTGGCATAGGAGACTGCCTTGCGATGCCCTTTGAATACCATGATGGGCTGCTTAGTGTTACGGAGATCATAGTAGTGAACGCAGTGATCTAGAGAGGAAGGAGAAAAAGGGCATAAGTTTATCAGCACGGAAAGATGGAAAGATGGATGGGACCTCCAACAGTCAGTTCACAACAAAAGTCCTGCCACTGAAAACCTCACCTAGGATAAATACTCTGTGCTACAGCAGAGAAATCTTTAATCTGGTGTCATAAAACGGCCCCAGAACTTAGCCTGGAAAGGTCTCAAAGAGTCCACAAGGGAAGATGCACCCACATGTGTGTGTGCAGATGTGTCCCCTTCCACAAACCCCACATGGGCCAAAAGGCAGCTCACCTCAAGCTAAGGAGAACTTGAGGCTAAAAAGCTCTGCCTCTGCTACTCAAATTGGATTGTGGAAAACAGGGATTTAAGTTTCTCACTCTAAATGAGTAACCTTCCCAATTGCAGTTTTTTTCCTCCCTCCTTTGATTGTTTTACTAATCGAGAGAGAATTAGCATTCATGCTAATAAGACAACAGAATTCCAGTACCCCTCCAGATTTAATTTACGGATGTGCCATCACCACATAAAAGGCATTGCTGTGGAATTAGTGATATGTTTCATTTTCTGCACAGATAAATGTCAGTCCCAAGAAGAGAGAGAAAACCCCCACAAGCCTCAAGTCCTAACCCCTCCAAGCCCTCTGCCCAGCTCGATGAGGTTAATAAGCTTCTCCCTTCCCAACTTGCAGCCTTTAATGTTGAACTTCATGTAATTATCTGCTATTACTGCAAAGGGCAGGGAGGGGAGGCCACATACGCACGAGGAACACAAGCACTTCTCACCAAGCAATGTGTGATACATCCAGACATCAGCAAAAACCTTCTCTGACCCTCCTCCCACTGAAATAACACCCCACTGACGGAAGTTTGTCATGAAGACTGCACAGAGATGAATTTAAATGCCAATGGCCACTTATTTTTGTATTTGCACAGTGTTTCAGAGCCATTTCAGGGCTCTCAGCCACAGAAACAGCACACCCAGCTGTCTCCAAATCCCATGTGGTTCCCGAGATAACTGGATTTGTATTGATCAGGCGACAAGCAAGAGGAGCTTCTCTCCACTATTAAAAGGCTCATTGGTGGCTGTAGTAGGATGGGGGGGCTGCATCAGAAACACCTCCAGAAAAACAACACAAGAGAAGATAACACCATCCCCTCAAATGCTGTCATATCCTGCTCCCTGAATGACACAATGGGTTGAGAGGCTCCTGCTTATGAGGGTCCTGTGTCCAAGAAGTCACACCAAGTTTTCTCCTGTTGCTCAGGGAGGTTGTGGCTACTCCATCCCTGGAAGTGTTGAAGGCCAGGCTGGGTGGGGCTCTGGGCAACCTGGTCTGGTGAGACGAGTCGTCTCTGATCTATGGCAGGGGGTTGGAGTGGGATGAGCTCTGTGGTCCCTTCCAGCCTCAACTATTCTATGAAGTGTTGCACCCGCAAGCCTCTTTCCAAGCTCATGTTCCTTCCATCTCTGAACAGTGAACACAAATCAGCCATCACTCTAGCGCTTTCCTAGCATGTGGCTGTTTTAATTAGGTGTAGAACAGGCTTATTCAATGAAGAGGTTGAACTTCAAGAGGACTTTGAAAGGAGCATTAACAAGATTTGGGCATTCAGGTCCCTTACACCTCTCTGAAACATCGAGCTCACCCAGCTCCCCATTTTCTCATCAGGCTGGTAGGAACTACAAAACAGTTAACTGGAAATTGCTGGTGTAAGGAACAGAATAATCCTAGCAGGGCTTTCTATGAGGAGCCAGTTAGTGGATAACCCTTTCAAGTCTCTTTTTGCTTTGAGTTTCAACCTCCCCTCCAGCTGTCTATCACCAGGACACCTTTGGAGCACCAAATTTTATCCTTCAGAGGGTAGCAGGGAATGGGTGAGCAGCTAGAGCCAGAGCCACAGGCAGGAGAGACAAGTGTCAGGAGAGGTAAGTCCATCTGCAGAGCAGAGGCACAATGTCCCATTCACCTTCTAACCACAGCAATAACCAACTCGGAGCCGGCTGCTGACATCCAGCACCGTGTGTGCCTCTCGACATTGGCAGGGCAATCAATCACTGTCTGCTCTGATCATGGTGAATCCAAGGCAACGGACAAGGCCAGGGGGTTCTAAAATTAGCCACTTAATTATTAATTGATTATTTCAGCATCCAGAGCGTTGGTGCCCAACTGAGGTTGGGTTGTTTGCTTTTTTAAATTTAATTCAAGGAGCTATTTTTAAGCAGATACATGAAGAAGAATGCTCACTGCATTCATTAAAATCAGAACATGTGGTCATGGTTTACAATTAAAGAGCTCCTCTCTCTTGTAGGCCATATGGACTTTCTGAAAACGTGATAAAAACTCCATCTGCTGAGGAAGCAGAGATCCCCAAACTGAAGCTAAATGGGAAAAATACAGCTCTCAGGTAGCCTGGCTGTAGCCTTGCCAGGTGGAGGTTGATGAGCTGAACTTGTCAGCGATGGGCAGCACCCCAGGCACACCAGCACCTCTGAGGTGAGGTGGGCAGGGTGTTTTGGACTACTCAGAAAATTCTTTGGTCCTATGATGTAGCTGAAGGTAAGGAAAAGAGGGTGGGACTGGAAAGGAATCAGAGTCTTCCTCCCAAATTCTGCAAGAGCCCATAGGTTCCTCCAGTATCCCATCACTCAACATTTCCTGCTTGAGCAAGTAGGTTGGACTCTACGACCCTTGGAGGTCTCTTCCAGCTCCTAAAGATCTGTGTATTGCTAGGAGACCCGAGCATGTATTCCACTGCTACCCAGCGATGTGACACATGGGGCTACCTGCTTCTCATTGTGCTACTCAAACACAAGCCATTTATCATTGGGCAATTTTTTTGCAGCTCTACATTTCCAAGCCCCACTAGAAATCTCACTTAGAACAACTTCAACTTGGAAATGACACTGCTAAAAGCCTTGTGTCTAACCCTTGGGCAGCAACCACTCACTGCTTTTACTCTTTCTTCAGCATTCAGGCTTAATTGAAATATATATGAGATAATGGAAAGGAATGTGTATACATACCATAACAAATTAAACACTCTGAAGCATTTCTCTTCTAGTTAAATGTCACCGCCGACACAGAGCACGACAGAATTCTGCTGCTGCACTCTCCACATTCAAACGCTTGCTGGCAGGCCACGGTTTCGTTTCATATTATTTTAAGGGCTCTCAAAAGGAGTAAAAGGGCAGCTGAGCTGCTGAGAGGTCTCCGACCACAAGCCCTAGTTTTTAAATAGCACTTTCCCAGGACACTTGAGAACCACTTCTTCCTCTTAAAGCACCTTTGAGCTTCCCAGTGACAATTAATCAAGAATTCAGGCTTTTCCATGCTTCGAAAGATCTCACCAACTCTTCAGCACATATCACCCGCCTCAGCAAAGGGCGGCATCATGCCCTTGCAGCTCAGCAATACACAAAACTCCAGCCAGAGAAAAGGATGGGTTTATGATGCACATGGAGAGGTCATAAGCACCTTCTCAGTCTCAGTCTTTGGACTCAGCTCAGTATCATCACCAAACAAACTGATGAGGTGGTTACAGAAGCTTAGGAAATGGGCTTACAGACTTCCAAAACAAAACCCCAAAGAGGTGGGAATGGTTAACAGAGCCACAGCAGGCATCTTCTGTAATTTCCTCAGAAAGATGGAATCACTCCTGAATTTTTGGTAAAAAAAAAAGACATGAAAAAGCCTGTTTTGGTCAAAGTGACTTCCCTTAATAGAATTCCCAACAGGCTCTTCCTAGCCAGCTTCAGCTCTGCCATCACCTACTGCAAAGCTCTAAATGTGCACTGAGGAGCAGCAGATCCAGGAGCAGGTAAGGGTTACCCAAGAGCTTCACACAGCAGCATTTCATGTTTCAGTACATCCAGGTGAGCAACACACCCAACTCAAAGAGCAGAAGGTGTTGAACTCTCTGGGCATTCAGCAAATCCTCAGTATCATTCACCTTCCCTTCACTAGCCAGTCTACAGCATGAGCTCCCTCCCAGAGCCCCCAGACTTCTTTTAACCATGAACCTCTCACTTGAAGGGACTTCAAGCCAAGGGCAGCAAAACAACATCAACCTGCAATGCAACAGTTATATGTTCCTCAGGTGTAATGATCAGAAAGCCCCAAGAGCTGCATACAAAGGTTCTGCAGCTCTTCTCAGGAAAAGCTAATTGCTGGAGAATCAATGATCATTTTTCTTATTTCCATCATTTAGAAATGCTTATTTCTCAGCTGTTCAATATTTAGATTATTGATCCATTTAAAAAAAAAACCAAACCATCAAGCTCATAGACTTGAGAGCAGAAGTGCTCACTCCTACATATCAAACAAGCATTACAGCCAAGAAGATGCCCCTATTCTAATAGGAGGTTGCAGGGTGTGGAGCTAGGTGCTCTGATACCAGTTTGCTGTCATCCAAGCACATTTGTGACTTTTATTTTAATACCAGCAGACTTTAGTGTTAAATTGTTTTTGTATAGTAATGCTATGGTTACACTTCCTGAAAGGGGAAGTCCAGGCTAAACCTTTAAGTGGTTTTACCTTTTGCTTCCTTGCCCATGATGGTCTAGTAACTCACATTCTCCACTTGTACATCAAGCTTGGCTGAAGGCTGCCTGTTTTCACTAGCAAAAGTCTGTAAACCTGTGCTAAGAGACATTTAAATGACTGGTTTATCAACACTTGAATCAAGTCAGAGGCAATCTGGTGCAAGGCACTGTCTGCTCTCTTCCAACTGGGTTATCCTGAAGAAACTAAGAGTACTTTGTGAACCTGATCTTTCCTTTCTCTTGTTTCTCCTCTGTACAAAGCATCAGCCAAATAGCTCAGCACGGAGTGGCTGGAATAAAGCCTCCAGAGCTCCCCAGAATTGTATCCAGGCAACTTGTTCAGCAGGAAAGTCTAACCCTATCCTTATGCCTTCAAGCATTCAGAGCCCAATCATTGCATTCAGGTGTCTCTAGGTGAAAATGCTCCTGCTGCCATTCCCATAAGGGACACACCTCGAAGGAGAGGGCAAGGCATCCTAACGGATTTCCGTTGAACACAGACAAAGGAGCAGCAGCCGAACAAAAGTTTAACATCCAGATGGGTTAATGAATGGTTTGTTTCAGCCCAATGCACTGTGAGCTCTCCTGCCCTCAGACGTAAAGCCTCTGGTCAGACTATAAATGGAAAGAGTATCATGAGGGTCACATGCAATCTCAGTTTTCATTGTTAAAAACCTCTTCTGTTAGTGAAGAGAAAGAAGTAGGAAATAAAAAGGAACAACATCCCAATTTAAAAATAAACTCAAGTCGGCAGCAGCAGTCAGTACTCCAGAGCACTGTACTGCAGTACCCTGAAGATGACTTGGCACATTGGATGCCTCAGCCCTTACAGAAACCTGAACGGGAGCCAAGTAAACAAGAGCTGCTCTTTCTCCAAAACCTGTGAAAAAACAGACAGCTGCTATCAGAACCCAAACTTCCAAGATGAAACGTTTTAAAATAGATTTCCATTAATTTGAGAGGAGATCTACAAGAGCTTCAGCACTCTCTTGACCTCAAAGCCATCTAACAAGCTGCATAGTTACTTAAAGACTAACTGAAAAGCTATTAACAAGAAAGCAGAACCTCTCCAGCAGTGGTTCTACAGACCTTCCACAGCAGGAAGCAACCTCCCCACAAAGGCAGTGGCACCATCATCAAAGGCTGGTCAGACAAGTCAGCACTTAATTATGCAGAAGGCCAAACTGAACCTAGTCCTATGCAGAGCACAGCTTTTGTTTGAAACCCATTTCTGTTCGAGGGCTCCGAAAGTCATGGAGTAACACAGGTTGGAAGGAACCTCTGGAA
The DNA here is from genome assembly GCA_028565055.1 of Phoeniculus purpureus. Classification (NCBI taxonomy): domain Eukaryota; kingdom Metazoa; phylum Chordata; class Aves; order Bucerotiformes; family Phoeniculidae; genus Phoeniculus; species Phoeniculus purpureus. The sequence goes on from JAOXOE010000698.1 coordinate 6,986,994, forward strand.
TCCAGCCAGTCCAACTTCTCACTCAAGGCAGGGATGGCTGCAAAATCTGATTCAGCTTCCAAGTTAAGTAATTGTGTTTGAGGGTCCTACTGAGCTGAGCTCTGAGGGTTTCCAGACACACAAGTCCTGCAAGCTCTTGGCTGCCTCAAAAAGCACACTCATAGCAAAGGATTAAGGAGATGGGTGTTTTTAATCCAAATTTGCTTTAGCTACTTGCTGTCAACACAAGGCAGAACATCAGCCCACCCCCTCCCAGCATCACAGCATCCACGTCTAGGCTGTGTTTTGCTGCACGAGTATGGACTTCTCCAATCTTTCAGGTTTTGTCTACCTACTCCCACAGAATGAGGGTGGCAAGCTCTGCTGCACCACCTTAGTTCTCCTTTAATTCAGTTACTGCCTTCTAGAGAAAAAAAAGAAAACTGAGAACTGCTGAACATTAAGTGCTACCAAACAGCAGCTCTTTGTGTGGCTGAGGTGACTTGGATAAAAGTGCAGGGTGGAAATTTAATCTCCACTACAACAGAGAGGTAGGCTGGAGTCTCAACAGCCACATGTGGGTCTTGGTCTGGAGAGAATCACAGAATTATTGAGGATGGAAAAGAACTCCCAAGATCATCAATCCCAGCACATGACCTAACACCATCACAACCTAGACCACAGCAGTAAGTGCCACAGCCAGTCTGGCATTAAACATCTCCAGGGATGGGAAATCCACCACTGCCCTGGGTAGTCCATTCCAGTGTCTGATCACCCTTTCCGTGAGGAAGGGCTTCCTAATATCCAACCTAACCCTCCCCTGGTGCAGTTTCATGCCCTGCCCTCTCACCATGTCACTAGTTGCCTGGGAGAAGAGCCTGATCCCCATCTGACTACAACCTCCCTTCAGGGTGTTGGAGAGAGGGAGAAGGTCCCCCTGAGTCTCCTCTTCTCCGGGCTAAACCACCCCAGCTCCCACAGACTCTCCTCATCAGACTTTCTAGCCCATTCCCCAGCCTCATTGCTCCTCTGGACCTGCTCCTGCACCTCAATCTCTTTCTTGAAGTGAGGGGCCCAGAACTGCCCCCAGTAGTCAAGGAGAAACCTCAGCAGTGCCCAGTACAGGGGGAGAATTATGTCCCTAGTACTGCTGGCCACACTACTGCTAATCCAAGCTAGGATGCCACTGGCCTTTCGTGCCACCTGGGCATACTGCTGACTCCTGTTCAGCCAGTTGTCAATTAGCACTGCCAGGTCTCTCTCGGCCAGGCTGCTCTCGAGCCACTCGTCCCCCAGTTTGTAGCTCCAGGGGATTCTTGTGGCCAAAATGTAAGACCCTGCACTTGGCCTTGTTAAACCTCATCCTGTTGGCCTCTGCTTATTGACCCATCCTGTCCAAATCTCTCTGCAGCATCTTCCTTCCTCCCTCCTTTCTAGCTGATCAACAGGCCTCCCCCAAATTGCAAATTTACTGAGGGTAGACTCAATTCCCCCCAACCAGATCATCAGTAAAGATGTTGACTAGAACTGGGCCAAGCACTGATCCCTGGGGAACACCAGTGGTCACTGGACACCAACTAGATGCTGCATCATTCCCAGTCACTCTGAATGAGGGTACAGAAGAGTTGAACACTCCATCTTTTGGACCAATGTCACTCAACAAGACAGGTGAACCTTCATGTAGGAACCAAAAAAAGCCTATTTTAAATCTTGGGTCTCTTCCAGAGCAGAAGACTGTATGGAGGGAAAAAAAAGAGTCTTTATAATAGAAACAGAAATGCAGGGTGGCATTTGGGCACTGGACAACGGCTGGCGAGGAAGTCTTCCAGCCATCAGAACGCTATGGAGATATTTATTTCACTTGACAGAGTAATCCCGGGATGGGATATGATCAGTGAAGGCTTTGGCCCATCACAAACCATTTCAGGGAGAGAAGACACGCTCAAATACATAAAGGAAATAGATGCTCTTAGAAAAGAAAAAAAAACAATGCATTAGGGACAGGAAACAAAATGGACCCAAGTTCCAGCAAACAAAGCCCTACACCAAAAATTAACAAAGAATTTTCTGAAGAGGAAATTAGATGATATCGACAACGATAAGCTGACATTGGTGCCCTCTTCACAAACCATTTCCCCTACTGTAAGGAAGGAGATTAAAAAATGGGTTTGATACAGCCTGAAGCAAAGAACCTTTGACAGAGCGTGTTGCTGAAGAACACGGTGTGCTGTTTTCCACTTGCAGCATGACAAATCACATGAGGAGGAGAGAGCAGAAATAAATCCATTTCACCCCACCACCTCCTGATAGGACATTGCAGCACAGGTAAAGCTAACTGGTAGTTTTTATTTTCTTCTTGTCTGTATCTTCACTTATAAAAAAAAGGCAAAACCCAGCCAACAAAACAAGACAATTTAATCCCAACAGCCACTGTTAGAGGCACATTAAAATGTTTGCTGGATGTGGCTTTGTATTCTCAAATCTCTGTTCCTGCCAAAATTGTGAGCGCTTTGTTTCTATAACGAACGCAAAATTACCCGTCTGATGCCTCTGCTTTTTCCTTCTTTTTTTACCTGGAGTTCCTTCTGCACTAAAGGAACCATTTTCCTCTGAATAACCATTTTCTGTCACCCTGGGGGAATCTCAATCTCTTCTAGAAGCTAGACTCTAGTCCACAGCAGCCAAGTGGAACAATGGCCTTACTTTGTATTCCATGTGTCTGCCTGGGATGATTTGGGATGCGGGGTTTCAGCTGTGTTTGCTACTGGAGTTCTGTCTAGACAGGAGGTCTGGTACACCACCATCACACTAGGCTCCCCAGGAGCTTCTGCATGCCTTGTCCTCGCAGCTGTCAAACCTCCAGCAGCCACCCAAAAAGAGCCAGAACTTTGGGAAAGCAGTCAGTAGGTATTTTCCCTGCAGGTCAAAGCCTCCCACTGTGCACTCTGAAAGCTGCACAAGATGAAGCAAGGGCTGCTGGATTTTTATTTTGCTGCTGGCAAAATCTTAATACAACCAAGCAACAACTGTAAAGTAAGGAAGCCTGTGACGTTCACAAGGAGGTGAAAAGGGAATTTCAAAGCAGAGGAAGGCACATGGGCATTTGGGGTGACAATTCATTGTCTTACACTGCAGCACAGATGACAGGCAACAGTCTTCAAAAACCTAACTAATCCAGCCCAGGTTTTCATTCAAAGGCAGTGCCCCATTTAGCATGCTGGGAGAAAAAGGAAGGAAAGGTCCACCCCATGAAAACTGAACTACAGAGGGCTAATGTTAAACACATCTAGTAGCCTCAACTTAATCTCTGGCCAAACCAATAGCACGATAAGCACCTTCTACCAAGGAAGGGCTCAGGGATGTGACAGCTGAGGGTTTTAGCTTAGTACTTCAAATATTTTGACAGGGCTCTGCAGGGAAGTCTCTGCCCCACTTCAGCCAGTGATTTTAATCTCTCATGTACTTTTTTTTCAGAATGTATATCAACACCAGCATTTCACTACAGATCTGTATCTCCCTCTGCTGAACAGACAAAGGGAACAGCAGCCTTGACGGGAACTGCCAACTGGGTTTTTAACCTTTGTATTCAACGGATTCCCTATGGCTCCAAGTTACAGATGGCATTTGCTGGGTTATGGATAATGGTCTTTACACGCTGGGGACATTTTTTACTGGCTTGTCTAAAGCTTTTGACACAGCAGCCCATAAAAAGCTCTACCCTAAATAACTTGCCTCATACTAAGGAGAGGAGGAGACATAAAACATTAGAGATCTTAATCAGTTAATAAAATGGCTCAGATGAGGAGGAGAAGCAAAACCTATTTCTCTAGAACTCCTTTGAAACTTTGACCTTTATGGCTTTAAAGAACTATCAAAATTTCTCAGAGGAAGAAAGGGTAGGTGCGTTTTGTGCAATTCAGAGATTGCCTTCTCTCTGGCTGCTGGAGAAAGAAAGTATTTAGTCGGCGTAAGGAAGGTTTACTCACACTACAAAGCCAGAGAAGACAGTAACAGCAAGCACCTGCAGCTTTTCAAGAATTCAAACTTCATGTCTGACTGAGAAAAAAAGATCTATGCACCGCTCAGCCTCTTAACTCAGCTTTTTTCATTGACTGTGACTCTACATGCAGTGGTGCATGTAGGCTGATGTCCAAAATGAGTTTCACTACAACAGAACACGAAAAGAACAGTCATGCTACAGCAAATGGTACTTCAACCCATGGACCACATCTCAGAACAGCTGATGCTTCTGACATGAGCCCTAGGAGTCACAGAATTATAGAATTAATGAGGCTGGAAAAGATCTCTAAGATCATCAAGCCCAGCCCATGATCTAACATCACCACACTGGCCAGACCAGGGTACTAAGTGCCACAGCCAGTCTGTCCTTAAACACCTCCAGAGATGGGGACTCCACCACTGCCCTGGGCAGTCCATTCCAGTGTCTGATCACCCTTTCCATGAGGAAGGGCTTCC
>JAOXOE010000698.1:6992530-7002651 GCA_028565055.1 Phoeniculus purpureus
GGGACTCCACCACTGCCCTGGGCAGTCCATTCCAGTGTCTGATCACCCTTTCCATGAGGAAGGGCTTCCTAACATCCGACCTAACCCTTTCCTGGCAGCTTCAGGCCCTGCCCTCTCACCATGTCACTAGTTGCCTGGGAGAAGAGCCGTATCTCCACCTGACTACAACCTCCCTTCAGGTACTTGTAAGAGAGGGAGATCCTCCCTGAGTCTTCTCTTCTCCAAGCTAAACAACCCCAGTTCCCTCAGCTTTTCCTCATCAGACTTTTCTTCCAGTCATTTCCCCAGCCTCATTGCTCTCCTCTGGACCCGCTACAGTAGCTCAGTATCTCTCTTGAATCATATTTGCATGAGTGTTGGCTTCATCTACCAAAGCCAAAAGTCTAACCTCATTTGCTGAACAGACCTCTCCAGATTTAATATACTTATTGCACAACACTATTGCAGTATCACAGTACATTAGGGATTGGAAAGGACCTCGAAAGATCATCTAGTCCAATCCCCCTTCCAGGGTGAGAATTGTTGACATTTCCAGAAGCATATGCTTAGTGGTAAGCAACAAGTAAGCAAAGCAGTTAAAAGTTATTTGTTCTTATAGCAAACACACATCAGCTCACATTACTGAGTGACTCCAAGCTGTGCATGACATAGAGCTGAGAGGAGGGAAAGGGCAGCACAGTTACATTCCTGGAAACCACAGGCTCCAAGATCACATCTTTAAGAGCTTGAGACATTAAGAAAGGTAGGTATGAAAAGGAACACCCATCCTAAAATGTTAGGGAAGCATTTATGAAGCAGAAGCTTTAAGGTTTTTGTCACAGGAAGAACCAAACAGGCTGCAGAGCAGCCAAACGGCTCTCAGGACGCACAGGCTGCTGCCATTTGCATACACAATTCGTAGCTGAGAATACAGGTTTGCTAAAGGATCAGTCAGACTCAATTTTAGTCCAGGACTACATCTTGCCTTGCTAGCCCAAGAAGATTGCAGTCTTCTTGCACTCAGTTCTGGAGACAGCCATCCGATTCATCACCTGAACTGCCCTCAAAGCAGACTCCACTGCAGGAGACTACGGACATTAAAAGCAGTTGCTAATATTGCAACTTCAGGAAAGAATGCCTGTACCACAACCCCAAGGGTACAGTGATCCTGCAGACAAGGGAAAGCACATGATGATTCACAGGTCTCCAGCGTGGAAAAGCACAAAGCACACCCTCGCTAGGCAACCAAATACGTCATGGGAAGAGCAACTAGATTTGTACACACCATCTACAGCCTTACACTGTCATCTTCCTGAGACTTCAATGGCTAATGGGGCATCTTTAGAGGAAACCGGTCCAAATGTTCACTAACTCTTCTCTTAAAAGCTCAGGCAAAGTGCAGATGGATGCTCAGATCCAATGAGAACATTCCTCGAGATGAGAGCTCACCTGGCATTCACAGGTTATGGATTCTCCTAGGCAGCGTGGCAATCTTCACCAGTTTGTATGGGAAGAGTAGTGTACATGGTAAAAGTCTTAACAGGCACAGTCCCCAGATAAAAGGCTGGAACAGTTCATCAAGCAGCAGCCCAAACCGGAGATAATGCAGGAAGCCATTTCAGAGGATGTGCCTGCAGTGAGCAATCCCTTTAAATGAGCTACTCTGAAAAACTGCTGCTTTGGAAAACACTGAGGTTGGAAAGGATTAAACTCCAAGGGATACAGCAACAGCCAACAGCAAGAGCAATTTGGCATCCTGAGGAAAGGATGAATCTCAGAGTTGCCTATCTGCTCCTGAATTTCAAGGCTCATTTCAATTTAAATTTGAATTTTATAATGTTGACTAAATGACTTCTATGCTGGTCGTAAGACAAAATGTTCAGGAAAAGAATATTTAACCAAACAATTAGCACGCTCATTTCTGCTAATGACAGATTTATCCTTCTCTCCAGAGAATCAAATGGAGCTTTTCAAGTTCATTTTGTTCATTCGCTTGTTACTGAAGTGTGACGACCTCTGGGATAAAGCTACAAAACTCCCCGTAGGTCTCTATTGTTCCTCAAAATTCACTGCCAATGCTTTATCCAACACAAGTCAGAGACTACTTCTGTGCAAGTAAAAAGTTAGATAAGCTTCAAACTCTGAAGTTTAAAGCGTGAAATTTCCAGGAGCAACATGCCCTGCAAATCTATGGGTGGCTTCACATCCCTTCCTGATGTCCTAGGCAGCAGCTGCCACAAGGCAGGAGGATGCTGTGCAGTGCCTGGCTGATCTGGCAGCATCTCTGATGGGCAGATCCAGCCCAGCCAGCTGAGCTGCCAAGACTTGTAGGCTTAAATACCACAGCATGGCTGCAGTTCTTCTCATTGTGAGTCCAAGCAGCAGCAGAACAAGATCTACCTACCAGTGCCATGAAGTTCATCTTCAGCAGGACAGCAGAAGGCATGGTTTGGTATTTTGCTTTCATTTACATCTCAGCCTCCACAAAGAGGGATAACATTTGAGTCAGACCTTCACAGTGCAGTGTTCAAAGCCGAAACAATCTCACTAAGCTCAGCGCTTCCCCCATACTAAGTACTGCTGGGACCACAGTGTCTAGAAATACAGATTCCTCCAAAGGATCCTCAGCTGTGAAGTGTTGCAGATGCTTTCAAAAGCAGTAATACAGGAAACCTCAGCAATTAACTCCAGAATGAGTTTAAATTATAAGGTGACTCGGCACAAGAAAGACATGGAGCTGTTGGAGAAGGTCCAGCTGAATCACAAATATGGTCAGAGTGCTGGAATTCCTCTGCTGTGAGGCCAGGCTGGGAGAGTTGGGGTTGCTCAGTCTGGAGAAGAGAAGCTCCAGGGATACCTTAGTGCAGCTTTTCTGTGCTTGAAGAGGCCAGTAAGAAAGACTGAGAAAGATTTTTCAACAGGGTCTGTAGGACAGGACAAGGTATGATGGGTTAAACCAGGAGAGGGAGACTCAGACTAGAAAGAAGGAAGAAATTCAAAGAAATTGTTGATGATTAGGGTGGTGAGATCCTGGCCCAGAGAGATGGGAGAAGCAGCATTCCTGGAACCATCCTATGTCAGGTTGGACCTTGGGGCTCTGAGCAACCTGCTTTGGCTGGGGATGTCCCTGCTCATTGCAAAGGGCTGGACTTTATGCACTCTGAAGGTCTCTTCAACCCAAAGCACTGCGTGACTCTAAGTGTATACTTCCAGAATGTGGACCTTGTCGCCTCTTTTCTCCTGCCAACCACGTCAGGGATCACAGCCTAGAGGAAGATTACTGAATTCTTGCAAAAACAAAAGGCATCCTGCAGCACAAGTTCAATAAACAGCAGCCAAGCCCAGGACTGCCACATGCCGTACCGTCTTCAGGATGGCAGAACTCTGAGCACTGCCGGGAGGTTTTTCCAGGAGCTTAAATGAATACCAACCCTTTGTGTGTGCCTTTGGAAACCAGGCTCTATTCCTACACTGAACATAATCTTGTAGCTTAAGTTGCCTAACTCCACCCCTAACAAGCCCTATATTGGCACAGACAGACTCTGAGTCACCGCAGGCTTTCGATAGAGGAGAGTGCTTACCCATGAGAAACTACGAACGTAAGACCTTGCTTTCTACTGGAAAACATTAATTCTGTTCCAAAAAGGCACGTTGCTTTCTTGGTCGTTAATATCACATCATTCTTGTGAACAGAGCAACAAGCCAGGCATGTCACCCCATTTCAAGGCAGTGTAAAAGGCCAGTTCTACAGAGAGAAATCACCACTCCAGTTACTGCAGTGAAAAATAAATTCTTCACTGGAGAATGATGGTCTCCAAAGTGGTCCTGCTTGGACCATAAGGTGTTACAAAACCAAGCAATGCTGATAAAAAAGGCACAGATGACCTTGATCCATAAGTGCATCAGGGCAACACAGATATCCTAAGGGGTGGGCAAAAAGTTGTGAAAGAAAACCAGGCTGTCGACACAGCAACAGGGTTCTTCAGGCCATGGGACACTGTGGAGTGGTATTTTGTGGCTGTTCAACAACGAAAGATGGTAGCATTCAAAGCCAGAACATGATGCTCTTCTACAGTGCTGAACACAGTGCCCAGGAAAGATCCTTAAATAGAAAAGTAAAAACTGCTGAGAAAGAGCAAAATGGTCCCTACAGGAAAAGCACTTGCTTGGGATGTGTTTGTGCTCAGTGCCACAATACAAGTGTGGAAGGCAACAAGGAGGAGAGACCTCAGCACTTGGAGGAGACCCCATGGTCACTAAGGATTTGCTCCTACTTAGCCAATACTGACCTCAATTCAGGCTGCCAGAAGCCTCTCTGGGGCTGGCACGGGTGCTCTACAATCATGGCATGAGCTGATGCAGAAAAAAGGCCACTCAGTTTTTGGCCACATAACTGCTGATACAAAGGAAGACACAGAAAAGCAGAATTGGAAATATTTAGAAGAGAGCAACCTTCTAGCAAGAGGTGTCCCTGCCCATAGCAGGGTGGAACAGGACGGTCTTTGAGGTCTCATTCAACCCAAACCATTCCATGATTCTAACTCAGGCATTTTCCTGCCCTGATCACTTCATCTGAAGCTACACTGTCAAGTTTGTGATGACACAGCACTTATTAGTTAGAACTAAACCAGCAAACCTGAACACTCAGACTGTTGCAGCTCTCCTGTTGCCCTATTCTGTCCCATGGTACGTGCTTGCTGCTTCCACTGAATTTGTAGAGGTTCTGCAGAGCAGGGAGCATCTGTCCTGCATCTCTGTGGCCCCGAGGAACTCCTGTCACTCCCCAACCCAGCCTGCTAGATTTGTGGGTCCCTTGTATCACACAAAGGATAAAGCCAGTGTGGGAGAAGATGAGGTGTCTAATGGAAGAACTTGGGAATCTGAAGTTTTGCTGACACAATCTCTGCATAATATATGGGCAAGGAAAGGTCAGTGGTAGCTGCTGACAGTGTCACAGCATGCTGGGAATAAACCATCACCAGTGCTGATTACTACGCTGAGCTCACTGGGTGAGCAGACAAGCTGATCTCACCCTGGCTGCACAACTTGAACATCTCAGTTGCAGACCTCATGCACTTCCAGTCCTTCTTTGTTTTCTTAAAGCAGGGAAATGGTGCTGCTAAGAAATATATGGGTTGAGGGCATCAGTGCTATAGCTGAGGCAAAACAATAACAACTTCAGCCATGATTTATGTAACTAATTTCAGGATAAAACCCCATCTTATTTTTAAAAAGAGGAAAAAATGAGAGAATTACCTGATTCTGTATTTGGCAGTGAGTATGGTTTATACTGCCCAATGTTTTAACCCTGTGAGCATGCAAATAGAATACTTTATTAAAGTAGCAGACAAAAGCTATCGTTTCTTCTTTATGTGCCCTTTCCGCCGCAATAGATCTTATCAGCCTGCAGCCAGACACACCAGCTTCCCTCTCACCTGAAGGGCCTATCTGATTTCAAGAGAATTATTTCCCAAACCAACTCCACATCCTCTTCTGCATAGGCTCTATTTCCAGTTTATTGCCCATTTGTTCAGTTTTAAGCTACCAAAATTATCTTCTGATCATCTAAAAGCACTCAGAGTGAAGAGCCCAGAGAAAAAACATCTATATTATCTGTATCAGATGGCAATCCTGGGATTTGCTGCTACAGCAGCAGCTAAAGGTTGGTTCTCCATGGCCTATGAAACCAGGTCAGCAATCTCCACCACAGGACAGCGCAGCACATGGAGAGGTACAGCCTAACACTTTTGACTGTGGCTACGTCTAAATAAAAATCAAAGCATCACAGCAGCTTCTTCCATGATCCCCACTCATGTTTACCAACATAATATCACAGAATCACAGAACATTAGGGATTGGAAAGGACTTTGTAAGATCATCTGTCCAATCTGCCTGCCAGAGCAGAATCACACAGGAACATGGCCAGGCAAGTTTTAAACATCTCCAGAGAAGGAGACATCACAACCTCCCCGGGCAGCCCCTTTCAGTGTTGTCACCCTCACTGTGAGAAAAGTTCCTTCTCATATTTGTGTGGAACCTCTTCTCTTCCAGCTGACACGCGTTGCCCCTTGTCCTATCATTGGATGCCACTGAGCAGAGCCTGTCTCCATCCTCCTGACACCCTTTACATATTTATAAACATCAAGTATTTATAAATATCGAGTATTAGGCACTAATACTTTGCCCTCTCCATCCTTCTCATCTCATCAATTGCTGATCTTGCCAAGTCTCAAACTCTAAGTACATAAATGTATCCCACCCAAGCACAGAGACATATGCAGCATCAGGTTACCAAGCATCAAGCAGATGTAAACACTTTTAAAATTTTATCTTCCCTCTCTCCTACACCTTCTCCTTCCCAGCACAAAGACTATGCCTTGGCACTCTCTAAATCATAAAGAGGTACACATAATCATGAAAAGCTTCCACAGAACTCCCAGCATCACTAATGCTCCTTTATCAGGTGCTTGTTGAGGACCAGCCCATGGTGGTCCATAGATGTGAGGACAGAAATGCTCCTCTCTGCTCCCATCCCACATACCCTACAGCTCCAGAAGCCTTCCCAGACCTACCTGTGCCTCACCCCCCTCTGTGCCTCTGTGGGAAGCAGTGGTGGTGGTTGATTTATCAAGAAGGATTCTCTTTCAGGGTGGTTTTACATATCTATTCTAATCAGCAGCTGATCCTTTTGGAGCTGCTGCTCTCCCCTCTCCCCAGAGCCTTTCACTGATAGTCCCTTTCATTCCAATGCTGCTGGTATTGTAATTCAATTCTATTCTTGCATGTAATTCACTAAACTTGGGTGAGATGCCTGTCAAGCAAGTCAATATTTTACACTCTAGCTTGAATCTATTTTTTTTTTTTGCAGTGTATCAAAATGTAAATTTGTATCTTTTTTTTTTCTTCCTGAGAGTCACAATCGAAGTAGAACCAGCCTGCAAATTGGAACACCTTGATGAAATGGTAAACCGTAGTTGCACAACAATCAGGGTATCTCCTTACAACCAGAGATAGTGAGTCTTGTCAGAACATCTAGTTACAGGTGCATTAGAATTCCCCAAGGGAACAGAAGACACAGAGCTCATTAAACATTTACAGGTACTGCACGCACAGAGCTTCCTCCCAAATCTCTGCTCTCAAATCCTGGTATCACCATCACAACTATTCCATCTAAGTGAATAAAAGGCTTGTTGTGCCTTTCCCCACTGACTACTTCAAAAAACCTATGAACAGCATAGACCAGCGCAGGAAAGCACAAGCCCGCCTACAGGGATGGTAGTTGCAGGTAAAACAAGTTACAATCCTCAATATGGCCCTGTATCAATCCAAAATCACCACTTTAACACTGTAAATTGGATGTAGGGCTCTCAAAGCTGAGCTCTGCTGGCTGCCAGTGTGATTCAGTGAACATGCAAGGTAAATGGCTTCCCTCAGATTTTCTCTGACAGCAGCACCTATGTTACAAAGCACAGTGAAGATGATACGAGGGTATCATAACGTCTTCTGGGACATCGGCACTGCAAAGCCACCTCAATCCCAGGCACAGCAGCGAACCTGACATCTTTGGGGCAGCAATAAGATGCGAAGGAAGGAAGAAAGAAACAGTACCTCTGTCCCAATCCCTTTTACCTACCTGCACAGCCAAAAGCGAGGTGATACCTAGAAGAGGGGCTGAATTTGACACAACAGACATTAGCCTTGGCTTCGATGCTTGCTACAGAGTTGTCCAAGTTGGTAGACCACAGTTTCACTAGAGAAACAAAAAGAGAAATGAGTAAATGAAAGCACACAAAAAAATAAAATCCACCTAATCTGAAAAGGCACAAATCCAAGGTATTTCAGAATATTCTCCTAAGCCTCATCTAGGGAGATGTCTGTGGCACAAAGGGTGAGTGGTTCTCAGGAGCACAGTCAATATTCTGCCCGCCTTACCCATCTGGAAGATGTGGAGAACATCAGAGCAGGTGGCATGTTGAACCTTCATGTTTAAGGCTGCTGGAGTGCATAATCATGGAACCAAGAAAAGCAGGCTCATGTCCCTTTTATTATTTGTTCCTTAGCTGGGCTACAAGAAGCCCATAGTAAAACTGCTCTGCACAGTATCATAGAAAGGTTAAAGTTGGAAGGTGCTTTAAAGATCAAGTTACAACCCCCTTGAACAGACAGGGACACCTTTCACTAGATCAGGTTGGTAGTCTCATCCAACCTGGCCTTGAACACTTCCAAGGATGGAGCAGCCACAACCTCCTTGTGCAACCTGTTACAGTGTCATGATACCCTCATAGCAAGTAACTTCTTCCTAATCTCCAACCTAAATCTCTCATCTTTCAGTTTAAAGCCATTACTCTTTGCCCTCTTACCCCTAAAAGAAATACACCGAACTGCATGCTTGGGCATGGCAAGCACACAATTCTGTTTAGTCTCAAGAAGTTGGCATGGACAAAGAAGACATCAGTGTGCTGGCTTCCCACAGAGACCAGTTTCCTTGGAACAAGTAGCTCCACTGTCCTAGAAGACTATGGTGTGAACATTGTAAATCAGGACTGATGTGCTGAGGCAGGAAATCGAGCAAGCTGAAGCCAGTGTTTGACATAGCAGGAGCTACATGAAGTCTTAATCTCCTAAAGACCTCAGGTACCTTCTGACAGCAGCCCACTTTGAAGTGAGCAAAATCAGCAGAACAGGAATCTCGTCACCCACTGTGGTCAATACATAAGGGTAGGCTGTCTTATGGTGTGTGTCCCCATCCCCTAGAGGGTCCTCTAGACCACCTCTTTGTTTCAGTGGACCACCCAGGGATGTTTCAGATGGTCAAGGAAAAGGTTCATTCTAGTGCATCTACCTTTTCATAAGATAGGAATCAATGAAAAGCAAGACAAGTGCACTAATTCTTACCATGCCTCAGAGAACCCCTTCAAAGACAAATGAAAGACAAATGCTAAGGGCAAGCAAGGATTAATTCTGAACGCAGTACTGTGTGGGTGCCTGACATCACTATGAAGCAGCACATCGACCCCAGAGGTGAAGGCTGGTGCACACCATATGTGAGTATGCTTATGTAAAAGCCAATGAGAACAGCATCCACCCTGGTGTTGGTTTTCAAAAGTATGTCCAGAGTTACAAGAGTAATCCCTAAAAACATCTAGAGCTACCCTTCTAAACAGAACCAACAGCTCTGCAAGCTTGGCTTAAGGTGCTCTCTTGTCTCAGGCAAGACTAGACAAAAGAATCATAGCTTCACAGAATCATTAGGGATTGGAAAGGCAGGGCAGCTTGTTCCAGTGCTCCATCACCCTCACTGTGAAGAAGTTCCTTCTGATATTAATATGGAACCTCCTATGTTCCAGCTTATACCCATTGCCCCATGTCCTATCACCAGTTGACATTGAGAAGAGCTTAGCTTCATCCTCCTGACACCCACCTTCACATATTTATAGACATTAATGAGGTCACCCCTCAGTCTCCTTTTCTCCACATCCATAGGATGATAAAGAGATGATAACTGCCTCCATGTTTTGTGCTGGGAGAGCAGAGCCAGAAAAGACAAAACAATAAAATGTCTGCTTTTTGCTTTAATGAGTCTGGAGATGCAGAGGCTAACTTGCAGCAGAGGCCAGCAGGTTTATGGATGAGATGGGGTAAGAAGGAAAAGATCCCATGACTCTAAGATGGCACTGCTGGCAGACAGAGTGCAGGGAGGTTATGGGATCTCACAGTTCAGAACAATATTCTGTCCAACTCCAGTACTGGCTTGTCTCAAAGGCTTCCAACCAGGTATCCGTACCTGAAGTGGCCAAGTCTCTAGCAAGCCAAGAGCTATCTAGTTTCAGTTCTGCAGCAAAAACTAATTGAGTGCTCTAGTTCAGGTTGGCTCCTTCTTTCACTTGTTTTCAGGTCATAATCTGAGCCACTTAATCTTCTGAAGAGTCAACTGGTGTGTTCGAAGCCCTAATAATACTTGTTAGGACAGAGACACAGATTAGAGCCTGCAATTCCTATGATGTAACTGCTATGGGATACACTGGGCTCCAATTGTATCTTAGTCAGTGCTGTAAAAAAAATAATCTATCACAGAATCATCATGGCTGGAAAGGACCTCCAGGGTCATCGAGTCCAACCTTTATCCTATTATCTAGCTGCTA
>JAOXOE010000698.1:7003896-7016741 GCA_028565055.1 Phoeniculus purpureus
TTGAAAAGGCCAAAGTTGGCCCTCCTGAAATCTAGGGTTGCAGTTCTGGTAGCTATTCTATTCCTACCACATGAGACTCTGAATTCCACCATCTCATGGTCGCAAAAGTATCACAAAAGTAAAGCCCCAAACAAGCTCCTAGAAGTCCTCAACAAGGTTGGGGAACAAACTCTGGGCTCCAGTTCTCTGCTTAATTCCCCTCTAAAGGGCACACAGCTTTTTGATGAAGCAAACCCTGCAAATCCACTCTGCCCCACTGAATTCAGGGACACTACAAAACCAGCCATGGTCTTGCTGACCAAGGCAACATGGAAATGACTTCCCCAATGTGTGATTACCCAAAACTTTGCACTCTTCCTTGCTAAGACACAATAAAAGGAAATATCTTGCTCTGGCTCAGACTCCTCAAGTGCTTCTGTTCTGCTCCACTTCTCTATTTAGATCTGTCAGTACCACTTGCACCCTTCTGAGCTTCAAAACCCACTCCAGAGTAGAGAACAAACGCTTTATCACTCCGTATCTCTACCACAGCGGAGACTTAAATTGTCCCCAAATGGCACCACAAAATACTTTGTAGCTCTCTCTCATCTACCGACTCTCGCACTGCCATTAAATACCACATCTAGAGTAGATAGCGACAAGGGGCTGAGCAGCTAAGTGAAGTAGCTCCAGTCCTGGCGCTTTGAGAGCATCATTCTGCCTTCACCAAATTAAATAATCTTCTCTACTCAAACAGCAAAAAAAAACCCAAACCAACCCCCAAATCACCCTTTTTTACTTACACGTGACTCATAGCTCCTGCCATTGTTCTGTGCATAAAAGAGCTGAAATTAAGACTGTGCCATGTCCCCAAGCTGCTCGTAGCACGAGTAAACACTTCAATTTTGCTCACTGCTGTCTAGCTGGGTCACATCTTCAGATCCCTATAGATATAGACAACTACCTTTGTCCCTTGTAAAAGGAAAGAGCCTGACAACTGCAGATAAAAGTGAGGTTTTCATACACACTGTGGTTCCTTCAAATACAATAATGCTTTTATGCTCTCATTATCTGCTATTAAAATAGAAAGATTCACCACAAACAAGCATCCTGGATTATCTTCATCTAACATGGACCACAAAGCAGGACTTGAGGCCCAGGGATGCTGTTTCTAACTGTATCAGAACCATTTTATCTCTAACAGCCCTCCCTTTGTTAGCATCTCCTGTGCTGTGCAGTCTCTCTCAACTCAGTGTTTTACCATCTAACAACTCCTTCCCCTCTATATATCGACTGAGCACATCCAGTGCTTTTCAAAATTAGTTTCCAGCTTGAAAAGACTGAGCAGACACAGGCAAGCGAGAGCAACTAGTAAAAACTGTTAGTTTTTTGCTGGCTTGTCCCCATCACTTGACAGGAGAACATTGTACTTGTGATTCTGGGGGAAGTATGGTGAGGTTAGCTGTGATTGCTCTGGGCACACCAATATCCATCAGCACAGAGATTTCTTGTTAGGAAGCCCAATGTCGCCTCACACAAGTGGAGGAGTAGGAGAGGAAGGGTAGCTCTTGGCTTTCCCAGAAGATGCTACACAGAGCCAAATGGGTATTGCTGGCACCCAAAGCTGGCCAGAACCCAACTGAGCACTCCTGACACTTGTCATAGATGCTACCTTCTCTTCACATTAAACCCCACCACTGTAATGGAAGGTTGACACTGTATTGGTCATTTGGACATTGACTACTACTGCCCTGTTCTTTACAACTTCTGCATCTGAGCCTATTCCAAGCACTTTCACACAGGGACTGCCTTAGTCTGAGGAGCTTGTTGCACATGAAAACCACAGGCAAATCAGGGCAGAAGGATCAAATGCTCCAGCCCAGTTTTATTCATCGCCCTCACCAACACACCTTCAAAAGACCTTCTGGGAAATCAAAATGCAGGTTCTGTTCATCTGCAGACTTTATTGCAATTAATTCCTAAGTGAACCACGCTTGCAGAGGCTGTTCCCAAGGATCTGTTAGAGCAGAGGCAGGAGCTCTGCTGGCAGCTGGCTTTGCAAACCCAGACAACTTGTTAACATGCTAATAAATGCAGGTCCTACCAGCAGATAAGCCTCTGCGAATGCAGAGCATGAGTGGGGAGCAACGTGATGAAGAAGTTGATAATTTACAAGGTGAATGTTCATGCCTGCTGCATTTAAGCACACAGAAAACACTCCTGATGTCCCCCTTTTTTGGTGAAAGTGTGTTAAAAACATTTAAAAGTACCTTAAATACAAAATAATCAATAGAGCAGCACTTTGTAATTGAAATTACCAGCTTTGTTAAGTCTACCAAATGCAACTGAGGAACATGTTTCTTTTGAGAGAGAATTTAAAAGCCTTTTATAGGGGGAAGCAGCTTGCAAGATTTAATGTTTGTGAAAAGTTAATTTATTGTCTCAAAACTCATTGGGGCATATAAAGAAGAGCTCTGTCCACAGCTCTGTCAGCCTGATCCCCACTGACTGAACAGGACTCTAAAGCTTTTGCTGCTTAGTAGCTCCAATTTTATACTGCACACAGAGTTCTGTTGTCTAGGGATGAAGGATACTATATTTAAGGATGTAGTTTAATGGTGTCCTTAGACCGTTGGATTAATGGTTGGACTCAATGATCTTGAAGGTCTTTTCCAACCTAAACAATTCCATGGTTCCGTGACATCACTTAAGGCTATCCTTTCCTTCACAAGTTTCCTATTGCTCCTGGGAGGAGGAACCTTTACTCACTGTTGGGAAAAGGCTTATCTCAATGGCTGTACAAAAGCCCCTTGGTCAAATGGACCCCAGAGCATGCAAAGCCAAGAGTTGCTTCCTACGCTCCCCTTCAGTCCACCCACAAAGCTCCAGTTGTAAGAGCGAGAAGGTGCTTGGTGTGCATAGTATTTAACATTCAGAGCTACAGGCAGAAGAGCAATGGGCATTTTTAACTGCCACTTTCTTCCCAACAAGCTCATTTTTGAAATATAAATATATGCTGTTCTTCCAAAAGGCCCCAAGGCTGTAGCTCAACAAGCTTAACTAATGTTAAAACACATTTTGCTTTGTTTACTGTCCCAGAAAATGCTAGAGAGCACATTACCCAAAAAATGTGAACACTGCCATCAGGAAATCCCAACAAAGCTTCTCCTCCTCTAAGACGTGAGCAGTTCAGTAGTATCTTCACACAACACATCAACTGCAATAGTGGATGCAGCTGAGGGATCAGCTACTGCAAATATCCCATTTTTGCTCCACAAAGGGACTACACAAAGTGTAAACTTTCTGCACAGAAACTGAGAAAGAACAATACCTTTGGCATCATCAGAGCCTGAAGCCAGCAGCTTTGGATCCATCAGGTTAAAGTCAACACTCCAGCACCTTTTCTCATGCTCCTGTTCAGAGAAGCAAGAAAAACACAGCAAGGTAGTGAGCTGTATCCTGATAAAAGAGTAAAAGAAAAAAGCATGTGCTCTGCTATAAACTGTCAGCTCTGCTATAAACTGTCAGCAGACTTGGACAGGTCTTACTGTAGTTAGTTTCTAAAAAAAGAGTACCTTTTCCTCTCAGTCAGATTGATGCTTCTGGTAGCCAGACAAGCCATGAGAGCAGAAGCAGTACAGCAGAAATTTAAAAAAAATGAAAGCTTTTTTTACTTTAAAGGAAAAAAAAAAATAAGGTAATGACTTCAGAAAGTAGCTATTAAAGGCCTGCTTTGGCAGCACGGTTTGACTCCTCCATGTGCTACTTCCTGTTCTAGTAAATGACAGTTGTCACTCCCAATACCAGTAAGAAGCTGGTATAATGCCATTTTGCTTCCAACAGCTCCTCTCCATAAGTACAAGAAATCCTCCCCTTCCTGCTGAGCTGTTAAACAAAACTTCTGGTGTCCAATCGCACATTATTCTGCTCAAATGAACTTACAGGAAAAATCCTCCACAGGCACATCCCACACACAAGCAAAATGCTGCCATAGATGGCACCTGAAACTCAGTCAAAGCCTTTAAAACCTTTGCTTAAAGGCTTTGCACAGCCTTACAAGGCAAAGACATGAAAAACTTGCCAGGACAAAGCCACTGAAGGATTCCTAATGTGTGTGAAGCAGATGCCAGGATGCCACTATGCAAATCCAAAATAAAAAGTGCAAGTATTCTGATAGAAAGCAAAACGCGTTTGTCTTAACATAAGGAACAGCTGTTCCTCTCTAGGTTCATTATTCAGCCTCATGAAGAAATGCACAATGCATTTGAGAGGAAGAAACAGAAGATTTATTTTGTCCAGTATAATTTCTTTTTAATTGAGATATGCAAAGGATTAGTGAAAGCGGGTGCTATAAGACATCCAAAACAGAAGAGTTAACAGAAAGCTTAAACAGAAATTAAAACTTGTACTAAACTGTCAGTAAGGACGAAGCTAAGGCCAGTGTGCGGGTCATTTGTTAGCACTGACCCATTTGAACACACTATGGGACCTATGCAACAGCCTGCAGCACTTGTAGCCTCTCCCAACACTCTGATCAGGAGCCCCTCACGATCCATTTAGAATCCCAGAATCACTAAGGTTGGAAGAGACCTACAAGATCATCCAATCCAATCATCAACCCAACCCCACCCTGCCCACTAAATCATGTCCCCCAGGGCTACAGCTATTTGTTTTTTTGGAACATCTCTAGAGACCGCACCTTCATCACCTCCCTGGGCAGCCTATTTCAATTCTTCACCTCTCTTTCAGTGAGGAAATTTTTCCTAATGTCTAATATTTAGGAGCACCCACAGCAGCAACAGCTGCAGGACTGCACAAAAGACTTCTGACACAGCCTCAAGCGGAACAGGGTCAGGGAAGCAGTGGTTTCTAAAGAGAATTGAGATAAATCACCTCCAGAAGCTCATTTCTCTCTGTGCAGGTTCCCTCCCTGAAAGCAGCAGCAAGAAAATGTCAACTGCCTCACAACTGCGACAAGGTAACAGAGCTGCTCCCTTGGAGGACCAGAGCTCAACAGGGTGAAACATCAACCAAAAAGGAGAACCCAGGTCACCCCGTGGAAGTGAAAGGTCTGTTGCTGGAGCAGAAGCAGAACCTCAGACCAAAACACTGCTCTCCTGGCATGACCCTGGTGAGGGTGGGTGTCACTCATTACCTGGTAGACCTTGGATCTTTGTCCTGTGAATCCATCCCAAAGGATGACGGTGCCTTCATAGTCGCTGCTGGCTAGCAGGTTCTTGTGGTAACTACTCCAGCTGATACAGCTTGAAAAGAAAAGAGAGCCCCAGTCAGTCTCACATTCAATCACACCTCACCACCAAAATCATTCTTGGAATACATCAGGCAATTGGTGACAGGACAAACCCAAAGTCCACCACAACTATGACAAACCTTCCTCCACAAACCAGAAGTAAAGCTTTACTGGCTCAAGTGACATAGCTCCCCTCAGTATGAAGTGCTAGGTGTTGGGATTTCTTGTCATTAAACGCATTTGTGCAGTTGTTTTACTCTTTGAATGCCACACAAGTTCTCAGACAGCACTAATCACTGGGCTTCTTTGTCTCATGCAAAATGTATCACATGGGTTTGCATTTTAAGCCAAATTAAATGGTCATGCAAAACTGACTGGCAATTCTAGCAACACAGTCCAGCCACCAGCAGAAAGAACCAGGGCAGTGACAGTGCCAAGTTGCACTGGGAGAAGCATCCCAGCACTCTGTGACTCCCAAAAAGCATGACAGAGGTAAGAAAATTTGCAATACTTGTTCACCAATATTTAGACTATCTGGCAGAGATGTGCGTCAGTTGGTATCAACTGCCACACACGGGGCAGCGGCTTGGCTGACAGATCCAATTAGTGCAGGTCAGACAGCTCTGACAGTTAACTGGATTCAGGCAGACTTGGGGACAATTTTTAACCAACACTATGAAGTCCATGGTTCTGTACCTTTCACTACTGCTTTGATCAGTGCAGTTACACACTGAAATACAATGTAGACATGCAGATGCTGATTGACGAATATCATCCCTTGGTACATTCTTGGTTCCACTGTTCACTCACATCCTGTTTCTTCAGGAATTTACACAGAGAAAGGGGAAATCCTTTTCTTTTTTTAAGGTAGTTAAATACAAACCACTTGTTTTTTACTTAGCAAGAAGCACTGGTGATCTGCAGTCAAACTCAGCTACCTGGGGTGTGAGTTTTACAACAGCAGAGGCACCGATCTGCTGATACCCACACCAGGCATTGATCACAGCTCACTACTACTGAGCTATGTGCAATCAACACACTTATCCGAGGTTCTGGAGCAGCCAGATGATGTGGGGCAAGAAAATCATCTGTATTTTAAGCCAAATTTGAAGAAATACAAGGAAGGAACAACATGCTGTTGGTGCTTGCATCAGCAGGGAACTTAACAAGGTAATCCAAGACTTCCATTTCTGTCTGCATAATTTAGGGATTAACTTATGGAAACAAGATAGTCATCCAGCAGCAGCTTTCTGCAAAACTCTCTGCACTACATGATGCTTGGAGAAAGTCTACAGGACACCCCATCCCCAGTGGATCACTGGGAACTTCCTTGAGAGCAGCCAGAGCAGAGGGACAATTCACAGAATCACAGAACATTAGGGATTGGAAGGGACCTTGAAAGATCATCTAGTCCAATCTCCCTGCCACAGCAGGATCACCTACACCAGGTCACGCAGGAACGTATCGGGTGCGTTTTAAATGTCTCCAGAGAAGGAGACTCCACAACCCCCTTGGGCAGCCTGTTTCAGTGCTGTCATTTGATGACACCATGCTCAACTTGTCAAACACTTGTCACCACGTGCATTTCTATCTCCCTACAGTCTGTTCACACATCATGCATTTCCTTCTTTGGAAAGAATCATCCTTGGCTTTAAGACTTGGCCCTCAGAGGCAGAAGAGGCTTTATTTACCCAATGTAAGTCGCTGTCTTTCACTCGCTGCTAAGGGGATGGTTGAGGTGACACAACTCAGGCAGCACTTCCCCTGGTTTCATCTCTACCATGATACACCATTAATTAGCAGAAGTATGTGTCTTCAGCCTTGGTATTTACAAGGCCTGTCCACAAACATTTTCAAGGAGTATCATTTCATAAGCTCTGCTACTATCATGTACCCACGCAGAAGTAAGGTCTTGACAGTCTGTGATTTACTAGCAGCTTCAGTCAGAGAAGCTTAAATGACTCCCTGAGGACCTGCTGAGGCTAGCAAGTGCTGCCCACCAAGGCTGTGAGGTGAAGGTTGTGGCAGCTCAGAGATAACATCGATGGCTGGAGTCTAGTTTGCAGGCAAAACAGTCAGTCATTGATGGAAACAGCAGCACTAGAGCTCCAACACTGCCAGGATCTGGGCTGGGAGCAGTCTCCAAATAATGGAAGAAAGGAGACACTGCACTAGGCATTTACTGGGTCAAACTGGCTCCCTCCTGTGTCTTATCTCCACTCGAGTAAGGGTTTCAGGGAGATTAAGGCAAAATAAATAAATCTCTGCATTCAGCCACCACACAAAGGCAGGAGCACAAGATCCCATCTGACTGGCAGAAGAGAGCCAGGCAGCACAAGCTGAAGAGAATGATCACAGAACTACAAACCTTGTCAACAGAGAAATCACCCCAGATGATTGAAATTAGGAATGATTGGGTAGGTAGAAAAGTATTAGGGACAGAATTCAACAGTTGTTTGAGATGTGACAGATCTGTGAATAAAAAAAGGTATCACAGATGAGAGATACCAGGTTTGTAGGGAGACATTTGATCAGCTCAAACCATACAGACTGAATAAAATCAAGAATCTGGGAGGTCTGGCACATCAAGATCAAGCAGAGTATTTGTCAATACCACCCAGATTGAGTGGAACCAAAGAGTTAACACTCTCTTGTAAAGCATTTGTAGGCTGAGGTAGACTGACAGAGGGGAAAAAAGTAACTGACAGGTGAAAAATGTTTAGGGATTTGCAGCCACTAAGTGGTTCAATTAACACCTTTTAAGTTTCGCACACCATAAATCTTTCATTTTTAAGAATTATGATCAAAGAATCATAATCATAGGATCATAGAATCTTTAGGGATTGGAAGGGACCTTGAAAGATCTAGTCCAATCTCCCTGCCACAGCAGGATCACCTAGACCAAGTCACACAGGAACACATCCAGGCAGGTCTTAAACATCTCCAGTGAAGGAGACTCCACGACACCTCTGGGCAGCCTGTTCCAGTGCTCTGTCACCCTCGCTGTGAAGAAGTTCCTTCTCATATTTATGTGGAACCTCCTGTGTTCCCACTCACACCTCTTGCCCCTTGTCCTATCACTAGATGATATTAAGAAGAGCCTGGCTCCATCCTCCTGACACCCACACCTCACATATTTATAGACAATAATGAGGTTACCCCTCAGTCTCCTCTTCTCCAGGCTCGAGACCCAGCTCCCTCAGCCTCTCCTGATATTCATTCATCTTCACTTCTCTGGACCAAGCATCAAGTTAAGCTGGCAGGTGGAGATGAGAGGTTCTCTCTTCATCTGTCTGAGATGCACCAGGTGGGTACAGACTGCAAAGCTGCACATTTGAGCCTATTTTCATGGTGAGGAGGGAATGTGATGTGTAGTAAAGTCGCACTGAAGAAATGAGATCTGCCTCTCCCTGTGGCCTCTGAGTGCTGGGAAAGCTCTTGCTAACCACACCGCTCAATATTCAAATGTCAGACCTTTCCTTAAATTAATTCATCTCAACAGGGTTACGTATGTGAACAGCCTCACTGGGATCAAAGGGGCCATCTACCTGCGTGCGGTGTCGTGTGGGATCAGGCCCTCCAGGCAAGTTTCATTGCCCTGCATGTTGCTAAGCCCCAACCTGATGTGAATTAAGGAGAACGAAGAGAAGCGTGTGGTTACATGGCAGGAATGCCGCCGCATGGCTTACAGGGCTACGGGTTTAAATCACATCAAGGCTATAAAAATCAGCTTTGTTTATGGAGCAGTACAGAGACCTGTTGTACTCTGTATTGATCAATCCATTGAGCAGCTGATTCAAAATGTTCAATTGAAAGCTAGGGAAAAGTGCTAAATTGAGCAATCTGAGCAACCTGTGGCCCTGACACTCGTAGATCAATGGCAATGTTACACATAGTTAAACCTCACCAGTTAGCAATTGTCCTAATTATTAGCTGGGTTACCTGGTTAGGAGTTAATTTACCTTTTCAGGACTGTAGTAACACAGAATTCTCCTCAGTGAGCAGAGCACCAGCGTCACTGGAGCCTTTCTCCCCTGCTGCTGTGCCAGGTAAGCCTTGTTTGAATATCGGTATGGAAAGAAGATATTTGAAGTTAAGATCTGGGCTTTAAAAAAAAGACAAACTGTCAACCTCAGGGGGCTTAAAAAAGTTTTGCTACCAAAGACATAGGATCCAGGTTTCAAAGGGGACTTTGTTCTGCATGCGGGGTTGTTTACTTCTGTATGGGCTCTGCCAAGCGCAAGAGCTTTCTGGTGCTGCTTTGCTACTGTTAGCCACGAGCTCTTTGCAGATGTGGAAGGACCAAGGATTTCTGGTCCAGCTTGTCTTAACATGTTTCTGGCTACATTTCCTTTACATTACCTTTTCCTTTGATGTTTGGAGGTTCAAACCCACTGAGTTTGTCTCCTTCTCTGTAGAGGTTTAGAACCCGCCTGGACATGTTCGTGTGTGACTTGGTCTAGGTGATCCTGCTGTGGTGGGGGGATTGGACTAGACGATCTTTTGAGGTCCCTTCCAATCCCTCGTGTTCTGTGGTTCTGTAAGCTTTTCAGGAAGGCTCACAAGAATTCTTTGTTTCCATGAAGCCGGTTTGCTTCATGTGAATTGCGTAACACACCCCTAGTTCTCTGCTAAATTAGTTCTTCATTAGATTTTAGGTGATTTTGTCCTTTCAGATGAGGCTGAAAGGGCTGAGATTGCCTGGGTGACACGTCTAACTTTAAACAAAAATAAATTGGCGCGGTGTTGTTGTTTCTTTTAACGTCCGTTGGAACCTCTCCAGTGTTCTCTAATTTACCGAAAAGGAATATTCATGGCTTTGAAATGTTGTCAGCCAGCTTTTGTAAAAGTCTTGGTTGTAAATTATGCAGGCCTGCTGATTTAACATTCTCCTGATTTACTGCTGGAGCGAACAACGCCGCATTGTCTTCTTACGACAGAACCAATTTCGCCTGATTTTCCTTCAAACCCAGATCGGATTTATTTACAGAACACACAGACTGTTGCATATATTATTGACACGGCTCCGCTGCTGTGTAGTCAACACCAAAAACACTCCTTGTTATCCTTAACTGTGATGGAGAAGCCTACACCTCGCTTCCATCCTTACCAATTTTCCCTAGTTCTTATTCTCTATCTAATACTCACGGCCCTTTACTCTCCCCCCCCCCAATTATTCTGATTTACGTAGCTGTTTCCTATTTACGTGCCTGTTCTCACTTCTATCCAAGTTAGGTTAACCCAGCTGTTGTTATTGGTGTTTTTTAAACCTCTGGTAAAAAGGTTTTAAACACTTTCTAGTTATTATACACGTTTCCTATCTAATTTCTTTCTCCCAGCTGATTTAGCTCATAATTGTTTTCAGCTTTGCAAAATTGCCTCTTCCAATCCATCAAGTTTACGTACTACTGGCCTGGACTTCGTTCTGGTTGTATGTAACCAACAGAAGCAAATCACGATCACTTTAATGGAGGCTGCTGCTGATTTCTGTAGTCTAGTTCTATGATATAAGGGTAAGATAATGCAACGCAGCATCCCAGAAGTGTTGGGCGCAGCACTTTTTCAGAGCTCATCATTGATGGCGTATTCCAAGGATATATTAGTTCGGTGGCATGCAGACTCCAAACCGTGCGATTCAGATTGATGTGCTGACACTGCAGGGCCTATTTTTCTTCTTGCTTTATGGTTGCTCGCTTAAGGAGATGGTTTTCCTTCTCTTAATTGCTTGCAGAGGGCAGTAATAGCAAAATATAAAGACGCATGTATGTTTTTGCACTTCTTTTCTAACAAGCCAGTCTACAGATTAAGGATTACTCACGTCTATGAATCTATTTCCTAGTTATTTCTTTTCCCTTGTGATATTTCTTTTCCCTTGTTTGGATGATGTAATAGAATATTAGAGAGGACAGAACTGGCTTCCCACAGAATTAGACGTGGAGTATGTGGGCTCCTCAGATCAAGAAGGACATGGAACCACTTCAGAGAGTCCAACGCAGGGCCACAAAGATGATGAAGGGAGTAGAATGTCTCCCTGATGAGGAAAGGCTGAGGGAGCTGGATCTCTTGAGCTTGGAAACAAGGAGACTGAGGGGTGACCTCATTAATGTTTATAAATATTGAAAGGGTGGGTGTTAGGAGGATGGAGCCAGGCTCTGCTCAGTGGCATCTAATGATAGGACAAGGGGCAATGGGTATCAGCTGGAACAGAGGAGGTTCCACATCAATCTGAGAAGGAACTTCTTCCCAGTGAGGATGATGGAGCCCTGGAAGGGGCTGCCCAGGGGGCTTGTGGAGTCTCCTTTCCTGGAGACCTTTAAAACCCGCCTGGATATGTTCCTGTGTGACTTGGTCTAGGTGACCCTGCTGTGGTGGTGGGATTGGACTGGATGATCTTTTGAGGTCCTTCCAATCCCTAATGTTCTGTGATTCTGTGAAGACTTCCAGCCCAGCTGACAGTTCAAGCAGGACACAGTGCCAGTCTCAGCTTTTAATGCTTTCCTCAATAGATTGCCAGATGGTAAAGTTGATTAGAAAGTCAGGCTTCAGTACAATGTGTACCCTAGAAATCAGGAAACTGACTCTTGAGTGGAAAACCCTGCTAACTTCAGAGGATCAAGGATCTGTCTCCGTATTGTCATTTTTAATGGACAGAATTAGAAATGACAGATAACTTTGTGCCCTGAGCTCAGGAAGACAATCTCATTTTGAGTGTGTTCCTCGTGTTTGTTTCCTGCTCAGGAGTTTTTAGAGCACTTTGCAGCAACCTCATTTATGATTCTTATCATCTTTGTTTAGCTGGTGTCAGACACTTCCAATACACGTGTATTTTTTAAATCTGAAACTCCCTTATTTCTTTGAGCAGTTATGATTCCATCTTCAAAGTCAGATCAGTGTTTGACGGCATTAGCCAAGATACATTGCGTTTCTGATGGAAACCCTTTGCTTTTCATAACATGACCTTTGGTTTCAGTCCTATCCCTTTAATTAATAACAATAAAATGATTTTTCCAGTGACCTCTAAGTGCTCAAGAAAATGCATCTCTCGTGAACACAGGGATTCGTGAAATTACTTTTCTGATGAAAAATGTAGATTCTCTAGTGCTGAACGTTTGATGAATACAGGTCAGGCTTTGCCACTCTTTAGTTCTGTTGCTTTCAAGATGCTGAATATGAACTGTTCTGATCTTTCCAAGGTAAGAGGTTTCTACTTATCTGATTGAAGAAAACCCTTCTCCTTGAAAATTTAGATTGTCTCTTCTATCACAAGACTGGTCTTCACCATGTAAACTCGATTAACTAATTACAGAATCACTCTGACTGGAAAACACCCCTGGGATCATAGAGTCCAACCAACTACCTAAACCAGATCCCTCAACACCTCATCCAAATGATCTTTAAACACACCCAGGGACAGCAACTCAACCACCTCCCTGGAAGCCCATTCCAGTGCCTGACCGCCCTTCCTGTGGAAAAAAATTTCCTAATATCAAGTCTAAGCCTACCCTGTTGCAACTTGAGCCCAGTCCCTCTTGTTCTAGCACTAATTGCTTGTGAGAAGAGACCAGCACCAACCTCTCCACAACGTCCTTTCAGGTAGTTGTAGAGAGTGATGAGG